>VNJO01004418.1:0-405913 GCA_008042535.1 Drosophila tani
CAGAGGGTATTATAATTTTGACCAGATGTTTGCAACGCAGTGAAGGAGGCATCTCCGACCCCATAAAGTATATATATTCTTGATCAGCATCACCAGCCGAGTCGATCTAGCCATGTCCGTCTGTCTGTCCGTCTGTCCGTCTGTCCGTCTGTCCGTCTGTCCGTCTGTCGGTTTCTACGCGAACTAGTCTCTCAGTTTTTGAGCTATCGAGCTGAAATTTTCAGCATAGTCTTATTTCTTTAGCACGCAGTATATATGTCGGAACGACCGAAATCGGACTACTATATCCTATAGCTGCCATAGGAATGATGGCGAAATTAATGTAAAAAAAAATTTAACTTCTCTGTTTTTCAACGAATTTCTATAAATTTTAAGACATAGCAGTTTTTTAAGGTTCTAGAATTACGGTTTTAATTTCATTAAGATCGGTCCACTATATCATATAGCTGCCATAGAATCGATCGGTCCATTTATATGAAAATGTAAAATTCTACATGTAAAATGTAAAATTTACAAAATTCGATGTTTTTTCAACATTACTAAAATGGTTCGATTTTCAATGATCCAATTACAGACTGCAAGGGTATACCAACTTCGGTTTACCGAAGTTAGCTTTCTTTCTCGTTATTTTAGAAGTCGTAGATATAGATTTATAGATCTTTAAATATAAATATAATAGTTAAGGAGTGAAGACGATTATTAAGATCCCAAACGATCATACATTTGCTTTGCAAAATGCAAGCTATTTTCTACTGGCGACGAAAATCCGCTCGTACTAAGTTGAGGGCGTAAAAATCTACAAATAGTAAGTAAGTAACTGGTTAACTTACATTTTTTTTATAGACAAGCTTACCTAAAGATAATAAAAGAGAGACAATGTTCGTCACACTTCTTCATGACGGTTGGCTCGGCTTTACTCCGTTCGCCGAAAATGCAGGATGCGCCTAAGGAAATTTCGCTTCAAAAACAGATAATGAGAAAGTAAAAAAGTAAGAACTAATCTCTTGTGCCTCCCCTCCAGCAAGAGTGTCCTCCCTTCGACTTGTCACATTTTCCAGTTGCATTTCCCGCCTTTAGCGATTCCTGCAACGTTTGGGTCCACTAATGCTTGCCTCCTCCCCTTCGATATATAAAAGCAGCTCTCTAAGTGCGAGTTTATGGAGGGACACGCAGCACCTTTAGTTCTGTTGTTTTGTTTTCTGTGCTCTCGTCCTGTTTACTTCAGGAGTCGCTCTCGCATAAGTTTCAGTTTGAGGCAAATACTGGAATTTATCGCCGCAGTGGGTGCAGTGTGAGTTTCTGCTAATTCGCAGATAAAGCCGTGGCGATAAAGATAAATAGGTGAAGTCTCTCTTGGTTTTATTTCCTCTATTTTCATACACACACAGAACCCACCACGTTGATTGCCTGGAAGTGTGGCATTCACTTAACTCTACTTCACGATTTTGTGCAGCGAAAGTTCGGCCAAAAGTTTCGAGTTTTAGTCGCAAGTTATGGAATTTTTGTATACTCGCAAGTTGTGCCAAAAAAATATATTTAAAGAACAGTTTCTATATAGTTTCGGTACAGTTTCCCGGTACATATTTGTGTATGCAGAGCACTTAAGTAGTTTGCATCTGGCACACCGCGCTCTGAATGGTCCGGAAAAATAATGTCGTCAAGTTTGCTGTGACGAGAGCTGATTAAAGGAGGCAAAGTTTATATATTTTTTCACTTTTCCCCCGGTGATTCTTCGAGCATTTAATTACCTCAATTTCCCTCTCAGGGAGAGTTGTCGAGAGCGATGGAACAGTTTATCGTATTGTCGTATTGTCATGCCACTTCGAATCGAATGAGTTTTCAATTGAACATTGCTCATACGCCATGCTGACCCCGCTCAGCATGTGCTGCTTCTGCTGCTGCTGCCTGTTGTTGATCCTGTTGACATTGTTGTTTCCATTTCTTGTTCATATGCGGGCATACACTCCCTCCTCTCCAATATAATTGTTGCCAAGTTGTCATTTTCAACATTGTCATCGTTCGAATTTCCCGATTCCACTCCTCCTCCTCCTGCATGCATGTGTCCTTTGTCGTTCGTTATCCTGCGTTTGTGATTTTTCTTGCAGGAGCATACTTTGGTGCGCACGCAGTAAATATTGTTCCCCCGACTGATTGTTGTTTCTGTTCGCTGTCTGTGTTGTGCACACACGTACGTGTTTGCCATGATAAAATGGGTTTTTCAATTTTCATAGCCCCGCTCTCAGAGCTCCCGGAGCTCCAGCATTCAATTTGGCCATTGCATATGATTAAGAGCTAAACGGGTTAACCCCGGGATATGGCCGCCAATTTATGCAAATAAATCACAAATAATAAAAGTGACACCAGCCAAAACAATTGGAGGAATCGTTTGCAGAGACAGATTTAACCAGTTTAATTTTCCTCCAAATTGGCGTTAAAATTTATGACAATAATTATCTTTATTGTTATTATCGTTGAGAGAATTTCCTTGATTAAAGTAGGCTCTGAAATTGTTTTGGTATATACTCTGTAGGTGTTGAAATATATAATGTTGATGCTTTATAAATCAAACTATTAATTTGATCACATTTGATCTAAAAATACTTGGACTGCATAGAAACGTATTAAAAAAATAGTTTATCAGGATACAATCAGGATTGAGGACTTAAAATAAGACGACAGAGAGAATTTGTAAGGACATTTTTTAAAGTTCCGTTCTCAAAATGAGAATCAATTTCCGGATGCCATAATTCTCTCTGTGAACTATTACACCACTATCAAACGATTTTAAATTCGTGTTTCGACCAAATGTTGTTTAAAAATCATGCTGTTACGTCCCTAAACTATCAAAATAAATTAAATTGTAATTCTATTAGCCAAAGAAATTCAATTAATAGCCAATTTTGGTTATATACTCCCAACTATAACCTATATCCGCCGCTTTAACAGCGTCATAGCCTCACCTTGACTTGGTTTAGGGCCCAAGCCCAAAAGCTGCTCTGCTATTTCCACTCCGCCTCCAAACACAAGTGACTTTGAAAAGTGCTGAACTGAATGAATAGATGGAATACGAATGGACGAAACAGAGGATGGACTCCGGCTCTCTCAGCCAAGCCAACAGCTATTAATAAACGAAATAAACGTTGCTCCTCCGCGACTGCTCTAAAACTCACGAATGACTAAACATAAATTCTGTTAAATTTATCACAACAATGGAAGAAGGCTAACACATGACGTCATTGTGGGCCATGGCCAAAAAGTGAGCGGGACTCACTCCGGAGAGAGAGCAGCGAGCGAGCAAAGAGAGTTATCCCGGCTCAGCTCCGCTCTTGAGTGAGTTCAAATCCCGCTCTTTTTGTGGGGCAAGGCTTTTGCTTTTGCCTTTTGCATTGTGTGGTTTCCTTGCGGCCGTCGTTGTTATTTAAATTAATTAAAAATGTATGACGAAACAATAAGCGCAGGCAGACTGACCTTGTTTGCGGCTCAGTCACACCCACACACACAGTACACACAGCACACACGCTTTTATGGCATTCTCCATATGCTGTGGTTGTCCTAATCAACTTGTGCTCCAATAAATAGGCAACAGAAAGAGCTGTCCCTTTCTGCCTTGGTCTGGCTTTTCCTTTGCGCCCTTTTCGCTTTTGTTTGTTCGGGACAAACGGAGAATTCCCGCCGCCGCATAATTGCATTTGTCTTTCGCATTTTTCCAGCGTATGTGCTGTATTTAAATATCGTTAAAGTTTGCTCGTAATTATTTTCCCGCTGCCGACGACGACGATGGAACTTTGTCATCGTTGCGCGTCACACGCGGCGTATGCGTAATATTTTTTGGTTATGCATGCAACTGTGCTGCGTTCTCTCTGCTGTGCCTCAGGCGACGACCTGCTGAGGTGTGTGTGTGTCCCACATTCCCGCAGCAATTAAAAACGGTTAGCATGTTATTTTTATTTTAATTATAAAACCATAACTTTATGCAAATTCGTTTTTGTTCTGGAAAAAATACAGGAGCAGCAGAGAATGGCCAACTATTAGCGATGTCAAGTTGTCCTTCAGCGGAGTTTTAGCTTCTATTTTTGTGCGATTTAAAATATTTTTGAAATAGTTTGCTGACTGCCCTCCTGCCATATCCATTTCCCTAGCCAAAATCCCATTCCCCTAAGCCGCTTAGCCCTTGGACCCTCGAATAAGTTTTCAATTTCAACGTTTTCCATTTTTGTTTTGCCAATTTCAATTGTTTTTCGTTGTTTGGCTTGTTTTTACCGTCCAGCATGGAGAAATATATAGAGATTTCGCGGCAAATCGCGGGCTAATTGTTTAATTGCATTTTATTGCCAGCGCTAAAGGATTGCGTTTGGGGATTATAGCCTATACTCCAATTGTTTTTCAATGGACAGAAATTGGCTTCAGCTTTCTGTCAGCGATATTTGCCATACGTTATTTTTCCCTTCTATTTATTTGGGCACCCGGCTAATTACAGTCTGATGGCCTGCGTGTGAAAATGCCAATTGCGATTGCAATTACATAAATGCGCTGCCCGGGAAAACTCATTTAAATGCATGGCACACACAGCACAGGCAGCACCTGAGGGGAAAATGGAAAGAGGCGGGGTAGAGGGGTGGAGCCAGGAGGAGTGCCACTTTGGGCCTTTGCCCGACTCTTGTTTGTTGTTGCCTCCAGTGTCTGCCACTTGGCTCTCATTATCAACAACATAATCAACCACTTACAACAACTAAGTCTCTCTCGGTGTGTGTGTGTGAGTGTAGTTTTCAATGATTAGCTACATTCTGCGCTGCACTGAAGGAAAGGGGGAGGGTACTTGCCTAAATAATGATAGTTTAAAGGTATTAAAATATTTATTTTGATTTAAAAATTATTATAATAATATATGAAGGTAAAGTAAAGATGTAAAAATAATTATAATGATATATGAAGGGAAAGCAAGGCCTTTTGCGGTTTAAAAACCTATATTTTATGTTTATTATTATTTTTTATTATATTGCAATCGTTCTTGTGAAAGCTATATGATACAGTAGTCCGGTTGGAGCTGTTCCGACTTATATGTTCAATGAAAGAAAGATAAAAAACTAAGAAAAAACATGGCTAAAACATGGTTTCACTCTTCTTCAAGCTGCTAAGGTAAGCAAATTATCTGTTAAATAATTTGTCATGGCTTTCTTTAATTAAATAAAAATCCAAAGATAGCTTTTAGAAATTCCAATATTTTAAAAAGAGCAAATACCTATTTTCCTGTTTAAATTACAGAGTTAATGACCCTTTTCAAAGACATTTTCTCACCGTGTCTTGCTCGTCCTCGTTGCCGTTGTCGTTGTCGTTGTCGTTGTCGTTGTAGTTTTCACTGGCAATTGTTGGCAGTAATTAACAAACACTGCCAGAGAGAGAGATATCCTTACCTTACACGTGACGTCACGCACAAGTGAGAGTGACAAACACTTAAACGTTAAATGCACCCAGAAAACAAATGACAACTGTCTACCTGGGCTTGTGAGCTGGGCCTGTGCTCACTTCAGGTGTCATTGCGTGTGCAACACGGCGTATGCGACATAACTTTACACCCTCGCCTTTTCCCGCCTTTCCTCGCCATTTTCCTGCGCCCCTTTCCCTGCTGATTTTCCCCCGTTCGCCCGAGGGCTACGTGCTCGTGTAAGCGTGCATGTTTAATTTGGCATTGCGTACTTTGCGGCGCTGAACTGCATTTCACATGCCCAAGTTTACTTTATTATTATGATGTGTAATTAAAGAGTGACTCGTTCGAGGTATTTTATTTTACAATGTTGTAAAAAATGGGAGTTTTTAACAGGAAAATTGGTAAAGTTTTTAATTGGAACTATATATGTCTTTTGGCAGTATAGTAATTCTTTTATTAAACTGAAATTCTTGATGAAGTTCTTTCTTATTTATCCTAAAATAAAATTCTAGTAGAAGAGCGATGGGTGTTTTTGCTAGAGAGAAGAGCTCATTTCTATCAATAACAATAAACAATAAATTTGGAAAATAGTGATAGTTTGATTATTCTTTATTTATACTTTTATTATTACTTAATCACGGTCACGTGTGCTCTCTTCTGAACGGAGTTAGAAGTAGAAAAGCGATGGGTGTATGGCTAGAGGTAGGAATTCCTACTGAATTAAATATTCTTATAAATAAAACACGCACTCCAGTAAAAGTGCCGTTACCGAAACGCGACCACAAATTAAAACCCAATTAAAGGTTGACGAAATTGAAATTCGAAATCTCTGGCAACGCCAGAATGCAGTGAAAATGCAGTGTAAATTAAAACTGCATTACATTTTAATTGCACACTCACGGCGACGCCTGCCACGGCCACTCCTGCTGTGACTCGCTCATTCTCTCCACTTAATTACTGTTATTATATGCACTTTAATTTTATTTGCATTTGTATTCGCGCTGAGCATAAATCTTTAAGCGCATCACGTAATTGTATGTATTCTATAGGTATTTATTTAGATTATTTAAGATACAATTTGCATTTGCATTTGCCTGCTGTTTCTTTTGCATATTTCATAATTTTTAGCATTCTCTTCTCACTCTGTTTTTACTTTCATTTATTTATATATTTATCGTAACTCGTATATTGCCTGTTGTTGTCGTTGTTGTTGTGTTGTTGCGCTTCTTGTATCCTGTCCCGTGCATCCTGCATCCTGTGCCCGTTGCGTAGCATTTTGGAAAGCAAAATCAGGTTGGTCCGCACCCCGAGGAGCAAGCGAGTTAGCGAGCGGATTCTAAACTTTTCCTGCAATTTTTATTCCACACAGACAACAGTCGCTGCTGTCGGACGAGCAGGCCAAGGAAGTCGAGCAAATACTCAACGCCGCCGTTGCTGCCGTTGTTGTTGCCACAGCAACAACATCGCCGACCAGCATCAAGAATCTCATTGAGGACCTGCCTCCGTCCGGCCAATCGCCAGCGCAATCAGGAGCCAACGGGGAGCAACGCAACGACATTCACATCGCAGCTGTCCCCGCAATTGTCGAGGAGGAGGAGGAGGACGAGGACGAGGAGGAGTATCAGGAGGAGTACGAGAACGAGAACGAGGAGAACCACGCCCGTGCCGAGTTCGATGCCAATGGTGACGCTGATGATGGCGACTCGGATGACGTTGAGGCCGTGGACATTGTCGGCTATGGTCCCGCCACCACCTCCACAGCTCTGAATGCCACCTTTGTCAAGGCCGATAGCACTGAGACGGAGACCACGACCACAACACCTTCGACGGCCACCACAGCCACCACAAGGCACGACGACGACGAGCCCGAGTGGCTAAGGGATGTCCTTGAGGTGAGCTAAAAATGCCTATATGGGGCTCTTGACTTTGATTAGACTAGAAGATTGGGGAATTTGACTTGATAAACTGGGATTTCCTGGGTTTTAAGGGAGTTTTGTGGTAAAATGTACTGGAATATGAGGCATTATAGGTGGGAGTATCGTACAATTATATGAGGTAGTCTCATCGAGAGAGCTCTCTGAGAGCGGAGAGAGATTTAAGAATGTATCGCTCCATCAACGCTGAAAAGACGAGAGGAGCCTCGTTAGTATGTGCACACTTACAGCTTGCGTTCCACTATAATTCACAACGGGTTCTAGCTGCCAGCAAGTGGTAAGCACGCTGAGTACTAATGATGGGCACCACTTTTCCCTTCTTCCTCTTCCTTATTTTTATTTTTATATTATTTGAAAGTGTGGGAGACCTGAAACTTTATTATCCTGATATTATATTATTGTATCATGGACAGGAGTAGATCAAAATTAGTTCATATATCAACAAGTATATATTGTTTCCATAAAATAAATCAAATTTGTTTGGAAAAATTGTCAAAGTATGAACCAAATGTACACAAAATGTTCTTAAAACATTTATATAGTTCTACACTCTCTACACAAACAGTTTAGCTTAGATACAGGAAAATAAAGGAAAATATCCAAGGAAAATTCCAGTTAAATTGTTTTCAATTATAAGTAGAACTATGACTTTCAGCCCAGTAATACAGCTTAAACCCTCCTTAAACGCCTCATAATAATCCCTTCTTTATCCTCCAGGCCCCCAAACGCAGCCTAGAGAATCTGCTCATCACCTCAGCCAGCTCTGGCTTGGGAGGAGCAGCAGCTCAGCAACGCGAGGAGCTTGAGAACGGCTACGATTTCCAGGTTAAACATTCCGATCTAAACCAAACATATGTGACTGGAGAATCGCTGCACGAGTCCATAGTGTCCGTCGAGTCCACGCAATCGGATGCCACACTCAACCAGACGACGACCATCGACGACAGCATCATCTCCAGCAAGCACAATTCCACATACTCTCTGGCCGATGCCGAGCCACCCACAAATTCGACTGTGCTGAGCACTGGAGTCACCGAACTCGACGATAGTCAGTACTATATACCCGAATATCCGCCGGTGAGGAGCAAGGAGGTACTCGTCGAGGCGGGAGTGCACTACTTTGAAGATGGCAACTTCTGGATGGAAGTGCCAGGTGGGTTTTGGGTCGATCGTTGGACTTTAAGTAGAAAGAATTAAATATGTATTTCTTGCAGGTCTGCTAGACTTTGACGACGACGACTGCTCCTATCCGCCCATCACTGTACGCAAGAATCCCAAGGTACGCTTCAGCTCCGGCCCCATCCACGTGTACTCCACCTTCTCGGTTAATGACTACGATCGCCGGAATGAAGATGTTGATCCTGTGGCCGCTTCGGCGGAATATGAGCTGGAGAAGCGTGTGGAGAAGATGCACGTCTTCCCCGTTGAATTGATGAAGGGTCCTGAGGGATTGGGTCTAAGTATAATTGGTATGGGCGTTGGCGCCGATGCTGGCTTGGAGAAATTGGGAATATTTGTGAAAACCATCACCGATAACGGAGCAGCGGCCAGAGACGGACGCATACAGGTGGGAATTGATAACAAAAACTTTATTTTTAGGATGTTTATATGGTTTATTTTGTGAACTTAGGTCAACGATCAGATTATTGAGGTGGACGGCAAGAGTCTTGTGGGCGTTACCCAGGCATATGCAGCTTCCGTGTTGCGCAATACTTCCGGTCTAGTCAAATTCCAAATCGGACGCGAACGCGATCCCGAGAACTCAGAGGTAGCCCAGCTCATACGGCTGAGTTTGCAGGCGGATCGCGAGAAGGAAGAGCGCTTGAAGCGGTTAGTAGTCTGGGAAGGCAACTTAATTAACAATAATTAATAATAATATTATTTCTTAGCCAACAAGAGGAGTATCTGCGTCGCACCCTCGACTACTCCGAGGACTCCACGCAGCCCGTTTCGGCCAATTCGAGTGTGTGCGAGGGACCCTCGAGTCCCGTGCAGGTCGAGCATCCCATGGAGGTGGAGGCCACACATTCGCAGGAGGTAGAGTCGCTCAAGCGGCTGCTACAGGAGGTAAGCAATCCCCTGACAGGAGGAAGTTCTCTCTATTCCAGCTTAACTCTTGTGTGTGTTTTTGTGTGTTCTCTCTTCTCTCTCCTTTTTTGCTGAATTTCAAAATCTGTGTGTGGATAATATTTGAAATGCAGCACAAAGCGGTAATTGGTCTTGAAAATATACATCATTGAAAATCGAAATTTTAGATACTAAAACAAAAAAAAAGTAGAGCACATTTTCGAAACACGTTTTGATTGAGTTTGTGCCTTTTTGAGTTTAAGTAGAGCTTAAACTTATTTTTACTTATTTACTAAATTACTTATTACTAATTTAATTTATTTAGCTTAACCAAGATTTATTTTCCCTTTATACTTTACTTTATTTACTTTTCTTACCTGAGTTTATTATTTCTTTAACATTTTTCCCAGAGCGAAATGGGTTGTCTGGTCAAGGAAGAGATTATCCAAAATCTAAAGCGAAAGGTTTGTTTTCTTTTGAGTTTTTTACCTATTATTTATTCCTTAACCAATCATGTCATCAACCCATTGATTGCACAATAATTTCTTATTATAAAATATTCCCTATTAATATATTTCCCCCAAACCCTTCCCAGCTGGTCAAGCTCGAGACGACGGGCAATGAGAACGAGCTGCTCAGCGAGCGCCTGCGCCAGAGCGAGCGGGAGCTGGGCAACATCCGCAAGGAGGCGGCCAATCTGCAGAACATGCTGCAGCAGTCGCAGGGCCAGTACATGGCGCTAGACAAGAAGTACAACAAGGCCAAGCGATTGGTGCGAGAGTACCAGCAGCGGGAGCTGGACATGTGCCATCGCGAGGAGTTCTACCAGCAGCTGCTCCAGGAGAAGGACACCGAGTACAACGCGCTGGTGAAGAAGCTCAAGGATCGGGTCATCAACCTCGAGCACGAGCTGCAGGAGACTCAGCGCAAGGCTGGCTTCCCTGTGGGTCTGCCCTACGACAGTGCCACCTTGAAGCTGACGCCTCAAATGATGCGCAAGACGCCGCCAAAGCCGCTCTTCCACAAGCTGGAGACGGAGCTGTCGGACACCGAGATCTCGGATCTCTCGCCCGACGGCGACGGCGTGAAGACCGCCACCGTGGAACGCAAGGTACCGGTCAAGGACGAGCTGGATGCGGCTGTGCCGCAGCACGAGCTGCTGGATAACTCGGTGAACAAGACCAAAATCGATCTGGGTGAGTCCATAATGAAAGTCATAATATCCTAATGAAATCACTTGTATTTTCACTTACCTATGAGACTGAGACTGTCAAAATTTAAAGAAAAGAAGTGTCAAATGATCAGAAAATAATGTATTGAAATTTTCATTGATTAAACAAATCGTATTAATATTTTTTAGTATGCATTCACATTTGAAATTATTGAGTTTTAACCAACCATTTATTGATCCCGGTGCAGAGCACACTCTTTCTTAACTTGGATATTTGGAGTGGGCATCTTAGCATTTAGTGCCTAATTCCACTGGCACATTTTTCTACATTCAGGGGAATGTACATTCTTTAAAAATATAGCAAATGAATCCTGTAGAATGTAAAATTATTCGAAGTTGTTTCTTTTTGAAACCTTATACACATTTTATCCGATTGATACACTTCAATGAATGTGACATCAAGCGTCAATCACATTCTATGTGAATGATACATTGGGAGATTAAATGTAGTACTTTTTTTTAATGGAAATGTAAGTAAGAACATATAAACTGTCAATAACTATGATAAATGGATATTTTTTGAAGGTTAATCTTAACATTTAATAGCAACATTCAGTGTAAATGACACATTAAGAAGCAAAAGTGGTTATTTTTCATTTGAAGTGGTATTTCAATAGAAAATGAAACGAAATCAAGGCAGAGTGACACATAATGACAGGTAACAGATACAACTCTCAAATAATTTCGGTTCTTAAATGAATTAAAGACATTTAGAAATGTTTTAAAATTTAAAACTAAAAAATAAAGCTTTAAATTCTGACAGTCTATTGCAAAAAGGTGTTTGTTCTGTTCTGTTTGTTCTCTTTGTGCCTTCGACCTGCACTTCGGGCTAAAGCTAAAGCTTCAATCACTGCTCTCTCCCTCGACTTTTGTTTGCAATATTCCCTTGTTTTTTGTGCTCTCCATGTCATTGTCATTTTTGTGCTAATTGTTATTCTCTTTCTTTCCCCATTCTCTCGATTTTATTTGCTCTCTGTGTGTGCCGTTCTCCCGTTCTCGTTCACGTTCTCGTTCTCGTTCGTTCATGTTTGTATTACGTTCTTTTGCTCGTTGTACATTTGTGACTCTGCCACGCCACGCCCCACACGCTGCGCCCTCATTTTTGCCCAACAACTACAACAAAATCTTCACCAAAAAATCAATCAAAAATTGAAAAAAAAAAATATTTGAAAACACAAAAATTCGCACCCTTGCCAAAAACAAAACAAACAAAATCGGTTTTATGTTAAACAAAAGCCTCCCGTGGTGGTTTAGCCAACCGCCAGTTGCCCTCAGCGAACGGCACTAGCAGCAGCATCAACACCAACGGCGCCAACGCCAGCAGCGATCTCGGCCAGCTTTCGAACGGGAATCTGAACCTGAACCTGAAGCGCAGCAGGAGCAACAGTCGCAGCTCGGACTGCACCCTCGACGACACCGACGACGACGACGAGGAGGAGCCGGGCGAGGGCTCGGCCCTGAATCTGGCAGGCGGTGCCTCTAACTCCTCCAGCCACGACATCATCAGCCTGTCCAACGGCAACTCGCATCTCCTGGCCAATGTCAACAATCTGCTGCAGCACCATCCCCCGCCCGCAGCGGTGGTGAGCACGCCGCCCTCCGCCAACGGCCACCTGGGCACCACCACGGCCATTCTGCTGAACTCCACATCCTCCGCCTCGTCCAGCTCTTCCAATCAGTCTACGGCACGCGAGGCACAGATCAATCAGCTGTACGCCCAGGTCCACAAGGATCCCAGCAAGCAGCAGCAGCAGCAGCAACAGCAGCAGCAGCAGTCGCAGCAGCAGCAGTTGCAGCAGACGGTGGTGACCAGTAGCATCCCGAGCATCTTCAAGAACGCTTTGGGATCGCCGGCTGACAACAATGGGCTGAACGACTTCCATCGCGGCAGCATGACCACGTTCGGCACCGGTCCGGCCAGCAGCAGCAATCGTGATCTCAACAGCTCGTACGACTCCATCCTGGGCAGCAACGACAAGCTCTCGGAGAACGAGCCGGCGGAGAGCTGGATGTACCCGAGCCGGCGGCGGGTGGCGCCCAACGGCAGCAAGGTGCCCCTGCCCGGCGCCAGCTTCACGGATCAGCTCAATCAGGCGCTGTCCGATCGCGAGAGGTGGGTTCTGGTTCTAAATTTGGAGTAGTTTGTGGTTTTTTATGGGGAAATATAAGGGAGTTTTTAGTTTTGTTAATTATTTGAGTGAATTTTGAATTTAAACACATGAAATAGTTAGAAATTTGCAGGCTAGAACTGTTATACGTCTGTTATACGGTTGCTTCCGACCCTTTTTGCAGGCGCCTCGGCGATGGATCCTCGCGACATTCCAGCGACGATTACACGGAGATCAACAAGAGCCAGAGCGCCGCGGCCATCAACTGCAAGACGCTGATCAATGAGATCCGCCAGGCGGTGAACGAAGCGCAGCCCAAAGGTGAACTATGACCAACCAAGAACTCAGCCAGCACAATCCTCCGATTCTCAGGCCGTAGACTAACCCCCTTAGAAACGATATCATCTTCATCTCATCATCACACACTCACCCACAGATCTGTACATATGTTTAACTGTTATAACCATATATATATATTTAATGCCAAGGTTTTGAGAGTTCTCACTGAGCTGTTATCCGTTTCATACCACCCATCCCTCTATAAGTAATCATAATCTCTAATCAATGTCTAACCGAACCCATAAGTGCTCTGCCTCGCAGCCTCTTACTAACCGCCGACTCTTCTCTTTACTCCTTTCTCTATCTCTGCGAAACTAACTCCTTCGAATCGAATCGCTTTCCAAAGTTAAACAAGTCGTTCCCCAATCACTCTCCCCGCCCGGCACAGTGCCCTGGCAGCAGCAGCTCCACCAGCAGCAGCAGCAACAGCCGTCCGCCCACACCACTGGCCCGCCCTCGCCCACCAGCATGTCCTCCGGCTGCTCCTCGCCCGGCTACTCGCCCAGCCGCACCCTGGACCTGTCCGGTTCCAGCTCCAGCTTCTCCGATCGCAAGGCTGCGGCCGCAGGATACAACTACAAGGGCGGCCCCGTGCACGAGTGGACCAAGGATCAGGTGAGTGCTTTTCTATATTATTTCCAAGCACATTAGCTGATCCTCAAATGGTAAAGGTTGGCCACTGGCTGATGGGCATCGAGCTGGAGCGCTACATTCCCGTCTTCAAGGAGCACAACGTGGAGGGCGGGGCACTGCTCACCCTCGACTCGAAGGACTTCAAGACGCTGGGCGTGTGCGGCGACGACAAGCATCGGCTGAAGAAGCGCTTGAAGGACCTCAAGGCGAACATCGAGAAGGAGCGCAAGGACATGGAGCGGGAGCGTCGCGAGCGCGAGAAGGCCATACGCAAGGCCGAGAAGAAGGCGGCCAAAAAGAAGTAGTAGTTGAATTCCTAGTTGATAAGAGAGCATCAGAAAGCATCAAGAAGTAGCCAAAAACCAAAAGCATACGCAGTATATCGAAGCATATATCTATCGGTTATATTATATATATATTTATATTCATACGTAAAGCTAATATATAATTTATTTGTACAACACACACATCTATTATACATACGTACTACATTTTAACCTATCCAAAACCAAAACCCAAATACCTAAATGGCATCTCTAGACGTAAATTATTCTAAAAAGGAAAGCATACGGAAAGCAGCGAGTAAAGGCAGGTCAGTGACTCCAGAAACTCCAAATCCAACCCTGAAGAATCCCCCACAGAAAACCCAGAACTCACAACCAAAAGAAGAAGCTAAGTAACTAGAAAAAGGCGTTGGACTGACTGATTTTTATGATTAATTTAAAGAAAAACAAAAAGAAAAAAGAAAACACTAAGAACTCTTTTTTAAAAACCCATAAAAAACCAAAAAGAACCATTTTGAATTGAGAAAAGAGAGAGAAAGCAAATGAAATGCGTCGTAGGACACTTGAGGAATTCGCTGGAACAGACTTGTATAACAGACAGGTATAACAGCTACTTCAACTTAAATTACGGAATATAATAACATTGTAATAACGTTAAGTTAAAATCCAAGGCAGTGTCTTGTGTTTTTTTTTTCTAATTATTAATCTGTGTAATATTCGAGATAATATTCAATTCTAGATATACATATATGCATCTATGAACTGTACTATCCACCAACCTCCCCCTAAAAATTAACGCTAAAGTATTGTGTATGCTATATATGCCTGAAAGTCATTTAAGTACTTAAGTAGAGAAGCTAAAAGGAAGTGTATGTGTTTTCTGTTGCGCCAAATCAATGCAAAAAGTCCACCCAAAACAAAAGCAAATCGAGTTTCCAGAGCGATATCTATTCGTTAGCCAATGCGTGGAGTGTCTGCGTGGAGTGCGTGACTGTGTACCTTTGTTCGAGTTTTGTATAAATAGTTTACATGTGTAGAAACCCTTAGTATTTGTATTTCGTACTCTTAGTTTGTTTTGTGTTGTGTGTACCTAGTTTTATGTTTATCTTATAATTTCTGAATGTTGCAATAAAACCTATAAACCTATAAACTCTTATCAAACTTCCAACGCCCCGATGGATTTTCACACTGACCCCGATGGGGGCCACAATACTGCCCCCACCCAACTTTGATTTTATCGAGAAAAACCAAATTGTAGCAACTAGTCCTTGTTTTGATTATAACAATTAGCATATAGTCAGGGCTGCCGCAGAAATCGCACGCGATTTGAAAGTAAATTAAAAGGTGGCCCATAAGTAAGCTACAAAATGTAGAGAAGAACTCATTGCCTACTTTTGGACACCCTTTTAAATTGCTTTTAAAAGCCTCGGCGATTTCTGCGGCACCCCTGAATACTTATCAACATACGTATATATACGAATACTCTATTTCTCTCTATCACTCTGTCTCTATTTGACTTTAAGACCCCGGCCGTGGCCCAGGTGGGCATCTCATCCAGGTGTGTGTCCCACGGGTTCCGGCGGCCGGCAGCGCATAATCACCGCATGTGTCTCCACTCGTCTCGTCGCAAGTCCTTAATATAGCTTTTGAAAAGCTCGCCTCTAAACAGTGCCACCAACGAAAAGAAAAACAAAATCAACCGTTATAACTTACGAATGAAAAATGATAACACCCTTAACGAATTATCCTCGTTGTTTCCATATGTTTTATTCCCATCAAATTGGGTGGAATCACAATCGATTAATACAGGGAGAGCTATAGAAATTTCTAGAGATTTTAATTCACTTTGAAATCAGTCTAAAAGTATGCTAGGAAATATTTACAGCTGGGTGTAGGGATATTGCATGGTCTTAGGCACCATTACAAGTCATTTAAAGTCGCTTGTGGCTTAAATTCCTTAAAAATATGCCTAATAGTATGCAGTGTTCACATACTACTGGAATATTGCATACTTTTGGGCACCCTTAGAAGAGATTTGAAATCTCTAGCGATTTTTATGGCCCGCTTTCATGAAATTTTCTTAGGATCAAAATTAATAAACTGATTTAATTTAAAGAAATGTTTTATGAAAAACCTAAAACCTAATCAATTTCGATTCCACACGAATTTAATCGGAATGAAGTCGGGAACAGAGGCATAAATAAAATCAAAAACACTTGAGCAAAATTAAATGCAAATTGATGACGCTGCACGCGACCGAAATTCTGTTGATCCCAGTTTTTGGTTCACAATTCCGGAAGTGAGAGCTTTCGGGGAGTGTTTCAAACAAATTAGGGAAACTGGAATTACTGGGCACGCGTGCAGCTCGCCCAAAGGCATTTCAAGAATAATTGTTATTTTTTTGAAAATGTATTTCAGTTACACGTTTATTTTTGGGTAATTGTTTGTAAGCGTTTTTTACACCATTTTTAAATCAAACTTAAGCAAAAAACCAAAAAAATACATAACAATCAAAACCAGTTTAAAAATTCGTATATATTTAAATCAAATTAACAAATCATAAAAAGTAATTGAGCTGTGTCGCCTCGAAATTCTCAAAGAGTAGGGGCCCAGTCGCATAAATAATAAATAAAAAAAACGAAATGTAAAACACCTACAGAACACATTCGTGCCTTTTTCATTGCGAAAAACCGTCCCAACCAGAATGAAACCGAGCGGGGGATCTTTCGATAAATTACCATCCATTCGGGGATTTAGCCGGATACTGACAACTTTCAGGCTCTCGAAATTCCCGGGAAATCCCCTGCGACGAATACGTTAAAACCATTTGAAGTCCCGCAAATGCCTTAAATCAAGAGAAATTATTAAATATTACCCATTAGATATTCAAACATAATTCAGTTCGCTTGTAGGTTCTTTGAAACATTTTCGAATTACTTGTTTTTAGTTCTCCGTTTTGCAAGCAAAGTTGGCTCGGTTTTGTGGCCTCGCGAAAGTGAAATCAGAGGTTAATCCATCGCAGTGTTTTCTCAAACCCTTTCTCTCTTTGAAAATGTTCCAGAATTATTATTTTTCAACGTAAAAATATTTCTAAAGAAATAAAACATTTTATTTCAATGGAAAACAATCGAAATCAACTCATGATTTCAGAAATATCCATAGTAGTTGAGTAGTTTTTTCTTTAATTTTTAAAACCTTTCAGTTTATATCTCATTTTGAAATTTCATTTCTATATATTTTGTGTGCATGTGTCTGTGTTGCCATATATTATTACCACTTTAATACGGAAATTAGCTAACCGTTTCCAATAAATTTCAAAAACAGATTGGCCATAGACTATATATTCAAAAATCATAGAAAGACACAACCAACTATCAGCTAAGCAATTACACAGCTACTCTAGCCAATTAATATTGATGACAAAAATAAAAACACCAAATGCAATTAGCTAAACAAGACAAATTGACAACCTAAATCTTACGAATCATGGAAAATAATAATAGTAATAAATCACGAAACACAGTGCTAATAAATATACTCCGAAATAAACCTAAATATGAAGTGCATTTCTTGTTTACGTCGCCGGGTAATCTCTCATCTGTAATCTGTTTGGGTTGCACAGCAATCCTGTTTACAAAACGACGGCATATTTAATGGGTTTGTTGGACCGCCCAGCACAAAACTCTTAAAGACTGTCGCAAATCGAACGTGAAGAGATACAACACACGCTCCGTAGAAGATCAATAGATACCTCGAATCTTCCATGGAAACGTGAATGGGAACATTTTTCGTGTGGGGTTTCCCTTATCATCTGGGAAAATTCCACTGCCTTTTTGGCCTGCTTCTTGTGCATAGAGGGAAAGGTCAATTTTTCCATCTCTTCTCTAAAAATGATGATAGGTATTCCTATGAGGGCTCTTCCAGCACTTTCCAAATAATTTTTGTTTGAAATTTCAGAGAGTATTTGAGGCTCGGTTTTGGTGCTTTTGAATACGTAGTTCCCACACAATCTTATATTGATTATAAATATACTGAGACCTTAGCAACGAAAGGGACTGCTTTATTCTAGGAATGACTTGCCTAAGTTGAGTGTCTATCAGCAATTATCTCTTAATAATCTCTTAATTATCTCTTAATATTAATTAAACTTATTTAAACTCGATTAGGAATTATTTTCGAGCGAGTAACTTTACCCTTTTATTGTAAATAAATATTTTTAGGTATTTTTATAACTTGTTTCTTGAAATTCCAGCTGGAAAATGTCTTTATTAGATGTGATAAATGTTTATATGTCTTTTTAATATTAATTAAACTTATTTAAAATTGATTAGGAACCATTTTTTGGCGAGTAACTTATCCTTTTATTTTAAATAAATATTTATAAGCATTTTTAAAGAAAATGACCTTAAAAGTATGCCTACAACATGGCTTTATAAGTTGCATTAAATGCTAATATTGTTTTGCAAAATGCAACGGATGCTGAAATGCGTTTTTGCGCCATGTCGTAAAGTTGTTTACGGCTTTGAGTCCTCAAGATTCGGATCATCGTCACTCAATGGCTTAGCACACGACAATAAATATATAAATACATTCCATACCCCCCTCGATGAGATAAGAATGTATTATTGAATAATGTTGCATCCTTATCTGTGTTGATGCTCAGTTTCACATCTAAAGGTTTATATTCTTAGGAAATCAGTTATTGGGTTGGAGACTTACTATATTTCTTATCAGAGGGAGGAATATGAATCAGTAGTTGCTGGGTGATTCAAAATCAGAACCCTATTACAACAGATTGATAGACGATCGACTCGTGTTGATTCTAAGGTGTCTGGTTAGCAGCTGATGATGGGGTAAAACTTTCCTTCCAAACCCACTGATAAGCTTTGCCAAAGGTTGGCGATCTGGCATTAAAAAAATTCTCGGCCAGTGGCATGTTTTGAAAATAATATTTAAAAATAGCCCAGTCGAGATTATTATTATATTTGGAATATGTAGCCACGTCTTGTTTAAATTGCTGATGAAATTATCCAAATATTGGGAAATACCACATGTAAAATAATATACATACTTGTAACCAAGCGAAAATAATCTTTTTATGGAATCCCCTCTTTTTTAATAACTTTTACTCAAAACTGATTAAAGTCTCAAGTGTTAAAGTGTTACTCAAATAGCAAAAATCCATAGAAAAGAGTCCATAAAAAATATTATCAGTTGTAAGTCATTGCGGAATCATTTATGGCTTTCCTTATCTAGGGGTAACTCAAAGTGTTGCCTTTCTTCTCCGCGAATATATTTATTGTTTGGTGTATTTAAATTCGCTCAATTCAATTAGTTAGTTTAGGAGCAACAATTCCGGCAATATAATAAATTGAATGCTGAACAATCAGCGCCAGCAAAGGCGTCGCAATGATTCCCATCTGAGAGTGTTGTTTTTCCTGTACACAAAAAAAAAAGAAATGTATGAAGTGATAATAAATTAGGTTAGAATGTATAGTAGGTTTTATTTGTTTAGCCTTATCTATAGCTCTTCTTATTATTCAAATATGACATACTATATCTTGAAACCAGACAGGCCCTCTCAGTTCGGATGCTGTAAATAATTTTTCCCAAGCAAAGAGCCTTTCTAGCATCATTAAAAAAAGTTATGCGATAAGGAACAGTCTCCTCAAGCTTTGTTTACGTAGCTGGCAACACCACAAACAAAACCAAAGGCATTGCCAGCTGTACAAATTTTACTCTTGAACAATTTTATAAGCGGAGAAATTGGATTTGGAATTGTGTAAAAGTGTAAAGTTAATAATCAGAACCCTATTATTATTATTATGAAATTATTATTATTAATTTATTATCAATATTAATTGATAAGACAAGTGTTTTCTTGTTAAATTAATTATTTAACTTCAATACTTTGTTTACCATTTTATTTCCTATTTTTTTTTTATTTAAAACTCAATAACATTTTCCCCCTGTGTAGCGCTGCCTCGGAATATGGAACCTGGAAGGCGCTGAAGCTGACAGCGCTGCCGGCGCAGGTTCTGAGGCAGTGTTTTCAGCTCCAGCGCCTTCCAGTTTATAAACCCTCGTCCATCAGTCGCCGACGTTCATTCAACAATCGTCGACGCTCAAGCAAACATCGCGAAGGAGATACCACATAGAGTACACCAACCATCGAGTTCTGTCCGCGGCAACAAAAAAGAAAATAAAATAAAATAAGAGATCATAAAAGTCAGCTGTGCCAAGCAAAGTAACGAGACTACAAAAGAAATTCCAGTTTCAGCTTTAAATTAGCTCTGATTTGAACAGCAAAAAAAAAATAATAAACGCGGTCCGATTTGACATAATTTATTGCGCGAAAGTTAAGGATTTGCATAACCCGAAGAAGCAGCAGCTGATTATATAATTGCAGTGTATTTTGATTGAACAAAGCATATCCTCAATCCTCTCACAATGACGGGCTACAACAATTCCAATGGCGAAGTGGCCACGAGCAATGGCAATGGACACAGCAATGGACACACCAATGGAAACAAGTCGACGGACTACACCGCCCAGGAGCAAGCCACGTAAGTGAGGGGAAAGTTCGGGGAAATATTATTCGAGGGCCTCACGCCACAGGCTCGTTAAGTGTGCCATCGGCTTTAATTGAAACTTCCAATAACCGCAAGCTTTCAATGCTTTATGGGCTATACTTTAACCTCACAGCAACACCTGTCCACCTTCCCACCTTTCTACCCTCCTAACTTTTCCCTTAACAAATTAAAAGCCTTTTTCGAATCAATAGGGCCTTGGCAGCCTAGCAGGCCTGGCTTCACTTGCCTAACATAGTCGCCTTAGAATAGCACGCTCGCTTTCGGCTTGGAGCACCCGAAATTTAGATCCAAAGTGCACCCCAAAATTCGCTGCTTACCCGGCTCCTCCTAAGACTCTCCATCCACTCTCTGGCAGAATGTGCTCGCGGGATTGCTGCGCCGGACCAGCTGGCTCCAAGCCCGGCAACACCTGCATGCCCAAGAAAAACGCAGTCACTGCGAATGGCGAGAAGGTCATACCGACTCCACAGTCCCTGCTGTAAGTCTAAATTCTACAAAAAAGTAGGAAAATTGATTACTCTTTTTACTTTGGCAAATCCATACTTTAAACCCAAACCAAAATCTTATTTGAAATGCCAGCTAGAACTTGTCCTTGATCTTAACCGCTGCTATCAAGAAATAAGCTAAGCGAAGATCTATTCCGTTTCTTGTTTTTCTGTTTCTGTTTCTTGAATATAAATTAAGACATTCCAGTATTCCAGGCTTATCAATTTTCGTCATTCGACGCAAGTCATTAAAATCCCATTCGGAGAGCGATCTTTAATCTGCATACGATTATATGGAGTGGTTTTTTTTCGGCTGTGCCTGATAGGTTCATTCGGGTTTATTACACAGAAAGAAACGAGGAAATTTTATATTGTTTTCTATGGGAATGTATATTTATATTTTCTTTAAATGAAAATTTGCTTTTTAGTTCAGAAACCTCATCAGAATTTAATTCGAATTAAAAATTCCCCTAATTACTGAGCAATCCCACCTCTAATTGATTACCTATCAAGTTGGCCAGGTGTTTATCAAAACCAATTTTAACCCAATTAATTGCGGAATTCAAACCCCCCTCGATTGGCTTTGAAAAGCGGGCGTGTTCCTGATCTTGACACAGGCCTCCGAGTCGTAATCTTTACCACATAGCTTCAAGTAATTGGCAAAAATTGCCGATAAAGAACGCGACGCAACCGCGCCGGTTTCTTTTTTATTGATTAGTTACGAAACTAGTTTTCGACTTTTGCTGAATATTGATGAAGGCGGCGAAATGTTGGAAGATCTGCCATGTCGCGTGTTCAGATCGAATTTCCATAAACGACCGGCTACCGCCAGACTCATTTATTAAAGGGATTAAAGCCGAAGTTTCCAATTAGTGGAAGTTATGCGTGCTTCTGGGTTCACCCTTTTTTGTTGAACCCATTTTAATGACGCACTTTATGTTTTTGTTTTGTACCCTGTGTAATATTGATAATACAAGTAGCATCATCGGGCTGCTTATCTTCAGATTATTCGAAAACAAAGTGATGAAAGAGCCCCCTCAGCAGCAGCACGTGGGGGTTACGAGTTCGGATCTGTTAACAACGCTTCGAAATATTACTCGACATTACTTTACTTACAGTTCAAGTTCGTGCAGCTTAACCTAGCCTCGTACGAGCTGAATTCTTTATGGCTCTAATGGAACTTAATTACGGGTATCAACTGGCCCGATAATTGGTCTGGTATTATAGCAAAGCAATCTAGTTATAAATGTTTGTCACAATTCTTGTGATTGCCTAAGAGAAAAACATAAATGATACGGCCAGTTCTTATCTTGCCTATTTGTTGACATTTCTTTCAGCTTCATATCTGTGTATATATCATTTACCTTCAGGAAAACTTTTCTAGGCCAAACAATTCATCTTTTTTATTTCATTATTGCAGCAAGAGTAATGGCAAAATCCAGTGCGATCTTACGCCCGAAGAAGTCAGGGCTTTGCGGGTTCTCAACGAAGACACGTTTGTAGACCAATTCTTCTGGATAGATTCTCCGTGTTTTTATGTGTCTTCTGACTGTAACCTTCTGTCATTTGTTTCTGTCATTCTCAAAATGTTTCGTTTTAATAATACAATTGTTTTCCTGGTGGAAACCCACATATGTTCATTAAATTTACTATTTCAGCAGAAGAAAGTAACCAATTCTTTTCAGTTATCTTTTTTTTCTAACTTTTTTTGTTTGTTATTGTTTTTTATTATTTTGTTTTGACATCGTTTATGTTACATTTCTTGAGGAATACCATTATTCAAGGCCATTATTATTTCAGATAAAAAGTTACTCACCGAAGACATTTGCAATTCTTCCAAGTGATCACTTTCCTGAATCTGACTATCTACGAGTATTTGTCATTCTGTCCAATCATCAAACCAAACTGATTCCAATTGAAATTATTCGTTATAAATGAATATTTGTTGTGATAAGAATTCGATTTGTATCTGTGTCTATATCTTCTCTCGTTCATTTTCATTTCTGTATTTGGTATATGTATCTATTCTTCCCTCGGGGAGTTACATTCTCAGCGTGAAGAGCACTTGATAAAGTTCTCTGTTCCTCGTGTACCTCATCATTAACTGGATTTATTTCATTTCGAAACCCTTGACTAACTTAGCTATATGATGCTCGACAGGTATCCGTATGAGGTCATCCAGGAGATTGCCGATTTCATCACCAAGGGCGCCGGCATGCGGCCCAAGATCGGGATTATTTGCGGCTCTGGGCTCGGCTCTCTGGCCGACATCATCCAGGACGCGAGGATCTTCGAGTACGAGAAGATCCCCAATTTCCCGGTGTCCACCGTGGAGGGACATGCCGGCAAGCTGGTGGTCGGCACTCTGGAGGGCGCCATTGTGATGGCCATGCAGGGACGGTTCCACTTCTACGAGGGCTATCCGCTGGCCAAGTGCTCGATGCCGGTGCGTGTGATGAAGCTGTGCGGCGTGGAGTACCTGTTTGCCACCAATGCGGCGGGCGGCATCAATCCGCGGTTCGCCGTGGGCGACATTATGCTGATGCATGACCACGTCAACATGCTAGGCTTCGCAGGGAACTCGCCGCTTCAGGGACCCAACGATCCGCGCTTCGGACCCCGCTTCCCCGCCCTGACGAACTCGTACAACAAGGATCTGATCAACAAGGCCATCGAGATCGGCAAGGCCATGGGCATCGAGTCGAACATGCATGTCGGCGTCTACTCCTGCCTGGGCGGACCCAACTACGAGACCATCGCCGAGCTGAAGGCGCTGCGCATGATGGGCGTGGACGCGGTGGGCATGTCCACCGTCCACGAGGTGATCACTGCCCGGCACTGCGACATGAAGGTGTTCGCCTTCAGCGTGATCACGAATAAGTGCGCCATGGAGTACAACACCGACAAGAAGGACGAAGAGGCCACCCACGATGAGGTAGTTTCTATAGTTTTAGTTTATCTCGTTTCAAAAATTAAATATCTGCTCCGTTTCAGGTTATGTCCGTGGCCAAGAAACGGCAGAGTGCCTGCTGCGAGCTGGTTTCCCGACTCGTCCGGGAGATCCACCTGGCCTCCACATAGGCAGCGAACGAGGGGAATAGCGTTGGATTCTAAACCTTAACCTTAGTTAATGCAGAAGTAGACTCGCATCTAAGACTCATATGACCCGGAATGTCCCAAAATTTACAGTATAAGGCTAGGGAATAGTTTAACTAAATTATGTAAAATAAAATAGAAAAACAACTCAGTTCGATGAGGATTTTCTTTCACCCAATCTCTTTTGCGGTGTTATGAACCAAGCGAACAGACATATTCGAGAGACAGTTTTGAGCAAGAGAGATCCTAAAACTGTTATATTTTAGTTGGGCGAGAGTACAGCTCCTACCAGCTGCCATTTCTGTTCGCCTGGTATTTCATTCTCATCGATGGGCATCACTAATGCAAGTGAGATGCCTTTTTGTCCCAATATTGCAAAATAGCTAGATGTGCAACACTGATGCAAGTCCCAATTTTTTTGTCCCAATATTGCAAAATAGCTAGATGTACATCACTGATACAAGTGAGATGCCTTTTTGTCCCAATATTGCAAAATAGCTAGATGTGCATCACTGATAGAAGTGAGATGCCTTTTTGTCCCAATATTGCAAAATAGCTAGATGTGCATCACTGATAGAAGTGAGATGCCTTTTTGTCCCAATATTGCAAAATAGCTAGATGTGCATCACTGATGCAAGTGAGATGCCTTTTTGTCCCAATATTGCAATATAGCTAGATGTACATCACTGATACAAGTGAGATGCCATTTTGTCCCAATATTGCAAAATAGCTAGATGTTCATCACTGATACAAGTGAGATGCCTTTTTTCTGAGGAGGATCAGGCTCTGCCGGCCGTAAATGGCCATTTTCTGGAGAGGATCAGGCTCTGCCGGCTGTATATGGCCAGTTTCTGGAGAGGATCAGGCTTCGCCGGCTGTAAATGGCCAGTTTCTGGGGAAGATCACGCTCTGACAGCCGTAAATGGCCAGTTTCTGGAGAGGATCAGGTTGTGCCGGCTGTAAATGGCCAATTTCTGGAGAGTATCTGGCTCTGGCGGCTGTAAATGGTCAAATTCATCTCCTCCTAATTTTAAACTACCAGGCGAACATAAATCTCTGCAAGCAGCCATGCGCCCATTACTAAATTCGCGAACGGCGGTTTTTTGAGTTTAACTCAAAGTATTCTGCGCCTCTGTCAACGGGTTGTTTTGAGTTTAACTCAAAATTTATGAATTGCAGAATATTCGCAGAGCGCCTACTGATTTTTATGTTCGGCTGGTAGTTTAAAATTGAGAGGAGCTGAATTTGCCTATAAATTCGGAGCAAAAATTACAACAACTAACTGAGGCAACAACAAGGTTTGCCCCGATCTTTACATTTTGTACGCAAATTCAGCTGCTCTCAATTTTAAACTACCAGGCGAACATAAAAATCAGCAGGTGCTCTGCGAATATTCTGAGATTCTCACATTTTGAGTTAAACTCAAAACAACCGTGACTCTGAAAGAGAAGTAGATAACCGTTACTTTAACAGATGCGCAAAATACTTTGAGTTAAACTCAAAATAACCGCCATTTCGGGAACTCAGTAATGACGCAGAGTTGCCTACTCATATTCATGTTCGCCTGGTAGATTAAAATTGAGAGGAGGTGAATTTGCCTAGAAAAATCGGAGAAAAATTACAACAACTAACTGAGGCAACAACAAGGGGTATGTTGTTGCCTTGGTTAGTTGTTGTAATTTTTGCCCCGATTTTTTACATTTTATAGGCAAATTCAGCTGCTCCCAATTTTAAGCTACCAGGCGAACATGAATATGAGTAAGCAACTCTACGAATTCTCTGAAGTTCTTAAATTTTGAGTTAAACTCAAAACAACCGTGACTCTGAAAGAGAAGCAGATAACCGTTACATTAACAGATGCGCAAAATACATTGAGTTACACTCAAAATAACCGCCATTTCGAGAATTTAGTGATGGGAGCAAAGCTGCCTACTCATATTTATGTTCGCCTGGTAGTTTAAAATTGAGAGGAGGGGAATTTTTCCATTTACAGCCGCCAGAGCCTGATCCTCTCCAGAAATTGGGCATTTACAGCCGGTAGAGCCTGATCCTCCCCAGAAACTGGCCGTTTACAGCCGGCAAAGCCTGATCCTCTCCAGAAACTGGCCATTGACGGCCGGTAAAGCCTGATCCTCTCCAGAAACTGGCTATTTACAGCCGGCGGAGCCTAATCCTCTCCAAAAACTGACCAATTACAGCCGGTAAAGCCTGATCCTCTCCAGAAATGGGCCATTTACAGCCGGCAAAGCCTAATCCTCTCCAGAAACTGGCCATTTAAAGCCGGCAAAACCGGATCCTCTCCAGAAACTGTCTATTTACAGCCGGCGGAGCCTAATCCTCTCCAGAAACTTACCATTTACAGCCTGCGCTGCCCAATCCTCTCCAGAAACTGGCCATTTACAGCTGGCAGTTCCTGATCCTGTCCAGAAACTGGCCATTAACAGCCGGCACTGCCCGATCCTCTGCAGAAATTGGCCATTTACAGCCGGCAGAGCCTGATCCTCTCCAGAAACTGGCCATTTACAGCCGGCAAAGCCTGATCCTCCCCAGAAACTGTCTTTTTTTAAAGCCGGCAGTGCCTGATCCTCACCATCTGGTAGTCTTAGCCCCATTCCCAAACCAAAAATAATACAATAAAATGTTATTTAATAAAAATTAAATATAAGCAATAGTTTTTAACATGATAAAAACACGAATACATGGGTATCGATATTAAATAAGGAAATAAAGCTAACGTTAAAATGATATCGAACTGAAAACAATGAAGTAACGAACGCTAGTTGCGTCTTTCTTTTACATTTTTGGTGTTTGCAGAGATTGAACAAATGCAATTTCGTTAAATCGTTAAAAGTATCAAATAAAATAAGGGTAAGTGGTAAATAGTAAATGGTAAAATGGTAAAATGATAAAACAACTTAAGATTATGTACATGTAAAATCGAGGGACTCGGAACAGTTGATGTCGAATGAAGCGAGTTTGAAATTTATTGCAAAGGCATACATATGTATAAGGGTTATGTAATATGCGTAAATAGAGAGTACATAGGGATATGCGCAGGTGTGTGTATATGCTATATGCTATACTATATAGGCCTAGCATGTAGAGTACGATATATAGATATACGATCTGTCTGTGCCCGTTGCAAAAGCATCGCCGCCTACAAAAAGTGCTTAGAAAATTGTATTGTTTTGTGATTGTGTTCAAGTCTATTCGGTTGCATTGTGCCTCTCTCCTAGAACAGCCCGCGCTCCTTCTTCAGCTTGGTCTGCTTCCAGATGGGCAGCTGCTCAAACTCCGCCCGACTGCAGCCCAGCGCCTCCTGGAAGTCCTCGGCGTTTAGGTAGACCTCCAGGCGCGTGGGCTCTACGCCCTCTGGCAAGGGTCGTGCCTTGAGCACCTCCAAAGGATACTCGGTCTGGGTCATTTGTGCCAGCATTGCTCCAATTGTTGTGGGAGCATCCGTGCGGCCATCCTAGAGGGATTACAAAATATTCCATATGTATTCCATATTTTATAGGGTTTTGTGTTGCCTTACCTCTTCGTTGATTTCGCGCACATCGACCCGCTCTGTCCAGTCGGGAAAGAGCGCCCTGAAGGCCAGTGGCTCCAGGCCTGCCCACACCACCTGACCCTTGACGCCGTGGAACGGCTCCTGCTCGTTCTCCCCGTGCTTGGCACGCCAATAGCCGACGGCTGTCTCGAGGGCAGCGCGTCTCTCTGAGATCCAGCGATTGACTCCAGCCCGATTGTCGTTGGTGGGACTGCTTCGCTCATCGGTGTTTACTAAATTAATTAATAATTAATATTAAATTAATAAAATATGTATTAAATACACTCACTCTTCACATCCTCTAGGGGCCACCAGCCCATCCAAAGCCACAGCTCGTCGCCATCGTCCAGCAAAAAGATCGTGGGCTGACGGGCATTGTACAGCTGAGCCTGGCTGAAGGGATATGGACTTTGCAGGTCCTGGCAGCGCAGGGGATCGCTCAGCTCCAAGGCCTTGAACACGCCCTGGGTGCTGGAGAAGTTGAAGATCCTTATTTGGTAATCGAAGGATTTGGTGGACTTCAGCAGGCTGCCATAATCCATGGCTTGATCCGTTAAACCCAAAGCCTTCTTGCACTCCTCGTTCTCTGAGCCTTCCTCTAGCTCTGTAAGGTTAACCTTGTCGCTGCTGAAGAGATCCTTGGGCACCTGCTCCACGAGATCTTGGGCAGCCTTCAGGGCCACGGATCGTGTGTGAGGAGCACTCTTCGATCCATGCCAGACGATTACGCTTCCCTGGCTGCCATGAATGAGGAGCATGGAGCCGCGAGAGCGCAGTTGGCGCGACTGGCAGTCCACCTCCTTGACAAGCGTTTCTTCGGTTACATTCCCTTGGAGCTGATAGAGTCGCCACTGGTTGCGCCTCTCCAGGCACTGCTCCTTGCGTCCGCGATGCTGCCACAGCTGCCGGAAGAGACGCACAAAGGCTGTGCACTCGTCGCCCTGCGACACCCTCAACTGGGCGCCCTTCTCCTTGTCCAACTCGACGGTGAGCAAAGCGGCGGCACCCTTTTCGTTGGCACTCGAGTCCTGGCCCTGCCAGGTGAAGTACACGCACCTGTCCCGCCCGACAGTACTCCTGTTGGAGACCTTCCCGCTCAGCTCGCGCACCGTCACCGAGATCTGGTAGATCCAGCGCACTATGTAGCTCTCCGCGGAGTAGAAGTGACCGTAATCCTCGCGGGCCGGGGCCGCATCGAAGTTGAACTCGTGGATCTGCCACTTGTCCGTGGACTTGGTGATCACATCGAAGTGGCGCATCGTATCCGTGTCGTAGTAGAAGTTGCCACGTCCCAGATTCGACTGCTCCAGCACCAGGTTCGGCTCCTCGTAGGGCTCGCCCTTGTGCAGAGCGGTGCCGTTGAGGGCTCGAACCACATGGACGCCGTTGGCCAGGTAGTCCTTCTCCAGATCCTCGCGCTCCAGCTCCGGCCAGTCGCTGAACTTCTCCTTGAACAGCACCGTCTCCATGTTCTGGGTGATCTTCCCCAGGACACACCACTCCGGGCGCTGGGCGGTTCGCTTGGCGTACTTGGTGCTCTCCCGGCGACCCACAATGGCCACGTAGTTCAGCGGGTTTAGGTAGCACTCGGCGTAGTCCGCCCCGTTCTCGGCACCGAAGTGCTCCTGCGCCAGCCTCATGGCCGCCCGCTTGGCGTCGGAGGAGGCGTTCTTGCCGTTCCACACGTACAGCTCGCTGCCAAAGTCAAAGACCAGCACCTTGCGCGTGTCCAGCATGTCCACCTTGGGTATGCAGCCCCAGTACTTGTCCAGCGGCACGAGGCCGTCGTCCTGGAACTCGTAGATCTTGTTCGTCTCGATCAGGCTGCTCTCAAACACATCGTCCTCGTCCGCGTGGCCGCAGTCCGATATCTCCGACTGGTCGTCCTCCTTCTTGCCCAGCAGCTGCCAGAACTGGCGCCACTGTCGCTCGTTCACGTACTTGCCGTCGGTGAGGATCACCTCCTGGCTGGCGGTGCAGCCGAGATCCTTGTTCTCCACAATGGCGGCGCAGATCTTCTTGCTGCGTGAGATCTCGATGACATTGGCAAAGGAGCCCACATAGCGGAACAGCTGCGAACCGGCAACCAAAATAAAGCAATCGCCGCGGTTCAACGAGGTGTGAGTGGGCTCCACCAGGCGGGTTTGGACATGGGTGCGTCCCTTGACATGGAGCAGCATCACCGGCTTGTGGGGCAGCCACATCTGCTGCAGGGGAATCGAGGAGGAGCGCAGGGCCACCGACTTGAAGTCCTCAATGGAGGCCAGGCCGGCTATGGCCTCGGCAGCCAGGTTGGTGTTCTGGCCATCTATGGGGGGGTTAGGAAAGATTTTAGTTAGGAATTCCAGGGCAGAGACTAGACCCGACTCACATGACTCCATCTTGAGGCGCCTGAGTTCCCGCTCGGCCACGCCCGTCTTCATTTCCGTGTACTCCGAGGTGATGTCCGCGCGTGCAGCCAGACTCTTGAGAGGATTGCGGGCAGCCCGACGTCCCTTGGGTCCCTGTACGTGGCGCTTGCTCACCAAGCTAAGGGAAAGGAAAATAATTAGAATTTAAGAATTAAGAATTAGAATTTAGAACTCAAAATTTGGATTTCATTCCGAGAACTCGCTCTAAGTGAAGATGACTGTTCTGGCCAGGCTTACTCACCGCTCTGTGGGTTTGATGTCATCAAAGGCGCTGATCTCCAGCTCCAAGCCCTTCTCCTGCTTGGGCTTCGTGGCAAAAAAGTTCTCGAAGGTCTCTTTGTCGTCGAGACGGGGAACCTGAATCCTGGCACCCACATTTGTGGGGGCAGCCGCACTCTTGGTGTTGGCCAGCTCCTTGTTCTGCTTGGCATTCTGCGGCGAGGTGCGGTCCCCGTCCGAGTCCGAACTGCTGCTGCTGTTGGAGCGGCTCAGGCTGGGCACCTCTTCCTCGGGATTAACACTCAGACTCCTGAGAGCGGTCTTGTTGGCATTAGTGCTAGTGGTGACCATCATGGAGGGGCTCTTGGCCAGGCCCAGCTGCGGCTGATTGGCGCTGCGCACCTCCAGCATGGGGCACTTCTTGGCGGCATCGTTGGGCGAACGCTCGAACTGCAGCTCCACGGGGGACTGGGCCTTCTTTTGCAGTCGTCCAGCGACTGTGAACTTCTTGGCATCGGTTTGTTCTGGGAATTGGGGGCATTATTAGTATCCATAGCTTAATGAAAGAGGTTTTAAACATTACCTATCCGCTGCTTCCAGTTCTCCGAGTTGCACTTGAGCTTGCTCAAGCGATCGGAGACCTTGCCGCCCTCAAGGCTGGTGGGGATGAGGGGCGACGGCGGCAGCGGCTTGTCCGACAGCGAGTGGGCCAAAGACAGCGACTCCTGAAATGGCAAATAGAGAGGGACACGATCGTGATTACACATTCACTTTCCAAATTTTTCGAGACCGAGAACTCCCACGCTGCAGGCCCAAATATGAACGCGTTTATAAAGAAATTAACCAAATTTTAATAGCCGCAAATATGGTCAACAGTCCGCGGCCTTATCGGCTGGGTTGTTCCCAAAGCCGGATGACTAAGCACCTGCCACCGTTAGAGGGTTAAATTGGATTGTCAACACAACACAGTCAGCCCGAGAGGAGGAAAAGCTCTTACCAGTTTTACTCTCTCCATGCCGGCTATTTATTAGCTTTGTTTGTTCTCGCTAATAGCTAATACGTATTATTTTCCCGGGCACACCTCGACGAACGAGGAACGCTAAATCTGAATGCGAATCTGAAGGCCTCAGTGCCAAGTACGCGCCATTAGTGACCCGCGATGGATGTATGTATCTGGAAGCGAACTTGGTTGAGGTGCCTGCTGCCAGCACAATGCCAATCTGGCGACTGCCAATCGCCGCTTGGCTAATTGCGCACCTTTTTTGCGACGCTCCGAGTGCCCGAGAGCTTGGGCTCGGGAGACAGTGCGAGCCATACGATTAGATAAGGGGCTGCACTCCGAAAAAAGGTCATAAAAACGGGGCCAATAAATAAACAGAACAATAAAGGAATGAAGCTTTCTTTGGAGGGTCTTCCCAAGACTGATAATGGATTGTCGAAAATTGCAAAATAATTACCAAATTTGAGCAAATATCAAGTCCATATAAACTTTATGAGTTTTTATGCTAAGGATCACCTTTTTATATATCTTGGAACGATAATAGATTGAAAATATCATCCTAGACTTTACTCAACTTTAAATTTTACCTGGAAATATTGATTGCATAGGGGGAGCAATTACTACATATATTGTAAGTATTGTATATATCTTGCAACGATAACAGATTGAAAATATCATCCAAGTCTTTCTCAAGTCAAAAACATTAAATTTTTCTTGAATTATAAATAACATCGTGATATTATTTATGTTCTTGGAATAATAAAATAGAGCCCGTATTTCACTTTTTTTATTATTCATGGCCTAATAAAAAATAAGACAGAATTTCCTTATTTATCTGTACATTTTTCTCTCAGTACTCTTACCACTCTCAGTTCCAGAGAAAGATAACAAGCAAATAAGTAGCTGCCGATATGGGTAGGGGCATCCATTCTGAACGACGTCCCTGCATTATTATTTGTTTACATTCCGCGAAGTGTCAGTGCAAGGCACAAACTTAATTCCTGTGTTTACACAATATTTTCAGCATAAGTTATGGCGCGACGGGGAATATCGATAAAAAACAAAGTTTTACTTTTAAGCAAATAAATCTTATCTTAACAGTTTGTGTTTGCTGTAACCGTAGAGGCACACTTTTGAGGTGAAGTTCACAGAATTACCTTATCTCAATTATTTATTGTAAGGGTTTATGCAATGTTTAGGAATTTCTGTGGATGTTTGCTAGAGTTTGACCCTATTTCTTAGGGAAGTACTAACTACCTTTACTTGCTACCTCTGATTAACTCAGTTGAATTATGTTTATATAAGCACTACCATTAATTATGTTAATTTAAAGCCGTCTGTGTCAATCACTGATTTCAAAGAGCCAGAAAATAAAAGCCAACCTTGAGGACTCTCCACTCTTTCACCCTCGATTTCTGTTGAATTTCAGCATGTGTCATACACAGAGGCTATCAATGAATTCGAATTCGAACCCCTCTCGACATGAATCATCCAAAAGCACACTGATAAAACGCGTAAAAAGTGGGTAAAAGCAAGCTGAAACACGGAAAAACAAAGAGCAGCGATAATTTGATTAACCGCTCAATCGAAGGGTTCTTCAAAAGGTAGAATTCCTCAACAAAGGTGGAGAATTCTTCCGCAAACAAACCCAAAGAGGTATGACGCCATAGAATCTCCACTAATAAATGCCAATTTATAATATTTTAGTGGCTGTGCTCGCCGCCTCTGGGTATTTGCTTATTTGCGTCGTTTTATTGACATTTCGGTTTTGCATGCGCTGAAAAATATCTAGGTATATGAAACTATAGTGAAAATGTTAAAATTAGCATATGAATACACATTCATTTTTCTCTATTTGGCGGAATTTGGCAATCAGCTAAAGGCAGAAACTAACCCAGGCCAAAACAAAGCCAATTAGGCCAAGTTAAGGTTGCCAAGTTCAAGTGCGTGAAGAATGCGTGGGCATCTGGCCAATTTTGTAGTTTAATTGCAGTGGAAATATTTCCCGGAACTCCCATATCCCATGGAGCATATATCTTTGCCTGCATTAATCCATAAAGTGGCCCATTCAACTCGAGGGACACTTGATAAAGGCTTGTTATTGTTATTATTTATGCAGTGATTGCAACAAGTTGCAAGGTTCAATGTACTGATAGCTTAAATGCCTCACGCCTTTCTCTGTAGGGTATGACTGTATCTGTTAAGCTAGCTTTTTCATTATATATGCTTCACTGCCTTTGTTCGCCATCAAATCAATCAAAAAAGCCACAGCACAGCTACGAAATTACCTCACATCACAATCATTTTGCGGCGAATACTTTTTCCCATCTCCCCAATTTATAATTAATGGTGATCGGTCCAACATTTTGATTTGCGTCAATTTATTTGACAAATTGTGTTTAGGCCACAAGACACGCTTCGATGGCTCTCCTCTTTCGTGGTCTACACAAAAATAAATGCCAAGCAGATGCAAAATAATAAATAACGAATCAACATACACTTCTTCGAATGCTTCTAGCAGCTGTGCACACGAATATAAATGTGTTTTTATTACGTACATATAATTAGGTTGCATTTGATACAGTTTTTATTTATAACATATAAAGTATAACGTATTTAACGATAATACTACAATACAAATTCATAGTTATTAGTTTAGCAGTACAGTTCTCTACTCGCTTATGAGATGCTTCGCAATTACAAACAGTTTGGGCTCTGGACAGTACGGATATATTTATACAATAAATGGGTTTTACTAAGTACAGGCATTGTTAGCTAATTGCGACTTAAGTTGAGGAGTTTTTACTTTGATTTGCTTAAGTTTCCAGCGATTAAGCAAACAAAATGCAATGGGTTGGGAAACTGGGGGCATGGCAAGGTCTCCCGATGAGAGCGAGTCACCCGACCAGTGGTTACAAAAAGGCGGTGATTAGGAAGAGTCTTCCGGGTGACACGACTCTGTTTAAATTCAGACGAAAGCTGCAAAAATATCGATGTATAATCGGAGCTATCGAAGTTATCGACGCTTTTACTAAAATCGGTTGATTAAAATCAGGCTTCTTTTAAAGAAGCTTGACTAAAAGTATGATGTTTCTTTTTGTTTCTTTAAATATCATATAGAAAACATCGAGTTTTTATCGATCTCTGCGATTTTAACGATTACAAATCCCCCGTTCTATCGATATTTTTGCAGCTCCACCTCAGACCAAAAGGGGATGGCACTGTTAAATAACCTCCAAGAGCTCCTCATCTGGTTTCGTTTATGTAGGTGGCCTCCTCCACGCAGGAGGCCTGCTCTTCGTTGAGGAGATCAGTGATGGAGTAGGCGGAAAGGGGACGTGAGAACCGCCGCTCGGAGAGTATATCATCGATGCAGGTCACCGGCGAGAGGCAATGGCAATCCGGACGGTCCTCCTCCGGTTCCTCGGCACTCCTGGCGATCACCTGGAAGATGTCCTCCATGCTGGTCTGCAGGCAGAGCGAGGGCGGCTTACGGCGAAGCACTGGCGATGGTTCGAGCTCAGGCGAGCTGGAGAGCGGCGAAGCTGTCGAGGGTGTGGCTGAAGTGCCACGAGTCCTCCTCGGAGTCGGCACTGCCATGGGCTCCCAGTCGCTGTGGGAAGAGGCCTTCTTCGTGGGCTCCTCCTCCAGTTCCTGCCACAGGTGCATGGCGTGCTCGATGTGCTGCAGCTGAGCGGAGAGCTGACTGGCAATCGAGGTCTTGCGCGAGGCGCAGGGCGTGGAGTCCTTGGACTCATCGCTGGCCCCAAACATCCGGATCTCGGGGAGCGTGACGGGTGCCACCCGGCTCACCTGGCGCGTGGTGCCCGTCTCGAACATCCTGGCGATCTTGGTGACATTGCTGCGCTTCACGGGCGCCGGCGATGGCGGTGGCAGCTCCTCCTTGGGCTGCACCTGCTGGCGCTTCGGATAGACGCGTGTCACTGGCTTTCTGGTCTTAGGCTTAACCTTACCGGAGGCCTGCTCCTGGGCCAAAACGTGGCAGCACAACTCCGGGCCGTAGCAGCGATGAAACTTGTTCCTGTTGGCCTCGTAGTCGGCATCCGCGAAGCGCTTCATCCGCAGCAGGGACTTGGGCACCAGGGTGACCAGTATGTAGGAAACCAACAGGTAGGGCAGCCACTCGGTCCACTCCCACGCCGCCTCCAGGTAGTCCGTGTAGTCCGTCATGCTCCGTTCAGCTCCAGATGTGGCCCGTGAGTTTTTTGCTATTTTGCTATCGCAATTGCAATTCGATTTATTAACTTTTACCGCGCTGATATCGGTTTTGCACTGTTTTTCCTTTCTTTTTTCTGTTTCTGTTTGTTGATAAGCGCAACAGTTCTGCTATGACATCACATCACTCTGTACACGGGGATTGGTTAAATAATGGAATATTTTTTATATTTATTTTTACAACTGGCATTCGTCGCAGAACAGGGGGAAACAGCATGACAAAATAATTATTTACTTATGGTCTTTATTTATTTTGCTGGGCATGTTTCCCGGAACTGCTAAGATCTTTTGTTATTAATGAAGTTTCTTTATTTATTTCATTTATATATTTATTGCTTTTAGAGCTGGCATTCACTTGGCTCCAGAACGGAAAACATTGTAGAATATTTGTTTAAGATTTTTTTCCGGAACTGCTTTAAGTGTTTAAATTTATAGTTCATATGTAGTGTTTATTTAATTATTTTATTTGATTTTTAAAAAAGGTAATTGGACTTTTTTTGCAATGTTTTCACTTAAAGATTTTAAAATATTATTTCAATCTTTTTCTTTTTTAAGTTTTGTTAAAAATGTTGTGGATTTACTTAGCATTTGTATACAGATTTTTTGCTTTAATTATTGAAGCTGCTGTTAATATCGAAAAACGTCACTTAAATTTCTGTAATAAATATCAGAAATTTTTAATTTTTTAAAATAATTTTCTTGCTAAAAATGAAGACATTGCAAATTCAATCCAAAGTTTCATATTTTTCTATGATTTCCAGGAATCTGGAATTATCCGCGATCCGTAATCCTCAAGTCCGTTATCCACACACACCCACACACACCTTTCGTCCAGTGGCGTCCGCTGCGCTTTGCTCTGTGCGTTGCACTTTGCATTAATATTTATATTAATCTTTAGTGCGTGTATTTTTATCTTGGCCCCGTCGCCATCCGATATCCCCAGCTTTACTTATTTATTTAGTTTTAATTTTTTATTTCGGTTTTTTTTGTGTTTCGGTTTTCGGTTTCTGTTATTGTTTTTGTTGGTTCTTTGACGCCTTTTGTATTCCGTTGCGCCTCGCGGTCGTTTCGTTCTCTTTGGCTCCTCGCTTTAAACTTAAATGCCGACAACGACGCCGACGCTAAACCCAACGCTTGCGCTCCCCCAAAAACTGAACGAAAGCTTTTTGCACGGAGAAAAAATAACGTTACACAAAATAACAAAAAAAAAAAAAACTATCATAGAAAAAGGACTGGCTGAAAACTACATTACCTATAAGATAGTTTTACAAAAACTATTTTAAAAATTTCCCTCTAAATATAGAAATATTTTGAAAATGAACATGAAAACCTGTTACTGAATTTTTTTTAGAAAGTTTTAGTTCTATAATTTAAGTATTTTTATACACAAAACACTTTTTTTATTGTCTATATTTTTCTATAAAAGAAAAATAATTGATGGGTTATTATCAATTATTAATTAATAATAATATTAATATTATCAAAAATAATTGATAATAACCCTTTCAAAGAAAATTCCTTAAAATCTAAGAACCCAAAAATATTCCCAGTGCACTCTCTCTGGTAGCCTCTCCCTTTTCGGGAAGCTCTCTCTCTCCCCATCAACATCTCTCCGTGGATCTGTGATGCTGGTGCTTCGTTAAGTTTCTTGGCTCCGCTCTCTCCTTTGGCTCGTCTGCTGCACTTGCGCAGAACTCTGTTTTGCAATCTGATGATGCTGTTATATTGTTGCTGCCTTTGTTGTTCTGCTTGGGTCTCCTTGGGTCAAGTAGTTTGTTATTCTGATAAGAACGTGCGGGCGCGAGGGAGCCAGCAAGATGGGCAACTTTCATTTCAAAGGAGTTCGCTGGGAGTTGCGAATTGGAAAAGAGGAGTCAGGCCCTTAACCCTATAGTGATCAGGGTGTTACTGTATCTTTCAGCATTTTTCGGAAGACTTTTCTAGTGAATATATTATTGTATTCTATGCTTAATTTTATCCTAATGCTTAATTTATTAATAGGATTTTCTATAACTGTTTCTTATAATATTTAATTTATTTAAGAAAATATATTTTCTCGCTTTACTTATAGCGTTTATATGGTGACATTTTTATTTCTTTATGTATGCTTCATATACGATAGTTCCCTTTAATAAAATGTTGCAAATTCAAGTCTTATTATTTCTGTATTCTTTTATTTAGTACTCTAATGAAGCTACCCCAAATTTATTTCATCTTCATTCCATTTGGTTATCTCTTGCTAAAATAAGCCTCTCCGTTAAGTTTTTATTACCCCATTTTAAAGATGCAAATATTTGCAGGGGTTTCCACATTTCCCCGGCTTGGTGGCTATTATTATTATTTATTTTGTTCAGGTTTATCTGAGACGCGACATATGCAAACAGCTCACGTAGTGAACCAAATTTAGAACGGCTCGAACAATAACAACTGGGTGCCTCTTTGTGATTTATGGGAATTTATTGCTAATTGTTGATATTGCGCCCCTTAGGAAAACTGTGTCATCTTTCTGTAAGTTTGTCCCCATCTAATATAAACATTTGCAACGCTTCTACATATGTATATATGTGATATATATGGAAACACATGCGCCTTTCAGAACAGATTTTGTAGTGAGTAAAGTGAAATGCTTATTTCCGAACCATTTGCGTGGGTTCTGGTTCAGTTTCGTCTCTTTCTCTTGACGATTTGTAATGGCCAAAGCGATTGCGGTCAGTTCTGAGATTTCATTTTATTTGAAAGATTTTATTTTGACAGCCGAGAAAGTATCTTTTTTTCGCAGGTGTAGTGGGTGTGTGGGTCTATGGCCAGCCTTGAAACACTTGTTTATTTTTACGTTTTATTTTTCATAATTTCATATTTCACGGATTTTCAGTTTCAGCTTTCTTGCCACGAAAAGCCAGCGAATGCCAGATAGATAAAAATAAATAAAAACACTCCATTCCCATTCGCTTCCTGCTGCATTCGACAGTCGTCGGTCGACAGTTTATGCAACTCTCAGGAAACCGCTTCGCATTACTTTTTATGCAACCCGCAACGGGGGTCTAGTCTTATTTTTTTTTTAGTTTGCCGCTTATCAATTTTAATGTCAATTGAAACCGGCAGCGAGTAGTAATAATGCATACTAATAACAATAACGAAACGAAAGCCCGAGCGAGGCGAGCTAAGTGGAAATAAAAATCCGCAGCGAATGGCGAACTGCTCGCGTCGAAGTCGCGATTCGTACTGGATCGTAAATTTCCAGAGCCGTCGAAGCGGGGACTTTGATTCGGAATCTTCCGAAGACCCGGCTTTTTTCAGAGAGAGAGGAAGGGAGAGAGAGCGAGAAGCGAAGAGAAGCCAGGCTAAGCGCGAATAAGGAGGCCTTTTAAATTAAACTAAGCGTAATAAACAAGATCATTGTGGGCATACCAGAAACATGAGAGATTTCGAGGGGAGGAATCTGCCAGATAAAGAGTCTACAGTTTGGGATGAACAGAAAAAAAAAAACATAGAAAAAAGATCAACTAGCCAAAGAAACAATCAAGATAAAACCCTTAGTTGTGGCTTAATAGTTCCCTGTTTTATCTTTTTATACAAATAATAATATATTATTTTAAGGAATGCAATTTCCTCCCAATTTTATTTAGTGTACAGTTTCGTGGCTGGAATGTGGCCCAAAAAAAAGGGACAGCATTTTTGGGGCTGGGCCCCCAGACACACATCTGCCAAAGTCGATGATTCATCAGCGAAACTTGCAGCGGAAAGAAGGCCTAACGCGAAATTTAATTTACTCGGACTAAAAATAAACCAATGCAAGTTCATCTTGATTATAGAATGATGTAAGTGTCTAAAAATTCAATAGCATTGAACTAAGAGCCAAGAGTAAAACAAAAATAAAGAAATAAAGCCACAAGAAGGAGAGCAATGCTGCTACCTTATCTCCCGGCAAATAATGAATCACACACAGTGGCAATAAAAATAATCAGCAATAAGCAGGCAGCACAAGTCAGCAGCCGCCAGAAATGTGGCTTGTAGATACAACAGCCCAGATACAGATACAGATACAAATACAGGGACAGATACAGAGCGGAGAAAACAGAGGGCAGCAGCGCAGTTGATTTTAGAAGTTTATGAACAACATTGGCGGGGGCTACTGGCTCCTCAGAGGCCCTGCACTAATGAACAAGTACAGCCGGCATAGCTGGAGCCGCAACAATGATAATAATGAAGTAGCCGGAGCCGGAGCGCTGGAGGAGCTGCAGAAGCAGCGCTGCAAAAACTGCAAGTATATCAAATTTACAAAACAATTTACAACAGCGCGAGCCGAGCCCAGCCGAGCTGGAAGATGAGCACGTTCAAGATCGGAACGGAGATCAAATGCCGTGGACCAGACACAGACACTGTCCCGAGAACAACAACCACCGCCAGTTAGAAGCGGACCACAAGAAACCTTCGGTCGCCTCCCTTTTTCTGTCGTTCACTGTTTGTAATTGTGGCTGCACTTGGAACAAAAATTATAGGGAACTAGCAATAATAGATTATTTAAAAAAGAGACGAGATTTATAGAAATTTTAAGATAGTTTAAATATTTGCCTTTAGTGTCTAAAAGTACAAATAAAAGCGCAGTAAATAAACAGGTGGATTCTATATATTATTTTTTTATTTGTAAAGAATTTTCTGTTTAGTGACCTTTATATTTTCTCTATTTATTTTCCCTAATATATTGGTTTTATATTTAAATTCTACCTTGATTACGTCTTCAGATAGTACATTATTTTAAATAGGATTACATATACCCTAGCTTGCAATAAATTCATAATTTTTCAGAGTGTAAAGTAAGACTGGCAGCTGTTTTTTCTGCTTCGGCCCACAAGGCAAGTTTAGAAAATTATGGCAAAATGGAAGTTGGCAGACGCCTCGAAATTGTGAAGGCAGGCGCAGGAAAAAAGAGAGCGAGAGCCTCTGGTCTATATATATATTTCTAGGTGCCCTGCTGGAGCACCGGATCTCCTGGATGCTAGATGCTTCATTATTCGCCTTCCAGCTCCCCAGCGATCGTGGCCTGATAAATTGTTCCAAATTACAAAGGGATCTCTCTCTTTCTGTTTTGACACTCGCTCTGGGACTCGGTGACTGAGTTGGCCAGACTAATTGCGCATACGCCACCTGGGACGACGTCTGCCAAACGGGGCATGAATCCGACTGCGACTACGCAGATCCATCGGAGCAGAGAAAAGTGGGAGAGGCGGCGCCCAAGACAGAAATTCATCTTAATTATTAATAAATTGCACTATAATGGGCGTCAAGTGTCGTGTGGCGGAAAATGAGGGTAGCACTTTGAGGGGGAAACTCTATCACTCCCAGATGTATTCTTTTTTAAATATACTATGCTCGTAGTCTGCCCATTGACCTTGTTCCGCTGTATTTTCGTCAAGAACACTCAGCAAAATTGTGGGAAAAGTACAAGTTTTCTGTTCCTCATTTAAAAAACAAGCTTATATTACTATTACTAATATCACTATTATTATTACTACTACTATTATTATTATTAGAATTATTAGGGGTTCCACAGAAATCGCAGTATATTTTAAATCATTTTAATTTCTGTGGCATCCTAAATAATAAAGTAAAAGAATTAAGTCTCGACATTTATAAAACTATTTTTTTGTTATTCATTTAAAGCTATTTTTCTCAGTGTAGGCAGCAAACTCTCAAGTATCTTGTAATTCGCTGAGAATAATAACAACAAGAGCGATAACCAAAACAGTAACAGCTGTAGAAACCATAACAACAATAACGAAGCCAAGAAAAGCAGCGACACTTCAAGACACCCATTTGAGAACTCATTTTCTGGAAGAAAAGGGGAGCAATTTGAACTTTGTTTGGCGTTTGTGTGGGTCAGGCGAAGATCGCTCCGACACGATTTCCCCCAACTTCCCGAGAGATGATGAGATGGGATGACTAAGCCCCTCCAAGCTCATGCTCGCGTTTATAAGGAGGCAGCGGCGGTGTCCCCCAGTAATTAAACGTGATTACTCGGGAAATTCCGATTGCATATAGTTGGGGGAAGAAAGGCGTGAGGAAAGGGCGGCAAACCCGCATAATTATGGACCAGAAGTAACCGTTTATTGGCGAAGGAGAAGGGGAGCCGGGAGCGGGTTCACTAAACCCCATGTCGCGTCGCCAAAAGCTAGCGGATCGGCTAATTGACAGTCTCCGAACGGCATCCGATTTTGATTCGCCAAGTGCCCATGTCCATAAATAATACGACAAAAGTGGCCGAAACTTTCGGCTGGCTTAGTGAAAACAAACATTTGCAGAGCCAAACTTGCACTTCCCCAAAAACCAAAAAAAGAAGCGGAACAACAAGAAAAAAGTGCAAAAAGTTCGATTTCGTTTGGAAAGCAAAACAAGCTGTGCGCACTCGCTAGGTGGCGCCACTGCTGACTGCTGCCTAAGAGTATGCAATACATTTTCGAGTTCGGAATTTAGGTGTAAAATGCATGTAGAGAAAAATTTATTGCATGTAATTTCGTCAAGTAAAGTAATGTAGAGTAAGCACAAACAAAATTCAATTTTTAAATTAAAATAAAAGGCTTTAGGAAAATAAAAATAATAATATAAAAATTGTTTTGTCTTAAAAGCATCCCAAATAAAATGTATGGAGCCTTGCTTAATTTTAAGGAAACACCTATTAGTATTTAAAATTCAAACAATCTTAGAAACACTAAAAAAATAATTATAATGTAATTATACATATTTAGTAAACATTTGCAAACATTTCAAAGGCGATTTGCGCCTCTTATAAATAAATTTAATATATAAGAAGAAGCCACAAATTAATTTGTGCGCATTAAATTATATTTTTCCTTAACCAATAATGGTTTCTATTTGTTATTAAGAGTCATGAGTTTTTTATTGCCTTGAGAAATATTATATCAAGGTAAAATTGGTCTCAAAACTTTCGAAATAATTCATATCTGATATTTTATTTATATTGTAAGAATAGCAAATATTATACGCGGTGCTTAAGAAGTTTCCTTTTATTTGTAAATTGAACAGAGACCATGATCTACTTTTTAGGTACTTGAGCTTGGTGACTAAGGAATATTCTGATTATTCATAAACAAGATAGACGCAATCAAAGCGAATCACTCCAGTTATGTCACTTCCCTGGCCTCCCAGATGTAAGTCACACAACCATGTCTTCGTCCACCACAACTCCACGCCCAAAGCACCTCCCTCCACCACGATCGGTGGTATCACTTGCACTTTTCGCATTATTATGTCATTGCCGTCAGGTTTAACGCTCAGTTGGCATTGCACGAACAACGGGCGCAACATTGCACAAATAACAGAGGAAAGCGCAACGTTAATAAACAAAACGATTAGCAATAAGGAAGCAATTTTCACGCAATTGCGATCGAGATCGAGATCGAGATCGGGATTTGAGATCCGAGATCCCAAGCTATCGAGATTCGTTGCGGTCCACAGCCGCCACATGCGTGGCTGCTTAACCCACAGCGGAATTCAGGGGATGCACAAGGAAAAAATAATTCACTTCATTAAAAATAAAAAAAAATATAAGGAAGATTTGAAATCAATAGGAAGAGTGCCCAACAGTATGCAATGCTAATACCTTAGGTTCCAAATTTGTGGTTCAACCTTTTATAACATACTTTTAAATGCCATTTTAAATGTTTTCAATGCGACAGGTCTCAAGTAAGCTTTTGATTGCTATAAAATATTGCCCTTTCTCTTTTTCTTTTTCTTTTTTTTAAGTGCACCCAAGTATCTTTCAGATGCGCGATATTTACAAGTGCTGAGTACTCACGTTCACGAAGTTTTCGCGGCGCACATCGTCGACTTCGTCGCGCTTGGAGATGCGCTTCCTCCAGTCGTCCTCGCCGCTCTTCTGCAGCGCCGCCAAGCGCTCCGCAATGGAGCCGGTCTTGGCGATCGAGAGTGAGCGCTGATCGGGGCCCATGACCTGGATAAATGGATGGAGGATGGTTTGAGTAAAAAAGTGGATAATGGATGAGAGTGCACGGGTGGCACAGAGTCACATGTGAATCGATTTAATTGACTCTGGGTCAGGTACAACTAGAGGCGTAGAAAAGACTGATCGTGTATGTGTCGGTGATATATTTTGTATGGAATGCGGTCTACAATGTTATTTGAAAATAAACATTTGAACAAATACGCAAATATGCCTTTATATTGAAAAGGGGGACAGGGTTTATATCCATTCGATAAAAGCATTCAAACTTACCTCAGTGGATGATCTTTGCACGCCTTTGAGGAACTCTGGCAGGGCTGTTGGTTGCGTTGAGTCTCCGCCCGAAGCTTCTCCTTGCTCCTGATCTAGGTCCTTCGCTGATGTGCTGCTGGTTGTGGGTGTCTCCTCCTCCTCCTTGGCTACATGACGCAACTTGACAAAGCCGCCGCCGAGGGGAAGGGGTGGTAGCTGGGGCCCAAGACCGAGGGGAGCTGAGATGGCCGAGTGACTCTTGCTTTTTGCAACGAGATTTCTGCAAGAAAGAAATGTAAATGGGATCGTTAAATAACGTTTGAGAGTGTTAAGAGTGTGGCAATTAAAAATAAGTATAAATCAAGTACAAAAAAAATTTAGAGAAACTTAAAAACTTAAGTTTTTTTACCCAGATGCCAGAAACTCAATTTTCGGCGGATACAAATGCATGCGGGAATGTCTTAAAACGTGCGTTTTTCTTCAATGGTCGATCACAGTCCGTTCCCATTTTCCCCCACACATAACCATTAATAGGAAACTCGTGACATGGCGTTTTCCCAGCCACTAATGAGCGAGGCGAACTGAACTGCCTTATTTGTTCGTTTTATTCGCCGTCGTCCCCCTTTGAATAGAATGCACAGGAAGCTCCGGCGATCGTCGAATCGACAGGCGCAGCGGAGGCTGCCTTTTATTTCTACTTCTGAGATTTTTCCTCTTTCCCGCCAAACCAAAACCCAAGACAGAGCCAGAGCCAGAGCCAACTTTCTCCTTTAATAGGGGACGGGGACCCATCCATGGCCATTTATTAAGCGCTGGGCTCTGCGATTTTTACTCCTAGATGGCCATGGAATTTTCTTCTTCTGCGAATGGTCGCCGGTCGCCGGATTGCATTGGATTGGATCGGTTATTGTTATTTCTTATGGCCGGAGCTCATTTTTATTGCCCCGTCAGACAGATGTTAACGTAAACGAACCGCGGGCGGCTAATGAGACAAGTTGATTGCTCGCGGGATTATCCTGGAAACTATTGAGGCTCCAAAACTGACATTTGCAATGATGTTAGACGGGGAAGATAGTAGAGGAAAAATATGATAGATTTTCTGATTTAATGTCAAAAGAATTCGGTGGAAAACCTTCTTAAAATATGCATGATGTTAGATGGGGAAGATAGTAGAGGGAAAATATGATAGATTTTCTGATTTAATGTCAAAAGAATTCGGTGGAAAACCTTCTTAAAATATGCTTGAATTTGAATTATGATCTAGGGATATATTTTGATTATAACAATTATTTAAAAAGTTTATTTCAAGACCCACTTATTCCCTATGTGTATTTCCATTGATTAATTAAGATAAGATTTTTATACATCAATTTCTTACATATACAAACAAACGTTTGCTTGTTGAAAATGGCATAGAATTCATAAAACTCAACTGGAATCTTTGATCTTTGATCTATTGCATAACGCTATAGTCCACTCAGCACTCCATTGATTAAAAGCGGGTCTTTGTCTCAGTCAAAACGAGATTCCAGATTCTGATTCTATCTGCGCCGAACTGAAATTGCCTCGCAGGCGTTGTCTCTTATTTTTATTATTTTTTTGTAAGCATAACCGTTAAGAACGAACGAAGATTTTTCACAAAAGTCAAAACTCGGACACAGACACTTATTAGTCACTGGACATGTTTCGGTTCGGGATTCTGTTCCCCTGAGCTTTATCTCGCAGCGTGAGTCAAGAGTCCGGCGAAAAAGAAGAAAAACAAAACCCCAACGAAATGGGCCCGGCATTTATATATGTCACGGATTATTCGGAACGAATAAAAAAAACAACCGCTAAGAGCTAAGAGAACTTGTTTGGATTTGGCAGTGCAATGCATTGGAAAATTCTGTAGGGGAAAACGAGGGGCATCAGAGCTGCCAAGGAAATATTTTAAAATATTTAAGCAAACATTTGCTTATAATGTTTATGGGTATTAAATCAATTTTATTTATTGGCTAAAATGTCTTAATAACTGGCCTTTCGTTGTATTATTTATTGCAAATAAAGATTCCCGCGAATTTACATGACTTTATTTCATTAAATTAAGACAGACTATAAAGAATGTCTGAAGAAGATAAATCTGTTAATCAATTAATATTATTATTAATATTGTAAAAAATCAAGATAAAAGAACACTTTAAACTACCACAAATCAATGGTAAGACCCGAGGTAAAGACTGATGAGACTCCAACATTATATTAATTTTTTATATGAGAACTTAGAACAAGTTTGAGATTTATTAACCGACAGATTGTCAGCACTTGAAGCTCACTCACATTTTTTAAAAATCACTGCACGTGTTTCTTAGTTTTCGGTTTCTGTTTTTCGAGTCGCTGGAAAAGCGAATTCACTGGGAAAGCAGACTGCACGCGACGAACTCCGAGAGACGAATGGCGAATGGCTGAGCGGAGCTGAGCTGCGTCGCGCTGAGGTGAGCCCACTGCCAAAGCGAGCAACCTGGGCTAGGTCCAAGATACATATCTGAGATTCTCCTTCAGGTGCCCATCGCAGAGGCAGGTAAACAAACAGAGCCGCACACTCCGCTGACAGCTAAATTGCATATTAATTTGGAAAATTTGTGAGTGAAACGCTGGACTGGCCTAGCGAAGACCAGGTGCTGGGTTTTCGGACCTCGTCTACCTGCGACACCTTGTCACTTTGTCACCCACTGGTTGAAGTCTTGACAAGACAGGGGAAATATATAGATATAACTCGGGGTTAACTGATAAAATAACAATAAATCCAGCGAAGAAAATGAGTGAAAATCGGGTGGGAGTAAACTGTAACGAAATATATTAGGTCGATTTGGATATAGATAAGAACTTATTTAAATTTCAGATGTTTATCTCGGATCATTTTAATTTTACTATTTTCTAGTGCCTCTAAAGTCAGGGTATTAAATCCCGATCTACTATCTTTAACTTCAACTGAGACTCCTCTAAAAACTCAAACTCGAATTCAATTACCATGCATAACCACATGAAAAATGGCATTGCTAAAAGTTCAGAGTTTAGCCACAACTGCTGAATCGTGAAATCAAAGTAAGAGCCTGGCCGATGGAATAATGAAATAATGGAGGAATAATGGCTGAAATGCAGACGAACGAACAGTGGAGTGAGACTCCTCTGACGGGGAGTCATAGGTCAAAGTGCAGACACGCGAATGGCTCCTCCTGGGCTTTTTTCCTTCGTATTTTCCCCATTTTCCTGATATCTATAGTTTTAATGCAGTAATCGCCCTTTGGAAAGCGTTTAGCAAGCAATTAGTTTGAGTGCTAAACTCCTGGGTGCGGCCGATGGCCAACAAAGACGCACCCATATATGCGGAAAAACTAAACTGTTCAAAATTAAGCCTCAAACTGACTCAGTTTTCAGCAATTGAGATGTTTTGTATGTAATTAGAAGCCGTCCCAAGGATCGTTGATCATTCGCTGGGATTTTGTAATTGAATTACGCGGGGAGGTAATTAAATTTTCTTTTCTATCTCTCCTTTTTATATTTTTTGTGGCAAAAAGTGAATGTGAACCGAGATCACGCGATCACTTTGGCAATGCGGCAGGCAGTCTCTCCGGTAACTGAGATAGAGAGAGAGTGCGGGTTAAGGGGCCTTAATGATATAACAAAATGAATTGTTTTATAAACTATTTGGCGCGGCATAAATAATTGCACGCCACCAAGCCGTAAGCCTTGACTTTACGAGCCCCTCACACGGCATCTCCTCGGGCCTAATGGAGTTGTAAATGCAAAGATTCACTCCAAGGTGTTGAAAATTTATGCAAAGCTATAAGAGCAATGTGAAGAACACTCATGGCGATATTTAAATGTATTTATTAAGCAAAGACTACCTGCTGCATTCGCGATCTCTCGCAGAAAGGTCTCTGTCATTGGCATCGGCGCACAGACTCTATGTCAAGTGCTCAGGGCGAGATATAAAAGCAATAATAAATCAGCGGCCCTGGCAGCAACGGTTTGAGCGGTTTTCAACAACAAGGTTAAAGCCGCAGTTGAGGCAGAAATAAGCAAAAATAATAATATCTCGCAGCTAATAATACTAGCACATGATATATGGCCAACAGAAGCATCGGACTTGATGGGTAAACCGCAATAAAAAATCAAGCTAGATCGGGTGGCAGCACTTGGAGAAATATATCTACTAATAATAATCTTATTACGATATATATCAGAAAGAGGTATAGACATTAGTTTAGCTTTAACTCAATCTAGCTTTAATTAATTTGATCATGAATTAATTTTATCTTGAATCCATTTTAATTGGAATTATATTTTATTTCAATTCACTTTATTAAAAATTATTTTTTATGTGAATTAATTTTGACTTGAAATTGTTTTATGCAAACCCTTATATTGTCTTAAGATTACTATTTTATCTAGCTTGACCAAATGCAATCCCTATCGTTTTTCTCAGTGCAACCACACATGAATCTCAGGTGATTTTGCCGGTAATGTTTCGCGTCATATAAATCACCAGGTAAGCAGAAATTAACTTATGCAACAAATTATGCCAGACGGCGAATCGGATTCGCTAACTTTGAATTGCACCGATTTTTCGGGATCCAAAAGAGTGGCAATTACCGGCGAAGGCGCTAGAGCAATGAAAGGTAATGAAGACGCGGACAGACAATGAGCGGAGATGCCAGAGATCCCGAGAGAGATCCCATAGATCCCCGAGTCAAGTTCGCTTCAGTTTGACTTTCCCACGCCGCAATTTACTTGGCGGTAATGATGCAAAATTACAACGTCAACATGGGCTTACAGCGCCCGACTGATTCCCCAACGGTCTCGAGTAACTTTTTCGCTTTTTAGTTTTGCCATTTTGCTGCATTGCTCTTTTGTCCGGCCATTCGACATTTCATTAGGCCGACCCCGCGAAAGGTTTAAAAATAGTTGCCAACTCGGGGCTTTGTCTTGTCTTGAGTTAGGCCAGGCCAAAAATATTGCTTAATTGTTGCTCTGGGTTAAGAGCCAAAATTTCACCTCAAGTTCAAGGTGTCGAGTCTGTTTTGGTTGGCTTTTATAGTGAAATCGAGATTTGGCAATGCTTAACCCTCTGGTTGACTGGGAGATGTCAAAATCTAAGCAGAAAATGGTGTGTAAAATCTGTTAGTTTTCTATATTTTAAAGTAATACATTATTTCTGAACAAAGCCTTTAAAACAGCCACCGATTTTTGTATATTCCTCATAATAACCTCATAGCCTTCTTATTCAGAGCACATTAGTTTTAATAAATCATCTTCTAGCTTCAGATAAACATAGTACCCATTTGTTTCTCTTGGGTTAAGGCTTTAGCAACATTTGGGCTTTGGCAACTTGGTTGCTAAACTTTGCCGGTCAGCTGTTTTATGTTATTCCACGAGCAGGCGCAGTATCCCAGACACGTGCTGTCGTCGACAGCAACCCTCCAGTGAGTAGCCCCTCTCCTCCGTACAGATGAACCCATGCTCCCATGCCAGACAGGGATCCCCAGACATGTTTTCGTTTCCTTTTTGTTTGTTGGTTGCCGGGGTAACCCCCGAAAAAGCCGAATGGAAATGCGTCAAAACAAACTCTACTCTTTGTTCGGTGTTTCGAGGGGTTAGAGTGTGGGTGATATATACCAGGGGTTGTGGGTGGTTCCTGGGTGGATTTTCGGTGTTGAGAGCCAGTTGAGTGACTCGACGGAAGGACCATGTGGCGACGACTGCAGCGGAAGCAGGAAACATGCGTTTTCGGGCAAAGCAAACAAAGAAGCCCCAAACCCAGTTTAAGATCGAACCAGACTTGAATGAATCTAAATTGCTGACAAAGAAATTAAGGGGAATATTTCCCAGAACCATGTTTAAGATGGTATTTTTTGAAATCTTCTCCCAAAATATTATTCTAGCCAATTTTGGGTTTAAATTTTCTTTGCGTGCCTAAAGGGGAGTCATAAATTTTTGGGGTTGTTGCATTTCGGCCGTGCCTACGTGCCTGTCACGGCTCTTCGCCTGTTTTCCCCCCGATGGGCGTATGCACTTATTGATTGAGTTTTCCTCTTTGTTTTTCCCCCCAGCTCTGGGACCCGCATAATTACCTATACCATTACTTCAGCGTGAAATTCTTCCGCTTTCTGCTTCAGTTTCCCTGGGAATAACGTGAGTCAACGATTTTCAAGATGGTCTACAATTTAAACAGTGTTTGCTTTTCTTTCTGCTTATAGCTGGTATCGCTATATATATATATATATATATACGATATATAAAACAAAGTGACGCTCCCATTTACCGTTCCGCTGGCGTCAGAGGAACAGCGTCATCGGAGGTAAACTTCTTTCGGGGTTTCGACGTTTTGATAACTTGTTTTTGGCTTTCTGCTCCGTTCTTTGTGGCCCGGCCAGGCCCTCCGAGAGTCAAACAATGAAACAACATGTGCGGATGTCATCCGAGTGCCTTAATTGACCGCCAAGTGAATGTACTTGCTGCGCCGCCACTGTCTCCGCCGGTGAGTCTTTCGCTTTGGTCTGGCCCGGTCTGGTCTGGCCTCCTACTTCAACTCCAATGAACTCTGCCGTCAAGTTCAACGAGTTAACCGGGAACAACGGCAGGCAGAACTACGGAGCTAGCTCAGATTATTCAACTGCGGGGCCTACTACACTGGGAAAAGGGAACTAGTTTAGAGAATTAGGAACCATTTCCTACTACACGATGGAAGTAACTGTCTTTAAAGATTCAGAATTCAGAATTTAGATTCAGAATTCAGCAAGAATCGTTTTATTTTTAAAATGAATAATGAAGAACGATTTTTTTAATAGAGTTGCATAAACGAAAAATAAAAAGTATCAAGTATTGGTCTCAATTTACAATTTCTTGGTAACATTTTTTACGTTAAATGTTTAAAATTTACTTCTAATGTGTATATATTTTTAATATATTTTTGTATATATTTAATATTTATTTTTAAGTGCAACCGCGAGGTCTCGTGTCTTGTCGCCTCGCTCCGATTGTCACAGCTGTTTTTTTTTCTGGCGGGGATTTGGGTAAGAAGAGAGGAACAGAGCTGAACTGGTGGCTTGTCAAGTGTCTTGCTCTGCTCACTGGAAGAGGCTACCGTTTCCTGGGTGCCCTCCATGTCGCAGACCTAAGGGAACCACTAGCTTGAAGGGGTTACCTTGGTGCATAAATTTACCTTTTAATTGCAAGACTTTGTAGCTAGCTTCTATAGATTGATTAAATCGCCTTCCTTCGATTAAATAACTAAATACGAATAATTAAGGCACGAACAAACAAACATACTCAAAGCTGAGTGGCATTATAATCACTTAATATTAGATCAGTGCAGTAGGTAATAGGATAAGTAAGTCTGTTTAAGTGAGGCTATTTTTGTGACGGGGCTAAATATATTCGAACTTGTTGCTAAAAAAACACAAAATAAAATGTATTTACTTTGTTTTCTTTATTATTGCGATAGAATATATTTTGAGTACTTATTTTCTGTGGTGTTAGAGTATAAGATAAATAACCTTTACTCGTATTTAATATATTTTTAGTACTTATTTTCTGTGGTAGAGATAGAGAGAGAGCAAAGAGAGCTATTGTTTATTATTTAGGCAATTTATAAATTAAATATATTATAATTCCATTAACATCATTATTTATGTTTTTTTAGCGACCTTTTTGTAAAGGGTTTTTGGCTTTTCATAATTATAGATATTGACACTTTGATAATTTTCCCTTTTCCACAGTTCACTGTACATTTTGTTTATATAAACATGTACATATAAGCACTCGATTGTCTCGAATATTTAATCAAATATTTCCAAGCTCTTGTACCTTGTACCTTGCTTCCTTCCATTTTAATAATACAAATAAATAACTCCCAGACTTTTTTCAATACATTTTCTTTGCTTAGTCCACGTTTTCGACTACTCACTGTATATATATGGTTTTAATATGGAAATTCAATATCAGCACTTGCTTTTTTTGAGCATGGTCAGTCCTATAATCGCCACAAGTCGCTCTGAATGCGAATCGCGCGCGCCGCGAGTGTTGCAACACTCAAAAACATTCAAAACGCCACTCATATATATGTACGATATATGTTTCAACATTGGCGGCAGTTTGAAACCAGTTTCCAGAGCGGATCGGAATCGACTGAGAGCGAGAGAATCCCGTATTCTATATAGCAATATATATAGTATTCAAAGCGTAGTTTTTAAAACCCAAATTGCGCTTGGCTGGTCAAGCGGTCGGCTATCAACAGTTGAGCGACAAAGGCGGCGGCGTCAACAACGCAGAAAGTGAAACTAACTCTGAACCGATCTCCGGCTGATCCGCTGAGCTCTAATCTCCACCCGGAGGTCATCATCATCCACAACAACTACAACCAGAGCAATTACAGTAGCTGCAATGTGGCTGACCCTGATTGCAGGCGCTCTGATCTTGCTCTTGGCCTGGGACTTTATGCGAAAACGCCAGCGAGTCGTCAGCTTCGAGAAGGCCAAGATCACGGGACCCTTTTCCCTGCCCCTCCTGGGAAGCGGCATCCAGGCTTTGTCCCTGGGAGCAGAGAGTAAGTTCCACACAGAAAATTAATCAGAAACTAACTAACTCCCCGTTTCAGCCATCATCCCCTATGTGGGCGACATGTTCGAGAAGCACGGCAAGAGCTTTTGCTTTTGGGTCCTCGATGAGTGCAGCTTGTACACCAAGGATCCCAAGGACTTCGAGACAATCCTGAGCAGCACCACGCTCCTGGAAAAGGGTCAACTCTACCGCTTCTTGAGGCCCTTCCTCAACGATGGCCTGCTGGTCAGCACGGGCAGGAAGTGGCATGCCCGGAGAAAGGTCTTCACCAATGCCTTCCACTTCAAGGTCCTCGAGCACTATATGGAGATCATGGACAAGAACAGTGGAGTGATGGTGGAGAAGCTGAGAAAGGTGGCCGATGGCAAGACATCAGTGGATATTCTCCAGTACGTTTCCCTGGCTGCCTTGGATGTGATCACAGGTGAGTGTGGGGCTTGGGTTTGGGTTTAAGGTTAACTAGAAGCATTTATAGGTGCAATAAAACTTTAATAAGCTAATTGTATATCTTACATCTCATTTAATAAAGCCTTTTAAAACGTGATGGCTGAGTTAATAAGGCAGTTTTATCTCTCACTTTAACATTATTCTCTTTGAATAAAACGTAGGAATTTTTGTATTAAATAATATGTATTCTTTGCAAGCAGTTAGTCACTGAATTATTGTATTTCCTGTTTATTACTTAACCTGGCTTAACTTTGACTCTACAACTTTGAACTCTAATATGAGTAAAGGGTTATTTCTGCTCTTATTCAACTATTTTTGCAAATAGAAAGTATTAGGACAAAATATATACCAACTACCCTACTAAATAATTGTACTTAGCCCCCAGTAGCATATAGAAAGTATTAGGACAAAATACATACCAACTACCCTATTAAATAATTGTACTTAGCCCCAGTAGGTTTTAGTGCCGCCTATTATGCCCGGTTATTGATTTATGAAACTCATTTTGCAGAGGCCGCCATGGGTGTCCAGGTGAATGCCCAGAACGACCCCGATTTTCCATACATTAAGGCGCTCAAAAGGTGAGTACCCACCGCTATTATGCGAGCCAACACTTTCCCTGTTCTCACTCCCCGCTACTCCGGTTCTCTTCAGTGTGGTCTACATCCAGCCGGATCGCATGTTCAAAGTCTCGCAGCGCTACGACTGGCTCTTTCCCCTGCTGGCGCCGCTGCTCCACCGGCAGCTGGTGAGCGATATCCGCGTCATGCACGACTTCACCGACAAGGTCATCCGCGAGCGACGGGCAACGGTGGCGCGGGCAAAGGCCGACGGCAGCTACCGGGCACTGGGTGGGTGCACTGAATCATTCCCAGAGGGAGCTATCATCTAACACTCTCTCTCTCTCTCTCTTACAGCTCTGGGCGATGCCGAGATCGGCACCAAGACTCAGATGGCCCTGCTGGACATCCTGCTGCAGGTGACCATCAACAACGAGCCCCTCAGCGATGCGGACATACGCGAGGAGGTGGACACCTTTATGTTCGAGGGCGATGACACCACCAGCAGCGGTGTCTCCCACGCCCTGTACGCCATCGCCCGGAATCCCAGGATCCAGGAGCGTATATACGAGGAGCTGGTAACGGTCCTAGGTCCAGATCCCTCCACTCCAGTCACCCAGTCGCAGCTCTCGGAGCTCAAGTACCTGGATTGCGTGATCAAGGAGACCATGCGTTTGTATCCGCCGGTTCCCGCCATCGGGCGGTACACCAACATAGACCTGGTGATCGGAGAGAAGGTCATTCCTGCCGACACGAGCATTTATCTAGTTCCGTACTTTGCCCACCGGGATGCGAATAACTTCCCGGACCCGCTGACCTTCAAGCCCGAACGCTTTCTGGAGGGCGAGGCGGATTCCCACCCGACCTTCGCCTATGTGCCCTTCAGTGCCGGACCCAAGAACTGCATTGGCCAGAAGTTTGCCGTTTTGGAAATGAAGTCCCTGATCAGCAAGGTCATCAGATACTACGAGCTACTGCCGCTGGGCGAAGAGCTCAAGCCCATGATGAACTTCATCCTGCGTTCGTCGACGGGCATTAATGTGGGTTTGAGACCGAGAAAGTCTTGAGAGTGGGATGTTTCCACTGAACTCACTCGTTTTGTTAGGGTTTCGGTTAAAGGTAACTGGGATACTCGTGATATATAGAGATTTTAAGATTTTTACTTGTTAGTTAAGTACTTAAGAGCTTGTTGGAAATTCAAATAAAGGCTATTTTTATAAAAAAAAAAGAAGGGGTTTAACATCAGAAAAGTGAATGAGATGTGATGCATCGATTAAATATTGAAGAAGCTTGCATAAATCATTAATCTGACGGTGCCAAAAGCCTATATTTGTAACTATGGTGTCAGTTGGCACGATAAAATATCGATAAGCAGGTAAAAAGGTTAATAATCGCGTATATTCTTGAAAATAGATTTATTAGGAATGCATTTTTCCTTTTTCCAACTATTTTTATTTACATTTTGGCCACTCTTCTTTCTTCTTCAAAATGTGGAATAGCTCAAGGAAGTCCTATCACAATAAATCCGAGGTAATAAACGATTTTTTCGGACATTAATTATACAGAAAAACAAATCGATAATCGATTCTATGACATATCGTACTATTTAAAATATTTCCACTTTTAATACATCATATTTTACCTGTATTATTACAATGTGTTCTTAACCAAACCTAAGAAACCTGTTAGGCCACCTATAAATAAACGAGTTAGTCATCATCCTTCCATTACAACCCCTTGAGCGCAATGCGACTCACCCAGCTTGGCCACAAAGATTGTCCCAATATTTGCCGTGATTATAAAATTAGGCCCCCAAACAAAGTGTATTTGATCAGCGGATGAGCGTGGCGGGCCATAAAGAATCCCGAGTTTATCAACGTAAATTACTCTATTTATCTTTGGCTAATATTGGCCGACTACTTAGAAAGCGTTTACACCGTGGAAAGCTCCGTCACCGCCGGATATTTGGACTGCAAGAAATAACTAATGTGCAATGGGACTCACTCACTCGCTGGCTCGTAAAAGAATGAAAAGCGCATTTCTCAGAAGCGGTAAATCCGACTCGATCCCAATTCAATCATGCCCAGCGCCGGGATGTTTATCCATGGTTTATCATGGGCCCAAAGATAATGCGCCAAGGCAATAGAAAAGTTTTGCAAAAACAGATAAGAGCATCGCGAAAGGAAATCACATAACAGGGGCTGGGGCTTATCATTCCGCCAGCCTGTCAGCCGCATCGGGGCTCTGGCTCTGCATATAAAAGAGGTCTCCGTTGGACGGAATGCGTCAAAAGTGCCTCTGCCTCCGGAGAGAACCTCGAAAATCTGCAAAAATGTGCTCTGAAATGTGCTTGGCGGTGAAAATCCTAGCCGTGTTGGGATTAATCGGTTTGGTGGCTCCTGTCGATAGCGTCAGCAGGCCACTGCCTCCGTATGTCGGCCTGCCCACTCAGGACGGGCTCACCCAGTTGTTCCTGAACTCGCGGGTGACGCGTCGCGATCCCATGGCCTCGGTGGCCTGCTTCGGTGGCTATATCGGCGAGTCCAACTGGATTGCGGAGCTCTACAGCCTCAACTACAGCGATTGCTCCCAGAGAGTGCAGAATGCGAGGAAGGGCATCGACAGCGACTTTCTGGCCACGCGCAGGACCATCAGGCTGTCTTCCGAGAGGGTATGTGAAGAGCTGAGGGAATGTAATTCGATCAACAACACCTTGGACTCCTTCAACTGTCATGCCACGGTGGTAAGTTTTATCTTTGAGTATCCCTTGGATCTCTTAATAATTTCCAAACATTTTAGGGCTCCAACAACACCGTCTCCACCTACAGCATCTCTGGCAATGCCTCCGAGTCTGGCAGGATGCTGCAGGAGCGCTACCGCGTGGTGGATCTCCAGCACGAGCAGTGCATCCACAAGGCAGAACGCAGCTACGTGGAATCCACCGCCAAGAACTACAATCACCTCCAGGCCTGCCTGGATGGCCGTGCCAAGCCGAAGCCCATGCCCACGACCACATCCTCGACCTCCTCGACGACAACGACGACCACCACCACGACGACGACCACGGAGGCGCCTACTGAAGCCCCCACTGAGGCCCCTTTAGACGCGGACGATCAGTTCAAGAAGCTCTTGAATTTGTTAAACTAATGTCCAGCAACGTGTATAACTTTCTAAAGAAGAAGCTTCGCCATTAAAGAGGGCTACTCCTCGAGCAAACATTTGCCCAAGTTGAAATTCAACCCTCAGTGGCTAATGAATTAACCCTCCTTGACAGCAGAGAGCTGCTCAAAGGGGTTGCAGCAGGAGGATTGAGTTTCGCAAATGGCAAAAACGAAAGAATTAGCAAAATATTTAGACAGAGAAAGAAGGGGAAGTCCAGAAAGTCCTGGCAATTTGCTTGTGTCAGTTAAAAGTCCTTAACATTTGTAACCTTTAAAACAGGGATGGTCAAGCTGGGCCCTTAGGGTGTGCAGTCTGCTGAATGAAGGGATAAATTATTCTATCTTGGAAACTAACTTCAAAAACTCATTTTTAAACATACAAAACGATTTAAAGCAACCTTCTTTTGTAATTATAATTATTATTCATAACTCAATTAGTTTTATTTTCAAACCGAACAGTATATAATTTTTAAAGCCCATCCCATCAATCCATGCTCTCTTTTAAATGACCCTTAACTCTCTAGATCATGATTAATGAGGTGGAAAAGAAAGAGACTTCCAAATCTAGCTCGAGGCTCTTCCGACTTCAACGCCTTAAGACGGAAACACTTTGATTGATGATTCGATCCGGTTATGAAGAAATTATTTGAGCCAATAATGAACCAAAAGTGCGAAATAATTCAACAAGATCTGGAGATCGCGGCGAGATAGACAAAAGCCAAATTATTATGCCATTTATGGCAATGAAAACCAAAGTGGAAGAGCTCTGAAAGACCTGACCAAAGCTGGAGAGGGGAATGCTATATGGCCATAAGTCATTGAAGGTGCCGGCCCCTGCCCCTTCTTCCTCCAACCAAAGAACACGTTTGGCTTTTATGGCTTTCGGCTCTGAGTCTGAGTTGCTTCTTTTCCTTTCAAGGCGGCCTGGCTTGGCCTCCTCCCCGTTTTGGCCATCTTTTGTAGGGCTGAATAGAACCAAGATTCAGGGGAAAACAAAGACGCGGAACACCTGTTGGCCCCGCAGCAAGTGGCTCATTTATTAGCACAATTGGCGTGGCATTCGACGCCGGCTTTTTATATGGCCAAGTCCAAGATCCAAGATCCCGAGGAGGTAGCATTTATGTATGTGTAATTCCCGGAATGCGATTGCGTCAATCTCAATGCGTTTTATTGCCGGCAGCCAGAAAATGCAGCGGCTGGGAGTGGCAGTAGACTTGTCAGTTTCTAATTTTTATTTCAACTGCGAAACTAATTAAAATGCAACTTGTAGTTGGGTGTTTACGACGCGCCGTGGGTTCTTTATAATTGCCGGTGAAAATCCACAGGAATGTGAGGAGCGGGAGTGGCGATTATTACGCTCCAGCTGCAGATACCGGGTAGGTGATAAAAGTTTCAGTTTACAGCCAACGCCTTGGGAGATTTCTTTAATTTCCGTAGCTAATTAATTTTTGCAGCTCATAAAAGCTTAATTGATCTGACCAAACCATTACTCAACCCCTCCATGTGAGCATGTGAGAGTGGTACATTAATCACCAGAACTATTTCCATATTCCTAACCCACATCGACGGCACAATTTACGCGCTTCATTGAGCTTCCCATCTGAGACTCTGGGTCTGGACCATTCAGGCATGGAAAAAATAGAAAAAACAAAGAGAGAAAAAGCCAAACAAAAATCTGAGGCTTGTCAACATTATATGCATAACGAAAAACGAGTTTTCCTCCTCCAACGAAAAAACGTGAACTTTTCATTTTCATTGGGGCACACACACACAGACAGAGGACCGAAAATTGGGGAAATGTGTTAAATGCAATGTGAGAGAGCGAGTGAAAAATGCTCAATAAATATTTGCAAATGCTTTGCATAAATAAATGAAAATTGCCTATGCCAAAACGAACGGAGGCCCGGCCTGACAGCCTGGCCAATTAAGGCAAAAGTTGCAAGTGCGATGGCGGCATCGTTGTCGCCAAAAAAGCAACACAAGTTAAGTAAAAAATGCGGCAGGTGGTAATTAATAAACGAACTCAAAATATCCTGTACAAATTAAATAAATTTAAAATCACAAGGTAATATTTCAGGTAATATTTTTGTTACAAAATTGATTACGTAGGGTGTCGGGTTTAGAACAGGGGTCTGTGCATAGTTAAAAATTTCGGACAGCGCTGTCGGCACACGTACACTGTAAGAGCTTCGTGTTTGTTCGGGTTTCGTTAGAAAGTAAGTAGAAAGTTGTACTCAGGGTTTATGTCAAACCTTAAACGCCACAATAATATTCTTTTCACTAGGATATCTCTTACAGTTATTTTAAACTTTGTGTAATATTCTTTAGTACCCATTAACTGGACATACCCCGGCTATTAACATATTTAATGGGTGCTCTGCCAACTGTACGTAAAACTAGTTTGCCTGCAGCTTAAAAATAAAAAAAAAATACCAACAACTGAAAGCGCAGAAAAGGAAATCGTCGCCGGTCGTCATCGAACTTGTTGTTGTGTGGTTGTTGCTGTTGTTTCTGCCTTTTAAGGCTTTCTGGCGTGTTGCGTGTTGCGCATGCGCCTTGTGTGCTATCAATTTCAGTGGCTCTGTTGGCGAGTCTCTGTCTCTGTGTGTGTTGGGAATGGTAAAAATATCGATATGTCTATGTCGGGTTAGGTTATGTATCGATTTTTTATTAATTTAAGTGATATTTCGATTGCAAGTAATAGTATGCCTTACAGAACTTTGTTTATATAAAATTATAAATATTTATTATCAATATTAAATCAATATTATTAATATTTTGATTTTAATAAATGTGTTATCGACTGATTTTGATTCGATTTTTTCGTTATACAATTTCCGATATATCTTATTTTCCTTCTCGATATATTCATCGCTCTGTGTGCGTTTCCATACACCCCTGTTTGTTTGTGTCTGTAAATTCGGGTCATTCGCATTTTCACATTTTAAGGCGTAAGTTGTTTTATTTTTTCTTTTTTGGTTTTGCATGTTGATTTTCATAAGATTTCTGCCTTGCAGGCTGCGCTGCATTTGCTGCACTTGCTGCCTTTGCTCTTGCCAGTTGCAACTTTTACCGTCGCCGACCAGGGATACGCCCCTCGCCTTCTCCACGTTTCTTGGCCAAGTTGGAGCTGGTTGTTAATGGGTAATGGCATGTTGTAGTTGCTGCCGCTGCCCCGATGAAGCGATTTTTGCTTTGTTTGTTACTTAATTGCGCCAAAGTCATTAATAATCGATTAACAATATATGGCGAGAGGATGCTGATGATGTGAGCGCTGCAGCTGGGGCGTCTCAGAGTCGCAGGAAACTGCGGAGAGGAAGTGCTTGGGAGTTTCCTTTTCGACGAAGTCAATTGAGGGGATTTTTTTAGTCATTTATCATCGAATAGACAATATAAATCCTGTTTATTAATTAACTACATCTTGTAATAAGAGAAAGGTAGAAGCTTTAATACACACGTAATTTTAATGAGTTTAAAATATATTTCTTAAGTATTTATACTTATTTTCTAAGCCACAATCTCTTAGTTAATAATTCCCCAACCAGTACAAGTCTCCATATTTTTTTCTATTTGATGTTAACCATAAAAGTTCGACGTTTAATGTCAACTGTTCCTGTCAGCTGCTCGCGTGGAAGCCTAAGCACACTCGCAACAGGTGTCTAATTGATTGACTGACAAGCGACAGACGACAGACGAGATTGGATGATTGGAGGATTGGGAGTTGGGAGTCTAGCTCCGCATGGACATGGAACATGGAAATGGAGATGGAAATGGCGATGCATTGACAGCCCTGGCCAAACAATGCAATTCAATATATCAAAAGGGGAAAAACAGCTCATTGTTTGTCACTCTGTCGCCCAGAAATCGATAGTGCCAGTGGGATCGTGGAGTGGGCGGAGCAGGAGGAGGACATGTTGGCCCGAATACATCAGGGAAGCTTGAACGGCACAAAGGAAATTGAATAACCAGGCACACGAAGATGCACAGCCAGTCGGACGGAGGACTGAAATAATAATAAATGCCCAATGATGATATCTATGACGGGGCCAGACAGACAAAGGAGCTACGCCAGCAAGACCCAGGCCGAGTACAAAGAGTATGCTTTGAGCTGCTGTAAGATGGAGTCCCAGATTCGGAAACGAGAGGCAGGAGGAGGAGGAGAAGGAGGGCAGCAGCTCCGGAGGTGGCTTCTCCACTTTGCATTCCCTGGAAGCTGCACAACATGCACAACGTACTTACAACGTAAAGATCAGTTGTTACTTTATTGAAACTGAAAGAAATTTCAGAAAAATAATTTAAAAATTTCTAAATAATTATAAAGCTTGTTCTAAATTTATTTAAAATTAGTTTATTTATGTAAGTTACTTATTTTTTGTAAGTTATATTTATCAGAAATAGAAATACTTTAAGATGTTTTCAAAGACCCACAAATAAAGGGTTAACAAAAAACCCTAAAAATCCCTTAATATTTACCAAATTAAAGTAGAAAATTCAGAATCCTTTCCTTGCCCATTTGAAAAAATTACAATTTTCCTCTCAGTGCTTGGGCCAGTTGCAGCTGCAGATTTATGAGCGGCTGTCAGACAACAAAAGTAGCGAATGCGCGGAGTCCGAGCTGCAAGACAGCCCAGAACTTGGTCCGAAATGAGTTCATTGTACGGGAACGCCAAGGAGGTGGCTAAACCATTGCTCCTCCTGCTCCTGTTTCTACTCCTGCTCCCTTGAATGCCTTAGCTAATGAGTTGTCAACTGGCCTGATGAGTTTTATTTGCCAGCCAGACAGGCCAAACAAACAAACAAATGCAACGAGCAAATAGTACAAAAAATATATATGCTCAGCCCCGGGGATTTGCATATTATCCTGTCGGGTTTGTTGACTCCGCGAGTGTCAAAGTCAATGTCAGGAAAATAAAAACTCCGTCTGGGACTTTCAGAAGTGACAGTTTAAGTGCATCTATTACAGCTCCTGCGGCCCCTAAAAATATCTGAACCACAAAAACGGCGACTCACGTTTCCGCTTTTGGCCATAAAAAGGCCGTCTAGATTTATGGCTAGTTGCTAGTGGCGTCCAAGCATAAAAGGATGCGTCGGCTGAGTCACTTTTGACTCATAAAATATGCACTCTCTAGTCGAAGGGAACTTGGGCTAAGCTTGGGAGTGGAACTACGAATATTAAATGGGGATACAAATGGAGTTTAGACATTTATTTAAGAAGTTTAGCTTAGTAAGTTGCTAATAAAGACCTTAAATGACTCATAATAAAAAGGCAGATTAATTTATACTATTACTTATATTCCGCTTTTGAAAGTCATAAGCTAAAAACTTGGTAAATAAATAACATAAAATTAGAAATGTACTCAGCGTAGTTGAAAGCTAATTAACTCAAGTGGTTCTCAAAACCCATTAAATAAATTATTTATTTTGTATACAATCCCTCCAGAATCTGTTAAGATCTAACGCTTTTTAAAAGCATATCTATCACCTCCAAGTGTTGCCAATTATTTCTCATTAAAATCACATTAAGACGGCCATATCCACTAAGCCAATTTTCAAATTTCATCATTTCCTGCCAATGGTTGTTTTTCTAGTTCGCTTTTTTTTCGGTTGTTTTTTTAGTAATTTAATTTCGGTTGCGAAAACTTCAAGCTGCCGGAGAGACTTTAGACTTCATTTGTGGAGGAGTGTGCTGCCACACATATGCCATAAATTAGGGGCGATACTTTTAATGAGCTGCGACTGTGGGAGATGTGTTGCACAAGGCGCTGGCCAATCAAGGGCTTATCCAGCCACTAAGTCCAATTAAATGATAGTTGAATGGACCAGCAACTCAGCGGGCCAAATTGGCCCCAAAAAACACTTGCCCAGACAAATTGAGGAAGCGAAGCGGCGGGGAAGCCAGACACAGATGCAAGGGTACATATAGAAAAGAGATACAAATAGAAAGATACAGATACCACAGCTGTGCAAACCGTAACCGAAAAGATACATTCAACGAAAAACTTGACATTGAAGAGAAAGGTTATTGAGAAAACTAAACAAACAAAATACACAAAAACACATACATCAGAAAAAAAACCTACATTAAAAATGTAGATCTGAATTCATGATATCTTAAAACCATTCCAAAGTTATATTAAACAATTTATGGAATATCTGAGTAACTAAAACCTTTTTTCGAGTGCCGTCAGAGCAGCAGCTAAGTAAACAGGGAAAGGAGTCAACAACAGAGTCAATGTACTTGCGCCCCACAGATTGTGTAATATTTTAGACAACTTTTCGTGCATAAGCCACGATTGCATCGGGAATTGGAATCGGTTGCAGGTTGTGCCAGGACCCAGACTCATAAAAATTCAACAACTTCATCTGGCGTCGCGGCTGCATAGATTTTTCAATAAAAATAATATTTATAGCCTCCACGAAAAAAGGGATCCCCGACCAGAAGAACTTTACGTTCTCCGGACAAACCAAAGCGAAAACATAATTAATGGATCGCGGCGGTGTGCCTTGGAAATATGTAAGTTTAATGGCTGTTGTGTAATCTGGAAATGCATTTCCCAACAGCGTAGAGCAGCGCAGCATCAAATAACATGCCTTTAAATGGAAATGTTTCTCCATTTGAATGGTCGACGAGGGGTGGGATGATGGGATGGGATCGGATCAGCCGCAAAGCTTTCCGTTTGATAATGCATCATTCGATCACGCGGCGACGGCGATGGCGATGGCGGCGGTGGCGGCATTTTTCAATTATTGCCAGCCGGCGGATTCAAACCCGAGCCGCCGCCATGTGCACTTGGATAAAAGTCATTAATAAAACTTATTTATAAATAATTTGCTTAGACAAAATAGTGTTTGTAGAAGGAATATTTATCTGCCGTATTTGTGGCAAGCAATTTTTATTTTTTTGAGAAAGTTGTATATTCAAGAATTTTATTATTTTCTAATGTTTAAAATAGAGTCTATCTCCGAATTTGTGGTAACAGATAACTATGAAAAATTGAATGGCTTTCTCCAAAAACATCTGAATATCGAAGCCTGCTGCTTGTTTTTAACAAGATCCTCGAAAATGTTTGGCATAATCCTAGTTTTGATAAATTTATTCAGATTAAACCTCAATTAAAATCTGCAAGAGTCTTTATCTATTTGTTAGTCTAATGTTATTCAATTTAAATCTAGACATTTCTTTGATTTTATTTTCTGGTAAATCAGTTTTAAATAATTTTTTCCCTGTGCACTGTGTGGGCGTGGTCTCTAAGTTTTAGAGTCAAACTGCTCCCGCAGAACTTTGTTTCAAATCCGCCCTTTGTTTATTTGCTTTGGCTCATTAGCGTTCGGACTCACGTTTTTCCCTGCAGGCGCTGTGCATTCGGTGGAAATGGTAATGGAAATGCACATCGAATCGAACACTTTCCCATGCAAGTGAAATTAACCCCGCCGAGTGCCACTTGACTATCATAAAAATCCAGAGCGATAAGCGGCAGGCAGCACTCGAGAGCCTGTCTATTTATGGCCAATCGGTGTTTTGTTTACAAACAAGTACTTGGCCATAAAAAAGGGAAATCGAGAAGAAGCAGCTCCTTATCTAGGCAAACTATAGTCACAATTTCGAAGTAAATAGATCAATATGCCTTTGGTTCTATTCCAAATAGGAGGATTATTATCGCAGGGTTTGTTTATCCAAGGTTTTCTAAGTAAGCTCTAGGTAAAGTGTAAATAATTCGCAGCAATTATAAGCAAATAATGGGAATGGTATAGGGTTTAGATTGCTTCAGTAATTCTAAGTGATATTTATTAATTTTAATAAAGATATACCAAGAGAGACATTCTTTAAATAAATACCAAACCGTATCACATATGTTGAACATTTTTTTCCACAATAATTTCTATATTTAAATTCCTTTTAGTCCCCTTTCTATTTGAGCACACATTTAAAATCAAATAAGTATTAATTTCACAGCGATTCCATTTTCATGTGAATCCAAGCAATACTTTCAACTTGAATAAACAAAATTGTTGAAATATGAAACTAATCCATTTCTCTGGGAGCATTCATGGCGATTAGCGTTTTATTTAATTGTGGCTCTGGGCAGACACGCTTCTCATTTAAATCGTAAATCTAATGCCAAAGCCCCGGCAAATAAAACAAATTGCAAACTAATTTCGTTTTCATTTCTCGCCCCATCAAATATTGGCACCGCCAAAAGAAATTCGCCACGGGCCAAAAAACTCGAAGAAAAAGAGTTGAAAAAAGGCAGAAATTATGCAAATTTCATGGAAAACGAAAGGCATTCTCCTCCAGCATCTCTCAATCGCTCCGCATTTGATTATTCATTAGCTGTGATTTTTGGTATTACGAGTTTTACGAGCTTTTTTGGGATATATTATGCAATAAATATCAGAAGAGTTTGCCTTTGCTGGAGGCTTGATTTTAATTACGATTTGATTGATTTTACCTTTGCTTTGGTTTTGATTTGTTTGGTTTTTCTTGGGTTGTTTATGCAAATAATGGCCCGGTTTTTGGGGACCTTGAACTTTGAGACAATAGGCATTAAATACTTGATAATTAAAGTCGACTAAATCAACAATAATTTGGCTAAAAATTGCTCAAGCGAGTCCCCGGACTTAAAAACTTAAGAAAAACTGGAAAAAAAAGAAGAAAAAAACCAAAACACAAACGGCGAGTGAGAGAGAGAGAAAAACAATAGAGCGTCCAAGTGCAAGTAAACACAGAAATAACAACAACAAAACAACGAAAACTGGACAAGATTCCAGCCGCAGCATGGCAACAACAAAGGCAAAAAAAAAACACAATATTAACGAAAAATCTGCGACGCTGAAAAATATACACTTGGAACAAATGGAGTTATATTTTAATAAATGATTATTATAGATTCGAGGGGAATATTTATTTGCTATATGTTATATTGGATGTGTGAATCTTGCTCTATTTTATTTCTTTATTTATATAAATTCCCATTTTAAATTTAATTAATTTTAAAAGAAACTGGAGTACTGATTAGCACTTATTCTCTATGGCACGTACAAAATATTTAACACTGATAAAAAAAAGCAAAGTATACACATAAACTGCTCCCCAATTACTCTCAGTGCGGGATTTTTTCGGTGAATCAGCAAAATGTTTGAATGGAAGCAAGAAAACAAAACCAAAACAACAATTTACAGTTTTTATTCCAATGTGTTTGGCGGCGGCAGGTAAGACAAGGAGAGCACTAATTAGAGCTGCAGCTTGAGCGAGATGGCCACAGGCAGATGGAACTCTTGCCAAAAAAAAAAAAGGGAAATAAGGGAATCTTTCATCTGGTTTTCGGCGTTTGCAAGGGAACAGTTATACTACACAATTTGTACAAACCTTTCAGCGATCTGAAGTCAATTGCACCAACACTTGCACTTTCAATTGCCAGCAATTGCAATTCTCGTGACGAATTACTTTTGCAGCGACGTTTTTGTAAAACACCGGCACAAGATGCGCGCGCGATCGTAAAAAATGTAAACAAAACAGTATAACACTTAAAACCTTACATTAACTGGCTTATATATTGTAAAATATATACGTTTCGGCGTACGTTGATACACCAGGTTCTTGTTGATATGTTTTATAAACAAAATCAGCGTAAAAACACGCGCCGCGGAAACAAACAGCTGGCTTTTTATTGTTTGTTAAAACTTGTCCGCCGTTTTTTTTCGAATTTGGAGTGAATGAGCGAGCAAACACAACCAAACAGTTTTTTGAATGCGAATAAACTAAAACAAAAGGGAATTGAGAAACGGCGGTCTGCTGCTGACCAGTGTTACCAGATGAAAATGTTGCTTTCCCCCTAAAAAATCTCAAATAGTTCACCCTAAAAAATCCTGAACAAAAACGTGAAGATCTAGAGATGGGTGAACAAAAACGTGAAGATCTAGAGATGGACTATCACGAAAGAAACGTCGATAATTGGCAACACTGGGAGAGGATTCTCTGCGATTTTCTGCTCTCTCTCTGACAGTGATGCCACTTTAGCTTTTTATTTGCTAGAGCTAAATTCGCAAGCAGTACAAAAATGGTTCGAAACCCGGATGTCTACTAGATTTGGGAAGCAGTGCAACTGAACTGCTTTATCATAGTTTCAAACCTTTTACATAGTTTTTACAAGACATTGATAAAAGGTGAGAAACTGTGCTAAAACGACGTAGTGATTTAACAGAAATTTAAAAAGTTCCCGAATTATAATAAATTTTAGCCTGACTCCTTAGACGATAGATTCACGGTTTTGGTTTACATGCAGTTAGTAAAACATTCAGTTAGTAAAAAGCAACTGTTAGTGGCCGAAAAAACGAAAACTACAATTAAATAGGATTTCCGTCAACTTTATTAATAATTTATTTTTCGTTTAATTTGTTTTCTTAATTTTCTTGGCATCACACGTAAAAATATATTGTGGCATTAAATATTTCGGTTTAAACAAGTATATATTTATGGTTTTTCGTGTATATAATATCAGTTAATTAGTTTCTGCACAAAACGGTAAGTAAGCAATGCAAATTTTGAACTTAATATCTAATTTTTTACAAAGTGTTTCGGTTGAAGAAGCTTGTAAAAGGGTTTCGGTATCGGTTTCAGTTGCTGCTGCGGGTGCGGCTGCTGCTGCTGCTGATGTGGCTGCTGCTGCGGAATCGGATTTGGGTGCAGACTTGGGTATGGATGCGGGCAGTAATAGCTCCTTGCCACGGGCTGCACTCTCAGTAGGAAACTTTAGCGTGTTCGAGTGCAGAAAATGGGGTTTTCGATTAAAGCAAGGTGAGACTTTCGACAATTACACACGTTTTGGAGTACAAAAAGGATGACGAACGACTTTAACTAATGTAAATTTCATTATTAATTCCGTTCGTAAACTGCATTAATTGTATATTTATTTAGTTTTACTCTTGGGAACCAGTCTTGAGGAGCACACACATTTGATGCATGTAATGTATACGAGTATAAAACCATGGTTAGTAGCTAGGGGGTTACGAGCACACACAGCACGGCGGAGGAGGGAGAGTAGCGATGCGGATGCTGGACCAGGACGTGCACCAGGACTCACCCATCTGGCTGATGTGGCTGCTGCTGCTGAACCTGCTGCTGCCGGCGACGTCTAGCCACGGCACTGTTCTTGATGATGGCCTCGATTTCCCGACCCCCCGAACTCTCGCCCTCCGAGGCGGAGGCGCAATTTCCAGCCGGATCCTCGCCAGGAGTCGCCCTGGGTTGCCCCAAGGTGGCTAGGTTCCTCACCAGATTCACTGCATCATCGTGCTTGGGCGTGGCAAAGTTCTCCTTGGACACATTCCTCAGGATCTGAGCCAAGTTCCGCTGGGGATTATCCACCTCATCACCCCGAGTGGCATCTGCCGTGGTGGCCGACTTACGGAGATTGGACACAGTGGCATGGGTGGATCTTTTCAGGCGATTCTTGAGCTCGGCATTGAGATCCACGGGCATCAGGCCGCGACCCATGCCCATGCCCCCCACCATGGGCTTGCCCGTCTTGAGAATGCTCTTAAGGGGCTCGGCTTTGCCTATAAAAAGAGGATTTCCAACAATTAATTCGAGATCAAGTTACTAAAATATGGAAAGTTGTGCCCTTGAAAATGCAGCAAAATCAGAAATCAAATATAAAAGCATGCTTACTTGCAAGAGGGAAAAACATGCTTTCTACTTACTCCGCTTCAGGGAAACCCTTTCGAAACTCGGCCGTTCTTTAGCACATTTCTTGGATTTATTTTCTCGTTTCTCGGTCTAACAACTTCCATTACTCATTAAATATTACAATAATAATAATAATAATAAATGTAATACAGTACGCATCAATATAATAATTCCGTTTAAGGTACATTTCGTTTTTAAATGTAAATAAAAAGTAGTGTATAAATATAAGCACAAGGGTAATAATATAGGTATTATGGTGTTAACTGGAAGGTTGGAAGGCGTTTCTGTTGCTGGCCAAACACATTTATATAATATACGAGCCTTTATGGGGAATTAAAACTGTCTCTTGGTTCAAATACAAAAGCCTAACTCTTTATTATTATTACTTCGTTCGATTTAGGGGACTTCTTTATTATTTTTCGTTCGTTCTAGTTGGTTTTATTTATATTTTACGCGGTTGGGTTAATGGTTTCTGGGCGCATCTATCACACTGAGCGCTGGACTTTAGGGGGAACAAGGTGTTTGTAAGTATTTCGGAAAAATTGGGAAAATTTTGAATGCTTGGCCAAAATAGACAATTTTTCTCTCAGCCCAAGAGCTCGCCGCACAGCCGCTTGAAGTCCTGGCCAGCGGCCTGCAGCTCATCGGGCGTTACCACGATGTCCTCGAAGCTGGAAATGGTGGCCTTCAGCCGATTGCTGGGCGAGTGGGCGCGCTTGGGACTGGGCATGGCGGAGGTGGGACTGATGCAGCCGCTGCTGTAATGATCCATGGACGCGGGCCGCGTCCGCTTGAGCAGTTCCCGCCGCTTGCTGGCCACTGTGATGGTGATGGGTACGCGCACCAGCGCATTGGTGGCCTCCGCCGCCGGTAGGGAGTGTGTCTTGAGCAGAGTGGTGCTGCTGTAGCTCTCGTTCTCCTTCTTCCCGTTCTCACCCTTCACGCCAAAGTACTTGGCATACCGATCGTCCACGTTGGGCGATCGTCCGAGTGATACGCAGACGGAGGTGATCTCGGTGGTGTGCCGCCGGTTGACGGCGGGCGGTGCCGGCTGTTGCTGCTGCTGCACCAAGCGGTTGATCTTCCGCCTTACCTCGGACACCCCGATCCGCTCCTGATCCGGCTGCTGCTGCTCCTGCTGATTGGAGGCGCAGTTCTCCTTGCCCGAATCGGAGCCACTGTCGCTGGGGCTCATCCCATTCGACATCTTCTCCTGCTGCTGCTCGATGAACGGCGACTTGACCTTGCCAATGGGGCGAGCTGCGGCGGCCACTTCGATGGAATTGAGGGTCTTCAGCTGGACCAGGCAGGTGCCCCAGCTGGGACTGCCGTTGGTGGTGGTGCTTCCCGTGGAGTTGTTGTTCCGATCGTTGCGGAAGGACTCGGGCAGGATGAGCTTGCCCACCGTTCGCACTCGGATCCGAGTTGGCGTCGCAGCGTTGGTGGGATCTGTGGCGGATCTGCTGAGGGCATGGAAGCCATTGTGCAGGGGAGACTCCCTCAGAACAGGCTCCTTGGCTCTTAGTTGGACCTGCTCCATGGCATCCACTTGCTCTGGCTCCTCCGGCTCCGTGATGCTCTCCAGCGTCAGGCTCGACGGCTCCTTTTCGTGCGGTATCGGCGAGTAGTCCATGGGCGTGGGCGTCACACTCAGGCTGCTGCTGGCGGTGGTGCTGCTCCTGGGCGTGGTGCGATCGATGGGCGGGCTCCGGGAGTAGCTGCTGGTCCGACTGCGGTACCTGCCGCTGGCACTGTTCGCCCCGCTGTTGCTGTTCCCGCACAGGCTGCTGAAGAAGGCCAGGCGCTCGGCCAGCGAGAGGGATGAGGGTTCTGCGATGATGGTGATTCGAGGGATTAAAGATTAGAGTTTACTCCACGTGGACAGGCCCACGCTTACGCATTGCATTTGCCTGCTGCTCAGCCTGCTGGGGATATATATTAAATATTTATTGCTGCTGCTGTGGGTTCCTACTCGTGTTGTTTCTCTGGGAGATGCGGCCACCGACAGAAGTCGGAGACGCAGTTCGCATTCGGTTTTTATCCACTGCCCACTCAGCGTGGCTGCTTCTCCGATAATGTGTATATTTCTCACTCTACCCTATCATCGTCTCAAGCGGCTGCTCTTTTATCAAGCTCTAAACCTATCACAAAAGATGATGATTTTTTACCCCCATTGGAAAGTTTTTGTCGTCTGGCGTTTATAAAGCAATTTCTATAATTTGCCAGCTCTTTTGTCCCCTCTAAACACATCTTTACATCTTCACATAGTATGAAGTATGTCTGTGTACCGCTTGAATTTTCATTTTCATTTGCAAACTTTCGATATATTGGTTCTGCCGCAAAACGCTTTCAATTGATATGAACTTTCTTTGTGGGTGTATTTACGAGTGATTAGTGGTGAGTGGCGAGTGTCTGCGGCTGCCGTTCGGGGCGAGCTTGAAGATTGAGATAAACAGCGAATAAGCAACGAAATTATGGAATTTTTTATGGAAGTCTTGAAAGCAGAGATAGTATTTGTTTCTTAGAACAAGATTACATTTCTCTTTACTTGCTAGAAAATTGATTTGTTTGTTGAAAGAATATGCATTAAAAATATAGTTTTGCCGGAATTTATTTAAATATTTTGAAATTTGATTATTATAATTTTTGAAAGTTTTATTAGTTTCTTGATTATTATTGATTGTTGAATTAAATATGTTTTAAAATAATAATTTTTGTACCGCCAAAAAGATAATTTAAAAAGAATAAGCATTTATTTAGAGAACATTCAGAATAAAATTTATTTTAATTATAAATTTCAATGAATAAGTTTCTAGGTAATTTCTAGAATGATAAACAAGCCTCAAGGAAATTATCAAACTTTTTCATGCATAGACAGTGTTATTAATTTTCTATAGAGGATATCTTGAAACAAATATGTTTCTAAAATCATACGAGTATATCCAAACTTTTTATAGTCTTTTTTAAGCTTAGAGAAAATCTTCAAGCAAATATGTTCAAAAATCGTATTTTTTTACTTCTTATAGACTTTTTTAAAGCAAAGATTGTGTTGATTATTTCCTAGTGAAGATCTTCAAGCAAATATGTTTCCAAATCATCTTTCTTTACTCTTTAGAAGGTTTTTTCTATTTAAAATGAATTTTTGATCTATAAATATTCTTCAATCTTGCCCCTGAGTTCAGTCTCCTCTCCCCTTTTTGTTTCTTGCATCTTTTTAACAATTTTTTATGCTAATTATAAATTAAAGCAACGCCGAACGCCAAGGTCAGCGTCATTTCATCTTATCGGTTATAAATTTTACGACACTTTATTTTCAGGGGGAGAGAGCACAAAGAACACGCTTTTTCTGTTTGCCATAAAAAGCCAGACCTCCGATAAGTGATATGGGAAAAAGAGGTTACCAACTGACTGACTTCGCTACCAGCAAGTGTGTCAGGAGGAATACAACTTTCGAGGAAGTACACGGGGGAGGCGTTGAAAATGTTGTAAATAAAATGCCATAAAATTATGCGCGCCTAATTAAGTTCACTAAAGACCGCAATGGAATAAATCACGAGACCGCGCGTCTTAAATTACATAAACATGTACAGTTGTTTGAGAATAAATTGTTATTAGTTTTTAATTTTCTCATGCGGCAGCAACAGCAAATAAAACAAGGCAAAACAACGATAACAGGGAGTTAATTTAATTCTGAACTCAAACTGGCGTAAAATAATGGCGAAAAAATCGCAGTAATAAATAAAATGAAAAACCGATGGACGCACCACAACAACATGCAAGTGGAAAACCGAGATTAGTTTATGATTTTTCTCCCCTCTTTTTCAGGCATTTCTCTTCGTTCAATTGCGCAACTTTGTAGCATTCGCTTTGATTTATATTTGTTTTTGTTCAAGTCAATTAATAAATTAGTGTAAGTATAAAATAAAAAACACACGAACACAGAGTAAGCAACAACAACAATAAATATTATGAATAAATATGTCTATCTTTTTGTCATTCCAAAAAAATATGAGCATCGTGCAAATGTAAAACGAAAACGTTAAGAATCTTAAGGGAAACAGCTGGAAAAGCTCTTATAGCTTTTCCTGGCCTATTTCCCCCATGATCTTTTAGTAATTTGAAACGCATAAAACTCACCAAACTCAGCATCCAAGGTAGTGTTTGGCGTTGACAGCTCGTCGGAACTTGGCAGGGAATGATCAGCGGCACTGGGAGTCGAGACTGAGACTTCGGCGGCGGCAGCAGCTGGCGGAGATTGTCGGGATCCTGTTGATCCTGAAAAAAGGAATTTAAGCAGGGTTAATGCCTTTAATTTCTAACTTTTAGGAAAAAAAACAGTCGACTTCAAAGAGGAATGTGTTCTTGGGCTTACAATAAACAAGACACTAATCTGACACAGCTATCAAGGCGGCCCTAGTTTTTGATTGCCTGATTCCGATATCTCTAATCTCGAGTGACCTGCGCAATGTACACTTGAGGTATACACCTTCTCCCCCTTGAAATTGCACCCACAATATTGGTCACAAAAAAAGGTTACCCAACACGCAAGCCCCAATTAGCTTGGTGATTGCCGCAGACGGCAAGTGACATACATTTTACAGCTTATTAACCTGGCCAACAACCATGAGAGGCGGCTGGCTTGCAGCAACACCCTGACGCTACACGACGCTAATGGCAAAATCTGACAAAACACTCACTGACCAGAGCTGGAAGGGCTTTTTTGGCTAATTAAAAAATCAGCTGCACTATATATTATAGAGAGAGGGGATCTTCTGAGAGAGAGTTTTTTATTAATTATTGTGAAGAAAAAATGTTCTTACATATGTATTTTTGGGAACTCATTTAAGTTGAGCTAAGTCAGTGGCTAAAATAAAGCCTTTGAATGATTTATTTTCTAAACAGAAAAAACCATTTTAAAATTAATAAATGGGATTTAATACAAATATTTAAATAACTTTTCGAGAAATCCATTTACTAGGTGTTTTATTAGCTTGTCTTTCTGTGATTTATAACCCTTTAAAGTTTAAAGATTTCAAGTTAAAGCCCGTAATAACTCTTCCCTAAGGTAAATATTATTTCTAGAGCTTAATTACCCTTGAAAATGTTTTATTTCTATACTCAGAAAAGCCCTAAATTATTAAAAACACTCTCTTTGAATATAAAATAATAATAAAAGCAGTAAATAAATTGTAAACAAAATAAATTCGTTGCTCTATCATAATTTTTAGTTACTTTTTCCAACATTTAGACCTAAGTATTTTATAGCTTGTCTTTCTGTGATTTATAACCCTTTAAAAAGGCAATAACTCTTTTTTAAGGTAAATATTATTTAAGCTTAGCTTAATTTTCATTGATAATGTTTAACTTCTTACTCAGAAAGTGCCTAAATTATTAAAAACAGAGAGTGTTTGAATATAAAATATAAATAAAAATAGTACATTAATTCCCAGCTCTACCAAACTTTTTCTGTTACTTTTCCCAACATTTAAACCAAATAAGTAGTAGTGCCTCTTTTCTAGAAAACATTCGTGACCCTCTATAGCCTAAACCCCAGCTCTAATCTGCCTTCATTCTGGCCACTGTGCTCTTGGCCTTCTTGCCATGCTTGGCTGCCCCTTTGGGCCAAGCGCTGGGTTCAACGTAGCGGTCGCTGGCTCGTTTACTTTATTGCTTCATGCTAATTTTTCGCAACCCAACGGCTGATGATGATGATGGACCCACTACTCACCCGTCGTGGCCCGCGGAGTGCGCGCCTGCTCCTGCAGCTGCTGGAACATGCTGGCCCGCGCTCGCACGCTGTTGCTGCGCGTCAGCCCACTAGATGGCGTTGTGGTAGTGGCGGTGGCCGACGTTGAAGCGGCGGAAGCGGCTGTCTCATCGCTCAGCGACTGAATGGCCGAGTCCTCCTCCTCCAGGCCGGACATCTCGAAGATGTGCTGTTCGCTATCCGTTCCAAGCGACAGAGTTAGCTGCTCGCTGAGATTGACGCTGCTGCTGGTGTCGTTGATCGAATTTTGGCGTGCCAACTGGCTTCCTTGGCCTCCCTGGCTGGCCAAGTGGACGACGCGCGGCGACTGGAGGGGCTGCGTGGAGCTGCGGGTCAGGCGATGGAAGGACGAGGCTCCGGCTCCGCCAGCACCCGAGTGCGTGGACGAGGAGAGCAGCAGCGGCGCAGGAACGTGGCTAAGGGGCTGTCCGGTTATGGGCGAGATCAGCGGCGGATGCGGCAGCGCGTGGCTCAAGCGGATGTCCAGCGGCTTGGTGGGCTTGAAGGCCGACGTGGCCGAGATGTCGAAGGGCGCGGAGTTGGCTTTGAAGCTGGAGATGGGGAAAATAGAAGAATATTTGGTAAGTATAATTGGAAAATAATTAAATAGAAATATTGGTCTTTATTTTATATTTATAAATATTTTGGAAACATTTTGCTGTTATAATAATAATAATAATAAAGAAAAACAATGACTAATTAAGTAACTATAAATAAAAGTTAAGAAACCTCTCTAGAGTCTATGTTAAAAGTTTCCTTAAGTTTACTACAACTTTGTAATTTTTTTCTATTAAAATATAGTCTTTTTGAAGAATATTTTTAATTAAAATATTTAATACATTTACGATGTTTAATTTCTGCTTAACTTTTGTGATTTATTTCTCATTTTTAATGTGGAATTTATGCTATAGATTATATGTATGTTTTTCTTATCAAAAATAACACTCTCTTGTGGGTGACATCATATTCTTTCAGAATATCAAATACAATTAAAGAGTTTATGACTTTATGAGGTTTGGAAAATTGATTATCTCAAGAACCAAACGCCACTAAAAATGCTTATCAATTACAGATAAGAGACAATGGCATGTTTAAATATTAAAATTGTTAAAGGCTTTTTTCATTATTTCCCTTTACTATTTAGTAACCAGAAATAATTAATAATCATAGATTTTAAAGCTAATTTTGTACACAAAAAAATAAAAATCTTAGAGTTATTTAAATTATACCCTTTATAGATTTCTCGTAACACTTTCAGGCTCTGCTAAAATTTACATAACAAACTCGGCTCAAAAGACACTGCGTAAATCTTTGTGAATCTTCGTCTCTCTATCATTCTCTCTCTCGGACATAATTATAGGCAATTTTGTCTGGGTTTAATTATGATTTTGGTGGTGAAACTTTACAGCTGCCGGCGGCTGCTGGGTATTTTCGGTTAACTCGGCTATAGAGAGGAGCCTCCAGGTGGCGAGCGAAGGTAAAAGTTTGCCAGAATTAGCCAAATAAAGAGAAAAAACCGCCAACAGTGAAAGGTAATTGAATTAATGATAAGGTGTAAAAAAAATCCAGGAGAAAACTATATAGTTTGTGAACATATCGGCACTAAACTTCTGAGTTTATCACCCTCTCTAAATACCTTTTGGAAATTCCCATTTCTACCGCATTCTTCCGCAGTCCAAAATTAGTATCTCACCTACAACTTGTTCAACTCTGTCGAGAGTTTTTCCAATATTTGTTTTGTTTATCGAAAGCATTTTCCATTTTCCATGCCTGGCGCACACATCGAGTGTTAAAAAAAATATAAAAAGAGGAAGCGGAAAATAACAAACTAAAAATATACAAATTTAAATACAACAACTAAGCTAATTGGATTTGGGAATGGCAGAAAAGTGTCCAACCAGAACAGAGAAAAAGAGAGAGGGAGACGGGGGAGAGAGGCTAAAAAAGCGAGGGAATATGTATTCGAATTTTAAATTTTTTCACCAATAAAAAAACATGATTAGGGGCAACAGTTGTTGCAGATTTATAAAAAATAAGAGAGGGGAGAAGAGACTACAAAGAAATATAAATAATACATTGGAAATCAGCTCATTTTTTGCCAACGACGCCAACCACAAAATCACAATTGTGTCCGTGTGTCCGTCTGTTTCTTGTCCGTCTATGCGGACAAACATATAGAACTCAGGGACTATAAGAGCAAAAGCTACAAAATTTAATGACAATATTTTGATAGGTTGCAAGCACTTCCAGTCTGTTTTAAAAATTTGTCTCGCCTACTACAGCCCACACAAAGCCTGAAAAACTAATTTCTAGGGTTGTAGAACTTGAATTTGCACTCGACTGTACTGTATTTTTATTTATTATTTAATTACGCTATTTATATTTTCGCATATTTTGCACAATTCGTAGCACATTGATTGGCACTTGGAAAATTTCGAATTTTCTGCTGCTGGTGCTCAGTGCAGCGAGTTTTCCATGGAATTTATTTTTAGCACATTACGAAATTTATATGCCAAGAGCTGACCCGAAAAAACTTGCACATTTCACCGATTTTTCTAGGGGTTTTCTTTCTTTTATAATGGTAACTACCTTTCCAAAATCACACGCGGCTCGTGGGCTTGTCAGCCGACAGGCAACTGGCAAGGAATTTCCGTGGGGAACGTGGTTTTTCTTTAACTATTCACGCACATATAGACAGCTCTCCTATATACTATCTTGTTCTGCGGCTGATAAGAAAGGGAGCGAGAGAACCAACGACCGACGACCGAGCAGAGCACCGATTTACTTTGATAAATTATCAGTTAGTTTCGATTTCTATTCACACTATTCTCACTTCTATAATTATTTTGGCTTGGCTTTACGTAAAATACAAATTATATTTCAGCGCGCGGCGGCTACGTGAAAATTGAAAAAGCGATCGCGAGCAACTGAGCGCCGCAAAAATTGTACAAACAAAACGTCGGGAGAAAAGTCGAGTGGCTCGTGGTTCGTGGTTCGGGGTGCCTCTGCTCTCTGCCACCGTCGACTGCGGCGGCTCTGTCGGCAAATTTAAATTATTTTCAGCTTTGTTTTCTTGCCTTTTTTATTGCCCCGCGCTTTATATTTATTTTGGTATGGTATTTTCCCATTTTTCTTCATTTTCTCTGTCTGGGAAATGTCTTCCACGCTGCTCTTTGGCTCGCTCGAAAGAGAAACGTTGCTCTTAGATTTTTATTTTTGGCAAGATTTGCTTGTGAATGGGCCACCGAGCTCTAAGGTGTGTGACATCTTTGTTATATTTTTAGAAAATATTTACTCGGCATAAAATAATTATTTAGCCCATAGAAAACTGGAAACTTAGTTCTGCCGCTGACATATTTATGACTTGGCTTTTTTAAACTGATTTGCTTTTGGCCAATAAAGTTGGGGAAAGAGCAAAGTCTCTGCCATTGCTGACTAACTGTTCCTTTTTTGTGACTTATCTTATCGCGGCAGATTATTGAAGATACAGCATAACTTCGAATTGGACGTATATAAGCTATATCGATTTAATCGCGCAACACATGTCAGCGAATACTTTGTTCTTTGTTTAAGGGGTTTACACTTGGCAACAGGACTTAAGTTTTTGTATAGGTAAAAACTTAGTGACTGTAAGTTAGGAGTTTGAGTTTAATTGAAGATAATTTTTACAGAATAGTTGTCATGAATGCAATCTTTTTTGTTTACAGTTGTATAAAAGCTTTTCAAGGATTTCTTTTTACGATTTGTGGCACTTTGTGTTCGATTTTCCCTAGTTTCTCTTGTTTTTCCCTTTACCGTTTTCTGATATACGCCTCAAACATTTTTTCGCTCTGACGTCGCTGCAGCAACAACATGGAACACAGTCGATAGTCGGTCGACCTTCTAGGAAAGCCTCCTGTCTTCCAGCGGTTATGACACGGCAGTGGAACTTGGAAAAGGGCGCACGAGATACGAAAGTATCTGTAACTGGACGCGTTCGAGCGCTGCAACCTACTGAATGCAACTGGCGAGCATAAATTACACGGCACGGTACGCGCGTTGGGTCGAATGGGGCAGAGATATATTGACAATATACCGTTCGCTGAATGCAAATGTGACAGACCAGCGAGAGTGTGAAGAACAAAAGAGGCACAGAACCTGGCTTATTGTTCTTGATGGTTTTTTATTATTTTTTTGAATTTTAGCAAAGGGAGTGCCACAGAGAGTGGAACAACACAAAAGCCGCCCCGAAAAAAAAGAGCAACAATAATAATAACAGCAAAACACAGACACTGACAAAATGCTGACATAAAAACACAGTTAAACCTGGCAAGGTGTGCTGACAGAGGTATATAGGTGCGCTGCTCTGTCTAGTCGAAAGATTCGAGAATGCTTTTAGAGAGAAGAAACTAGGTTTACGAGCATGACATTGGCCAATCCGCAGAATTCGCAGAAATAAACCCATCATCTTCTCCCCAGGGGCGCTGGCTGGGAAGCGTAGTCAAAGAACAGCTAATTGTTTGGAAATGATAGCGAGGTAATTTGTAAATAAACTTGGTAGAAATTGGTTAGAGGTAGTTGGCTGCCTAAGGAGGCAGATCGGCAAGAGAACTGTAATGGAGTTTTTTATGTTTCCTGACTTTAAAGAGTTAAGACCCTTTTGTTGATTATTCAAGCTTTGATCTTACTTTTCATCATTAATTTGGTCAGAACTAGGAAAGGTACTACATATCTTTTTACTTTTTACAGAAATACAACTATTTCTTAATAATTTTTATATATTTATATTTTTAATTAATTTATTTAAAAATATTTTTATCTACCTTAAGCCTATAAGAATATTGTCACCAAATTTTGTAGCTCTAGCTCTTATAGACTCAGAGATCTAGGTGTTTGTCCGCGACTAAAGGACAGCGGACAAACGGACAGACCGCGGGTGAAGCTATGGATGCTTTCTCTTTGAAAACATGAAATATGCACAAATAATTAACCATTATCTCCCTATTTTTTCTTTGTAAACCCTTCTGCAACCTATATGCCTTGCTTGTGCACAACCCGTAACACCCAATCGACCTTCCATAATCTCCTAACCATTACTAACCTTTATTTGTATTTCGCGCACTCGCGCGACGTTCTCGCGCTGTTTGGCCCCAATACTTGGGCAGGTAATTAGGCAATAAGCAATAAGCTGCTTAAGAGTGACAAAAGCAACAGCAATAAAAAAAAAAAAAACTAAAAAGGCGGCAAAGAAAAGTGAATTAGATGCCACGTATGACAGCCCAGCGAATTGAGGTCATTGAAAGCAAGCCAATGGAAATGCAATTAAAATATTGCCAAAAAATAAATACTTCCTGTGTGCAAATTTCATCAGAATCGCCTAATTTAGGGCTTTATAGTGGTTAGCCAAGTATGTCCACAATAAAGTTAATTAAGCCGATCATGACTGGATTATAATGGAGTCTGAATGGCCTAACAACTGTGGCAATTTCCATTTGACAGTGGCAGCAGCAGTACCATGATGTTATAAATATTTATAGGCTCGGCCAAGTGCCAGCCAGAAATGTGCGCTCGCGCGGACCAAAAATAGCATTGTGGATGCCGGAGTATATAGACAAATAAATGCTACTGCTTCTGTGCTTGTGTACAGAAGCGGATTTCGCGTCTGGAATTCTTGGGCCATCGAAGCGTAAACTGGCGTCCGCTGCAGGAATCAGTTGACAGCTTGACAGGCCACACGACGTATGCGCAATTTAGCGAGGGAGTTTAGCTTTGGAAATTTAAGAAGTTTTGAGCAAAAAAGAAAGGATATTTGCTTGGTTGACTTCCTGGGATTATAGTCTAAGGATTATATTTCATTTTTCATTATTGAATTGAGTTTGAGGTTTTAAAAAGACAAAAAGTAAAGGGAAACTTAGAGATACTTAGTATTTAACTCCTTAGTTTTGGGAAGTCGTATAAATACTATCTTTAATGAAGGCTTGATAAATTCTAAACCTAAAATTGACCTAATTTTAGCTTAAATTCTATTCTTTATACACTCATCATATTTTTCGACCTATTTTCAAAAAAATCGTCATAAAAATGTATTTTTTCTTAATACGAGAAAACATTTTCTAAAAACAAGAACATTTGTTCTAAAGCATTAAAAATTGTCTTGCGATTATAATCTAAGGATTATACTTAATTTTTCATTATTGAAATGAGTTGGAGCTTTTCAGGCGACAAAAAGTAAGGTAAAGTCATTAGTATTTAACTCTAGTTTTGAGAAATCGTATAAATACTATGGGTTTATGTGTTCTAAACCTAAATTTGCCCTAATTTTACCTTAAATTCTTTTCTTTATACACTCGTAATAATTTTCGCCCCATCTTCAAGAAAATCGACTTAAAAATTATTTTTTTCTACATACGAGAACATTTGTTCTAAAAACAAGAAAAATTCTTCTTGTATAGATAGGGCGAAAATTTAATGAGTGTAGGGATAGTTACCCTTAGTTATAGATATGGGAAGAAAATACCTCAAAATATTGTAATAATTCCCCAGACTTACAAGCTCTTCTCCTCGCTGGTCACCGGCTGCGTCTTGTATCGCTCCCGCTGCAGATCCCTGCGCAGGACACTCGGCTTGAGAACTCTTGGCGTAGCACCTGGACCTGCTTCCTGGGAGGCCTCCAGAGGCGACTCCCAGCTGCTGTTGGGCCCGCCAGCCGCACGGGAAGTGGGCGTGGCTAGCATCTCCATGCGCTTAATCCGCTCCGCCACCGAAATGCTCGATGGTGTGGTTACAAAATCAACAGGAGTACTTGGAGCCGCTTGCGAGGTGGAGATGGCATCCAGGGCCGCGGCCAGATCCATTACAGGCGGGGCCTGATCCTGACGCTCCAGCGAGCGGGTGCGACGTTTCAGTAAGCTACTCTGGGACTCCTCCAGGTCATGGCAGGTGGCGCCCAGCGACCGGCGCTTCGAGGGGGAGTCGCTCTTGAGGATTGAGGATAGGTTGTCGACGGCATTGCCGTCATGGTCCAGCCCGCTCAGGTCAAACTCCTCGCGGCTGCTCTTGCGCGAGCTCTTCAGGATGGGGCGGATCATCTCGTGCTCGTCGGCCTCGCCAAAGGATTTCTTCTTGAGTATGGGTTTTGGGGGACGCACTGCCTCCTCGCTGGAGGTGCTCTCCTGCTTCAGGATGGGTCGGATCTCGTGCTCTTCGCCAGCATCTTCGAGGGTTATGCCTCCATCATGGGCAGCCAGCTCAGCGGCCGCCAGAGTGACAGCTTGCGAGATGGACACATGCTTGTGGCATCCCCCATCCGAGGGCGTGGACAGCGAGTCCTTCTTCTTCAGGATGCTGTGCGGCTGGCTCTCGTTGGCCGAGGGGCAGCCATCGCTCTTGCTGCTGTCGTAGCTGCTCTGCTTGAGAATGCCATGAGCCTGATGGGCCGGACTCAGTCCAGTGCCTGCTTCTTCGAGGGAGTTCCTGCGCGCCGACTTGATGAGTATGCTCCGCTCATCCGGGGAATGGGAGCGGGAATAGTAGCGAGACTCGTCCAGGCTCGACCGCTTCTTGAGGATTCCTTGGCGCTTGCACCGGGCCGCTGCCCCGGCCAGCGGGGGATCCATTACGCTCGAGGAGAAGGTCACCGGCGAGGCATTGCTCGAGGCACTCGAGTTGCAGTCGCCCAGGCCGTGCTCCTTCTTCTTTAGTATGGAAACAATCTGATTGGGGGCCGGGGGAGAGCTTTGAGCTCCAGCTCCACCCTCATCCGTGCTCTTCCGGCGGAGTATGGCCGACATCTTCTGGGTGGAGGGCTCCTCCGGGGGCTGCTGATGCTGCAGCGCCTGCTCCGATTGCTCTGCAATCTTTTTAATCTCCGCCAGATCGGTCTTGGTGCGCTCATTGAACTTTTGGGAGACACTCCGAGCTCCAACAGGAGCGTGCAAGGGTCGGGGAGCAGGGAGCACAGCGGTCATGGTGCGCACAGGAACCTCCGGATGACGCATGCCCGGATACGTGGGACGATAGGTGGTCTCCGACTTCGAGGTGGTTGTGGTCGTCGACTCACTGCAGGAACTCTGCAACAAGTCTCTCAGAGCTTCGTCATTGCCAGGCACCAGGGGACGGGCCATGCCCAGTTCGCGACGTCGTCGACGGCGGGTTGAGGAGGCAGCAAGATCATCTGCAAGGCAAAAGTCCACTAATTAATAGGTATTCCTTAGTAATTACTAACTAAATGAAGACATAACACGTGCACAACATTAATTGGCGGGTACTTTTCACAGCTCGGAGTAACTTAACGTATTTTACACAGGTTTTCTCAATGGAAAACCTTTCTGCTTCACACAAAACAAAATGATTTAAATGAAAGTGTTGAAAATGGTAGTCAAAGCTCATGATTTTCCACGCTAAACGCTCGAAGATCAAAGATCGAATGAGCTGCAGCTGCTCGCTCTTCTCCATTCGAATACCGATTCGATATGCATTCAAGCCTGAAGGCAGTCTGATTTTGGTGCCGCTGCCGTAGTGCATCCATTGTGGCCCAACTTACCGCCATCCTTGGTGGCTTCCTCGGTCAACGAACGGTTCAGATTCGATTTCCGCTTGGCCGACTTGTCGCGATCACCCAGACGACGTGGCGATACTTCGGGCTGTGGAGTATGGGTGTTATTAGTAAATTTATGCATAATTATTAATATAATTATATTGAGATTTTTAGAAGGGGAAATCAGGCATTAGAAGGTTATTTAGTGAAGGAATTAAACTGAGTTTTAAGAGCGATTTAAATATAACATATAATCAAAGACAATCTAATTTTCCAATATTAGTTTTTTATGGTTTTTTTTTTATTAGAATATATTTTATTGGTTCCTTCAAAGATTTTCTGCTTGAATAATATATTTTAAGCCTGATTCCTTTCTTTTAAATATTTACTTAAATTGTAAGAGTTTTTTTATAATCTCTTAAGTTACTTTAATTTTTTAAAACCATCTCTAAACCTTCTACTGCGATTTCTTTCCCTCAAAAACCACAACTCCCTTACCGTTCTCTTGTGCTTCTGCACGGGACTCAGCTGCAGATTGGCCAGGTGGTCACGTGTGCCATTCTCCGCTGCTCCCTGGTCCGTGCTCATTGTGGAGCTACGTGGTCGCATCCGCAGCGTGCACTCCGCCGAGGCCTTGGGCGGACTCACAGCACCGCCCGTAAAGTGCAACTCGCTGAGGGACTGCTTCATGGAGAGGCCCGAACTGACGGCCACCAGGGGATGGCGCCGCTGGGCCGGCGGTGTGTCCACCGGCTGCGAGGCGGATCTCGAGGCGGACTGGATTCGACTGGAACCTGCCACCGCGGCTGGCTCCGAGTTGAAGCCACTGACTTGGCCCGGCGATTTGGGTGACAGCTCCGAGCTGCTGAGGCGACGCTGAGCCGATGCTCCGTTGCTGGAGGGTGCTCGGGGTGATACGGGTGAACTATAACGTTGGCGCTGCTCCTCTTCCTTCTTTTTATCTGCGGGGTTTCACAAGGGGGGAGAACGCACACGATATTGAGAGGATGATGGCAATGCGGGTGAGTATAAACACACAGAGAAAAAAAGTGCTACCTTGTTTTATAATTATTTCTTTTAGTTTTGCACTCAGAAAATATTCAAGAAAATCGCCATAGGAATTTATTTATTCTTAATACAAGGAAAGTTCTTCTAAAGACAAGGACATTTTTCTTGGTTAAAGAAAAATGTACTTGTACTTAGAAAAAATGTTCTCGTATTAAGAAATAAATATATTTCTTCAAGAAAATCTCCATAAGTATTTATTCTTTCTTAATACAAGGAAAATTGTTATAAAAACAAGGACATTTTTCTTGATTTAAGAAATATGTCCTCGTTTTGAGAAAAAATGTTCTCGTATTAAGAAATCAATAAATTTCTATGGCTATTTTCCTGAAGATAGGGCGAAAATGATTAAGAGTGTATAAGTAATAAATGTGGTTTATCTTTTTTCTCTGTGTGCAATGATTGGACAACATAAATACACACAAAACAAAACTACAGTGGTTAGGCTTTAAGGGGTTTATAGACTTGAGAGAAAAGAAAGTGAGGACCCGGTGACCTCCAGAGATCGAGACTCACCAAGCGCGGCGGCGCGCAGACGACTCGCCTTGGTGGTGCGCACCGCTGGCGAGGATTGGGGCGAGGTGGCCGATGAGGAGCAGCTGCCGCCGCCGCCGCTGCCGCCGCTGAGCAGCGGGCTGGCTATGGCGAGCGGAGGAGCAATGGTGGATGAGGAGGAGGCGGACACAGAGACCGAGCCCAGACGCAGTGGCGACACGGGATTCTTTCGACGTTTGGCTGGCGAAGATGCAATCGAAGTCGTTGCAGTGGCTAAGGGCGGCATGGGCTTAAGCTGCTGATGTTGTTGCTGGTTAGTATTGTTGTTGCAAGTGCTGATGTTGCTGCTGCTGCTGCTGTTGCGTTGCCTCGTGTTGCAGTTATTGTTGTTGTGTTGGCAACCAATACTGCATTTGCCAGCTTTTCCTCTTTGGCTGCTGCTGCTGGCTGTTATTTTTTGTCGAATGCGTGGAGTGGAGTGGTTTTTGTTTGTTGATATAGTAAAGACATTAAAGCATATGATTGCGGCTTGTGTTGTGGTTTGCTGTTTGTTTTTGTGAAAGGTTTCGATTGCATAATAATCGGTGGGGATACAAAAAATACTCAAAACTGGAGGCTTAGATCTGAGATTTCAGATCTGGCAAAGATTGATTGGTTGGTGACAACGAAACCCTGATTGTTGCGAAAGTGCTTTTGCTGTGACAAAAGAAAAGCATTAAGACGAAAGTTTTTCGAGCCGATCTCTCGGGTCATTAGGTTGGCCACTTAATGATGATGTATTAACTCTAACTTGTCATCATTAATTGAGCTGTTGGAAGGCATTAAACTGACAAAAAACCAACGATTAGATTAACGCCGATTGATTAGATTTCGCTGATAAATATAAACCAGAATTTACGACTCTCTAAAGAGGTGAATATGTGGTGGGAATTGTCCCAAAATAAACACGGATAATGTGCACCTAATAAATGCTACTAGAGAAGAGCTATATAAATCAATTTAAGGGCGCTCTAAAAAGTTTACTTAAGATTATCTATAAATCTTGGGAGATTTTCAAAGATAAAAGGTTTATTTAATGGCTTTTTAAAAGATATAAATCTTTAAAATATTAAGCATTAAAACTAGCATATAAAAATAATTTTTAGGTTTATTTTTAAACAGTTGTAAATAGATTTGGCACATGGAAATCCAAAAATCTTTTTAACAAAAAACACACGAAAAATCACTGTAATTCACGCCTCAACCTTTTCTGTCGTAAAAAGTATTAAATTATAAAAGTTTATTTGGGAAACCTTTATTGGATTTTCTTCAAGAAAGAGATATCGACCTTTTTGCACATGCACAATAATCTTTAAAAGCAAAAAACTGCCAAAAATCACAGTAATTCACACCTCAACCTATCTGTCGTAAAAAGTATTACATTTTTAAAATTTTAAAGTATGAACATCTTTATTAGATATTCTTAAAGAAAAAGCTATCGACCTTCTGGCACACGCAAATCTCTTCATAGAATTTCTCCAAAAATCTTTTCAAGCAAAAACCGCTGTAATCCATCTCTCAACCTCTCTGGGTGTGTGCCCTCTGGAACTGCTGGTGGCTTATGTAAAACCAAAACGATTTCATAATCCACACAGAAGACGAGGCAAAAGAAATGGGCGCAAAAAAAAACAAAGTATAGAAAAATAAAACACATTTTTTGAGCAAATCATCTCCGGGAATCTCCGTCCGTTCATTGCCTTCTGCCTGTCTGTCAAAGATCAGTGAACGCTCCCAACACTTTCCGGGCGATCGTTGGCCCATCTAGACGGGCACAGAAATCAAATTAATTCCACAAAAAGTGTAAGGAAAAAATTGCCAAATTGGTAAATATTGAAATCCATACGCCAGCGCTGCTGAGAAAACAAAGCCAGAGAAACATTTGAAAGGAAATCGATATGGCAAGGCGGCGGCAATGATCATCACAAGAGCCGTGTTTATTATCTTTATTCGGAACCCTCCCGTTCTGTGTGTGGCCGCACACAAATCCGCAGTAAATCTTAGCGATTAAACGGAGCGTTCCCATAACCAAGTGATATGCAGATCAAAGATCGGGAGACGCGACTTTCTCAAGAGCCGGAAAACCGTTAAAGAAAGAGGGGTCGTCGTCGTCTGTCAGAAATTTATGAAACCCTTGTCCACATTTGATAATAAACCCGATTTCCGATCCATTCATTGATAAATATAAAATACAGAGAAATGGGCACAGCCTCGTCTTCGAAGACGGGGGACCTATTAGCAATTTTATGGCATCTTTCATTTGCCTAAGTTGCGTGTCGTTCGGTGGGTTCGGTTTTACACATTTAATGACAAACAATTTTATTCATTTATACGCAGGTTTTGTCAGGTTTTTGGCACAAACCTCGCTTGGGAAACCTCTCGATGAACTCATAATGCGCGAATATAAAAAATTGCGTAAATCGATTTATATAATTCGGGCCTGTTAGATTTTTTCTGACAGCGCAGTCAAAACAGTTTCAAAATTGGAATTGATTCGACTTGAAGCGAGTTGCTCAATTGCAATTTGATTTAAATGTTTCTGCGGCCGAAGGTCTTTCGCGGGCTAAATTAACATTTGTCTAGAAAACGTTTTTCGCTTGATTGGCAAGCCGACAAAAATCTAATTTAGTTTAAATTGCTTTCAAGTGTGCAAAAAGGCAGCAAAGAAACCCGGCCTCTTCCGATAATGGAGTTGGCTTTGTTTTTATTTTTATTTTATTTTTCGGCTAATTTGCAGAAAACGTTGACAGGCCACGGTTCAGGGCTGAGTCGGCATGGGGCGGGCTAATTACCCCAACGTTGGTTGGGAAAGTTTGTACCCAAGAATTAATGAATTTGTTGGGTAAAAAAAGTAAAAAAAAAAAAGAACGAAGCTGGGGGAGAGAGGGTAAATTAAAGTGTGAGATCAAAAAACGATCAAGAGAAATGGCAGTGAGTGGTTGCCAGATAATTGGTAGAGATCTTTTGCGGAGATCAAAGGATGTGAGATCAGTAAGAGTTCGAGTAAGGGGTAAGAATATAGGGCTTTGAGAAAATATTGCCTTAAAATTTTGATCATACATATATCAAGGAGTATATAAAAATGTAGACTACATCAAGAACTATTAAATGAGCAACTTGAGTGTGTAAACCTTAAGAAAGGAGATCCTTTGCTGTCAAGAGGGGTTGTTTGCTTTTGATCTATCCTTATATAAGGGAGTATTTACTCATTTAAAGAGGGAACTCTAAATTATCAACTCAGGTGGGTACAAAAGAAAGCTGATATCCTGTCACCTCTTTGTGAAGAACGATGGAATCTTTTAGGGGATGTTATAGAGCATATTATTACCCTTTTTTAAATAACATAGATTGTAAAGCAATCAACTGGGTTATATGTTTGATAAAGGAAGAATATAATTAGGTAATTATGTTTGTCTAGAAATATATATAGGGTTAATTATAAAAGAGATTCTCTAAATGATCAAGAGGCTTAAAAAGGGGTTAATCTTAGACTTATCTGACGAATTGAATTATATGACGCAGTTACTAAAGATATACCTACACTCATAATAATTTTCGCCCTATCTGTAAGAAAATCGCCATAACAATGTATTTTCTCTAAATACAAAAAAAAATTCTAAAACCAAGAAAAATGTTCTTATTTTAAGAAAAATGTACTTGTTTTTAGAAAAAATTTTCTCGTATTAAGAAAAAAAATTATGGCGTTTTTCATGAAGACAGGGCGAAAATTATTGAGTGTACATAAATACGTAATTCCTAAAATTGAAACGCAGTAATGGATCAGCTGCTTAGCTATTTCAAAAGGGATTTGCCTCTCCTTTTGACAAAAAATGTACATAAGTAAATCTATGATAAATAAAGAAGGGTTCGTAAACGATCAGCTGTCAGGGCTAAGCAATTGTGAGTGAATTATTCTAAAAAGTTGAAAGGATGAAGGAATTAAATGGCGAAAAAGGGGAAATCTTGTAGATAAAAGATAAAATTATATGGGCCTGGAAACAGGTCGTATAGTTTGTTAAGAGAAGCTTCAGCTAGGAAATCGCAGAATGAGTAAGCAGGCTAACCAGGACATCACAAACAAATACACAAATACAAAAACGATCAAAGACAATCACTGGAACTCCGAACAAAACACAACACATAGGCCAAGAGCTTTAAGACTCACCTGAGATGGCTTTCGATGAAGTGGGGCAGGAGGTGACGATCGCTGCTGGCTGAGACTCTAACCCCAGGGCCTTAGGAACTTCAACGGGAGGATATCGCTGGTGCTGGTGCTGGTGATAGTGATGCGAGGACGGTGGTGGCGTGGCCGGGCCGTGGGTCATCACAGTGGTGGCTGCCGTCTCATAAGCGGAACTATTACCATTCGCCGAGGATGTGGGATCAGCGGCAGCGGCACCTGGTTGTTGTGGTTGCTTATTATTCCGTCTCCTTGTGGGCGAGGGCGAGCTGCAGGAGGAGTCACTGTGTCCGGCGGCGGCAAACGGCGGCGGCGAGTGTCCGGCGGAACTCTGGCGACTGGCGGAGCGCGTGGTGCGCGTTATAAATCTGCGAGGGCGGTAGGTATATTCGACATTCGATTACTTAGTCCATAAGCATTTAATTCAGTTAATTCGGTTTTCACGGAAACAAAATACACACATGCCAAAACGAGATACAATCCGGCAGATGGAAAGATACGCGGGACAGAGAGCTGAGAATTACAGAGATACATCCGCTAGAGGCGGCACGGCTAGACGGCAGCAAACACGCTCGGCAACTGCCGAGGTTTGGCCCAGCAAACACAGTGGAAACCCACAGATTCGACTCGACGAGAGCGGTTTTCGGTTTTTGTTTTTCTGTTTCTCTGATTTTTTTTTTGGGTTTTTGCCGCTTGGTATCTTGCAGATACATGGCCACAAACTCACTCACTCACTCAAAAGCAGAAATCACTCGAAATCGAGCCGGAGAGAGCCCGTAGTATTCGCACATTTGCGCCAGGTAGCGGTGTATGCCGTCAGAGCTACAGATACAAGATACAAACACAGGCTTTATCTCTCCCCGGCCGTCAAAGAACAAAGCGTAACAAGTTTGTTATTGTTATAGATTGCCGTTGCTGTTGCTGTTGCCCAAGATACGAGTATTACCATTTGCACGCATGCGCAAAAGGCGGCGCAGGTAGCTCTCCCAGAGTCCGCCCTGTAAGCGATATCCATTTAGCGCAGACACTTCCTCATCTCATCTCTCCTCGGCTCGACTGACAATGCATTTTGTGTCTGTTTAGCGAGCGAGTGAAGAATTTTGCAGCTTGCCGCGGATAGTCAATGAAGCGAAAGACTCTGCTCTCAGACTTTGCTCCGTCTATTTGTCGGCTTGTTAAAAGATGGGTTTGTTAGTCGGTTTATTAGTCGGGTTGTTTAGTGGGTTTGTTAGTGGGTTTGTTAGTGGGTTTGTTAGTGGGTCAGGTTGTCTGTCAGCATGTCTGCTGGTTAACTATCCCTTTGCCCGTCAGCTTGTTTGTCCGCCAGTTTGTTTGTCCGCCAGTTTGATTGTCCGTTAGTTTAAGTGGCCGCCAGCTTGTTTTTCCGTCCGTTTTTTTTTTTTTATCAGTTTGTCTGTTGTTCATATATTAGGGTTGACTATACTTGACTAACAGTTTATTCATTACTTTCGTTTGTCCGTTACCTTGTCCGTCAATTGTTTCTGCAGTATGTCCGTCAACTTTTCTGCAAGTTTGTCCCTACTATGATTTTTCAGTTGTCGGTTGTGTATCAGTCAATTTGTCTGCAAATTTGTAACTTACTAAGATTGTCCGTCAATTTGTCCGTTAAGATGTCCGTCAATTGTTTAGCTAGTATGTCCGTCAACTTGTCCGCAAGGTTGTCCGTTAGTTTATCCGTCAATTTGTCTGCAAATTTGTAACTTAATAAGATATTTAGATTGTCCATCAGGTTGTCCGTCAATTTTATCGCAAATTTCACTTACTATGATATTTAGATTGTCCGTCAGTTTGTCCGTCAATTTGTTTGCAAATTTTTAACTTACTTTAATATTTAGATTGTCCGTCAGTTTGTCCATTAATTTGTCCGAAAGTTTGTTTCTTAATCTGTCCGTCAATTTGTCCGCTAGTTTATTCTTTAGTATACCCTTTGCGTTTTCCGTCAGCTTATCCACAAGTTGAACCCTTAGTTTTTTAATGTTTTTGCTTTAGTTTGTTAGTCAGAGCTTGCTCATAAGCTTGTCCCCCAGTACATTCATCACTTTTTCCGTCAGTTTATCTATAATTTCCGCCCGTCTTTTCGCCGATCGGTACACCAGTTCATTCATCAGACATGCGACAGTTTGTCCGTGAGTCTGTCCCACCGCTTGCCCATCTGTTTTTCCGCCCGTCTGTCCGTCAGTCAGTCTGCCTCTTTTTTTTTCTCTCTGTTGTCTCGATTGGTTTGTCAGGTAGACAGGCTGCACATTTAAATGTCGCGACGCATCAATGTCACTTTTTGCTTTGTGTACTTTATGATGGCACGAGACGATGGCATACAGAGATACAATGTTGTTCGCAGTCGCCGTCCTTGTGGAGAGGCAAGGCATGATCATTTCCAAACCAAAACATTGGGAATTATCCCGAAGGAGTGATACTTTGATTTCAGGAAGTAGGTTAAGGGATTAACCCAAGAGGAAAATAAGGCGTCTGGAGTTTGAGACGACCTAGACTTAGGGATTAATCCTTAAAAATGAAGTGAGTCTGGAGTCTGGGATAACTATAATCTTTTAAAGTAATAGAAGTGGACTGATAAACTAATTTTTAGAGGGCTAAATTAGTCCCACATTTTTATGCTTAGCAAACTCAAGAACAGACACTTTTGACAGACAATCTCAAAGACTCGGCTCAAAGACAGCTCCCGCTTCATTGGAATTAGACACGGAGGTTGAATTCAATTATTATTTCAGACAGAATTTCATTACAGCAGCTTCTTTTTCGATGACCTTAGGGTTGGATTTCTGGGAACCCAATTTCAAGGGTATTCCCCAGGCCTTCACAGTCACTCTTCTGCCTTCAACCTCAATCTTTATCATCATTAAGATGATCATCAGTTTGTTTTGCTTTTCAGTCTTAGATTCTTTGCTCTCGCTCGACTTTGTCCGGCCGTCAAATGGAAATTTCCATAAATTGTATAAATTGCCAGAGACACATGGATGACGTATCATCATCCGTGCTGGCCGTGCTGTAGGAGGAGGAATCTGCGCCGAGAACTTTCCAACCCGTTGGGAAAACCACGACAGAAAAAAAGGAAAAGTGATGATGAGCGACCAAGTCGTGGTCTCTAACCAGTTTGTCGATGTTTTTCTTTGTTTTTCCTGTGCATTTTATTTGGTGGCTTCTCGTTTTTGGCTGCTGCGAAGAAAGCGAAAACCAGGACTAGAGACGCGAGCATTGACGATCTGGGCCAGGCTCAAAACTGGCCATTAAATGGATACTCAAGCGGTGGGCACAGCAGGTGATCGGATGACGGTGTTGACACCATCGAAACACACAAAATAAAAACCAGATAAATTCCACACTTAATTGCCGGGCATTCAAATTTTTTTCCTCTTCACCGAAGATTCTACATTGAATGCATTTTCGAGACATTTCTTTTTGGAAAATTTCTTGTCGCTTTTTCCACTCTTCATTTCTTTTATGCTGCTGCAGCGGCTTTTATGAGGCATTTTTGTAGCGAAAGCCTATTGGAAAAACTTGTCGCTGGTCTCGGTCTTGGTCTCAGTTTCAGTTTCGGCTTTTGGTTTCGGGTTTGGCTGTAAAACAGGTGCTTTCTACGCCGGATTTCTTTTCGGGTTGGAGGTTCGATGGGGTCATCAGCGACAATGTGCCATTCGCCTTGTGATATATCACATTATAATTGATGGAACTGAGAGGAGGACTGGGAGAGACCGGCTGCCGCCGATGCCGCTGCGAATTGCACTCTCCACGCAGTGATGCGATATTGCCGAAGATGTCGCCGCGATATCGATCCCAAAATCCGATCCCAAACCCCCAGACAATGGGCCACGTAACACCCCGAAAGCAAAGAGGCAAAAAGCAAAGCGAACAATACATGGATTTTGTTTGTTAACAAGCCCCAGCCCCTGCCTCTGGGTCTGCCCAAATCTCCGATTTGTTTGGGGGCCCGGCTTAAAGAGAGCCGCCAAGCCAAGTCGGGTACCATTGTATAACACGACATCGACAATATGGGCGAAGATAGCAGCATATTGGGGAGCTACAAGAAAGAGGTGGCCCCACAATGCTGGCCAATTTGTTTTGATTGTGAGCCCAAGGATTATGTGTCGGCACGGATTAGTTGTCTCGAAAGTATCTGCTTTAATACGCTTCATAGAATAATACACATTACTAAAATCGCATTATACTTATGCTGGGTTAATCAACCGCAGGGTTCCTGGCACAAAACGCTTTCACGCACCTGCTCCACCCCCACCCTATGGTAATCAGCCTGATGACCCCGAAGTAATTCCAATCAAAGCCAAAACAGGCACAGTGGGAGTCAGCAGTATAGAAAATATTATGAAATATATAAAGGAGAGATTCGGAATTATGTTCTTAAAGCTTATACGTGTATTGTTTAAGAAAATATTTAGAAAAGTTATAACTTTGATTTTCAGACTTTAAGCATGGAAAAAATTACTTTAATCATTATTAATCGAATTTCTTTACTGTTGATCGCCACTGTTTTGAGAGCTGAGCTAATTAGCCAGGCTGGGAGGCCATATACACTCATAATAATTTTCGTCCTTTCTTTTTCTTAATACTGAAAAAAAAATTCTTAAAAAAAGAAAACTGTTTTTGAATTTAGAAAAAATGTTCTTGTATTAAGGAAAAATACATTTTTATGGCGATTTTATTGAAAAAAAAGGCGAGAATTATTATAAGTGTACTAGGAAGGCAGGCATACCAGGCAGCACCTTCTCCTCCTGCTCCTTCTTATCCTCCTGACCCATAATCATGACAACCTATCCCCCAAAGCGAACTAATTATGCGCCTAATTGCGCTGGCAACAGATACAAAATACAGACTATCAACGGATACGGATACTGTTTTAGGGGGTGACGCTGGTGAAGAGTGAAATTTTACGGGGATTTCTGGATGCCATGCGGGGTTGGGGAATCTCACAGCTTACCTGCGCGCATTGGTGGCCTGGTGGTGGTGAGGCGAATGATGAGGCTTGGGTTCTACTGGTTGCAATGATGATGGATGAGCGTGTTCGGGATCTGACTGGTGCCCGTTCACCTTCTCCTGGCTCCAGCCTTCCAGAGTGTTCATAAACTGTGTGGTGCTGTCGCACTCCTCGATGCCCAAGTCCTCGTCGTAGAGGGAGAGCCGGATGGCGGCCATGGGCACATTGGGCGGTTCCACGAATAACCTGTCCGTGTTAATGGGTTTTCCGGCATTGTAGGTCGTCTGGGCATCTTGGGAGGCGCTGGGCGCTGCTCGCTCCAGACTCTTGGCCAGGCGGAGACTGGAGTTACTCTTGAGGGGGGAGCACGAGGCGATGGCGTCGGCGTCCTCGACAGGTGGCAGTGAGTTGGCCTTGACACTCAGGTTGGTGACCTTGTGACTGGCGTGCAGGGCGTGCAGGGAGCCCTCCTCATCCTCGCTGCTGGAGGCGGGGGCTCGTCCTCCGGAGGCCAAGCCTCCTGGTAGCTGGTGCTCCTTGGCCAGATGTTGCTGCGTTGGCTGCTTGGGAGTGCCGCTGCCGCTCATCGGGGGACTGAGGTAGTGATGGTGCAAGGGCCAAAAGGTCGCCAGCTTGTCGGTTGTGGTCTTAGGGGAGTCCAGCTGGGATTGATCCTCCTTCGGTTGCTCCGGCTCCTGCTCCTCGTTGCTGCTGCTGCTGCTGCTGCTGTGACCCACGTCCAGGTTCTTCTCCTTGCATATTATGTCGTAGAGGGCGCTAATGGGACGTGACTCACTGCGCACGCGCACCGCTCGCCGGGATCGGCTGTGGAAACGCTGCTTGTGTCGGCTATTGCGACCGGATGCGGATGCGGACACGGAGGCGGATACTAGGGGACTAGGACTAGCCTGCTCTACGGGTGGATTACAACTACTGATGACGGTGCTGGATGTGGGTATGGGGGAGTAGTGACTGGTTCTGACTGGCTCGCCTCCGTCGTGGCTAACTTCACCTTTGGTAGGGCTCACAGATCCCTGAGAGTATCTGAAGAAGCGACCCTCGCTCCCGGTCCTTGGCTGCGACGGTTTCCTTCCTCCTCCTGCGCGCCCCTCGCTGGACGCAGAGTCGCCACGAAAAAACGAGGCTGGTGCCACACTCGTCGTCGCCGTGGAGCTCTTGGGGAACGATCGCTGCTCCACCAACTGGGTGCTGGGCGTACTATAGACACTCCGGTAGTTCTCGTTCAGGGCGCCCACATCCGATGCATTGGGTGTGTGAATCCTTAGCTGGAGATCCGTGTAGTAGGCGGGCGTGGTATGGTGATGGAAGTGCGGATGCTGGCCACGATACTTTACAGGGACGCTGCTCCTCTGCGAGCTGGAGTCCTCCGAGTTGGTCTGCTGCTGCTGCTTATCCTGAGGTGGCTTCTTCTCCTGAGTCTTGGCAGTGGCAGTGGCAGGTGCTGTGGATAAGTCACTAGAGGCCGCAATGGTTTCTGCAAAGTAAACAGAGAGAGAGAGAAGGTGGAGGTGAAAATAAGAACCAAGGTGAGAGCGGGCTTAATGGAAAGTAATGCTAACTCGTTTCCCCAACAGCATTTTCCGCTTAATGCTGCATTATGTCCCCACAAGGGGATTTAAGCACTCAGAAAAATCATTCCAAGTATTTAAAAAAATATATTTAACTTTAAAAAAATGTATCCTAATTTTTTTTATATTTTTCAAAATAAATAACTTTATTTTAAATTAATTAATGTCTCCAAATTTTGTAGTTCTAGCTGTAATAGTCATTGAGATCTAGCGTATTAAACAGAAAAACGGACAAGGGGACAAACGGACAGACGGACATGCTTAAGTCGTAACTTTAACATAGAATTAGTGTATGAAAATGCACTTTTACGTAAACGTATATATATTGACTGATATGTTTAACTTAAAGAACATTTTACTGCATATTTAATAATCATAAATTCCCTAACAAAACTCCATTCGATTTCTCTCCGTGCATAATTCTCCTCTATTCCCCTCCACCCGCTACTGTGTGTGTGCTTGCTTTTCTAATTCACTTTTTCGCCCGCCGCAGCACTTGGCGCGTAAAAAAAGCAAATCTTGGCAGCAATTAAATTGCACCTGAGCACTCGGATTAATATATTGCATGCTCGGCAGCCATCTCGGGCCCCGCCCCTTAGAAAAATATACACCTACTATACACCCAAACCTACAACCATGTCAAGGTGAGGTGAGGGTTGCCTGCTTTTTATAGCCCAGCATCATCTGCTCTGGCAATGAGTGCAGCTTTTATTTTTATTTCGTTTCGGATACGCGGCAGTAGTGACTGTGAGATTGCAAATGCAAATCGCATTTGACAACTGCCAGGGCATAAGCGATTAGTTATGCTTTCAGTGGGAAAGTAGAAAGCGCACGACGATGCCTAATTAATCAAATATCTGGGGAGCTCTCAAAAGAAAAATTTAATGGTGCAGACATTTCCCACTATTTGCCTTGAATTGCGTTGCCAGTAAGAGGAATATAAGCAAAGGGAGATGCAAATTAAATACTGTTAGAAAAGAAATTCAGCAGATTAATTTTAGTAGGTGAATAGAAAAAGTATAGTTTTTAAACCATGACTGCCACGATTTAGGCTTACGGGAACTTACTTCAAACACTTCCTCCTTAAAAATAATATCGTGGCATATTTTCTATTTTTTTTTTCATTTATTTTCTTACAATGGATAATAAAAAATAAATAATTAAATAACTTGCACTCAGTCTGGAAATATCTTTGCATACTTTTCGGCAGTTACATAAAAAGATTATAAAAAGCTACAGCAAAATCTCCATTATAGAAATATTTGCACAATTGAGATGAAATTTAGATTGTGAATAGTAAAAACCACCTCCCCCTCATAGAATACAATATATAAGTAGAATACCCATTGTAATCCACGAGCACCGTCTATAAAAAGTAATGCAACCTATTATTATTTCTTTTATACAATTTCTTTGACAGCTGCGGCGCACATTTCATATGCCAAAAATCTGAAATGGAATCCCATGAATGTGCACACACAAATAAAAATGCTTTTTGCCATTTTGGCCAACACAAATGCTGAACAAATGTAAGAGCTCAGTCTCCGGGCCTAATTTATTATGACAAGCAGTCAAAAAAATATTCGAGTATAGGGAAAATTATACTACAAACACAATTAACAGGCAAATGCGAGAAGAGAGGTTCCGGAATCCGGAGAGCGATCTTTGGGATACATACATATTTGTCCAGCAATTACGAATGCCCAGTGAAATTCAAATATTGAAACAGTTGGCACATCCTCTCTCAGCCGCATATCTAATCAGTTGGCGGAGGGCAAACAGGCACAAAGCAAAAGTCAATTTGTAGATCGGCAAACTGGCGAAAATACAAAAAGGCTAAAAGCTGGTTGAGGTAGAAGGGAGAGAGACATGGCTCGCAATTAAGTGGCAACATGCAGGCCAAAAATTGCACACAAAAATTTGTAATTCAATTAGGGGAGAAAAAAGAGCCAGAGCCAGAGCCAGACAGACACGTGTGGGCGAGCATTTGTCATAGTTTTAACTTTATTAAAGAGTCAGCACAGTCGGCACAGCCCTTTCGTAATTTCAATCAGCGGTTGAAGGGCTTGTTTAACCCCTGAAACCACCATCAGATCCCACGTTCAATTAAAAAAAGAAGCAATATGTTGCCAGGCGCCAAGGCCCCCCCTCTGTCGTTTTTTGGTTCTCTTAATTGATTGAAATGTAGGTTTTTTCTGATCTTTTATTTAGTGGGATTAAAAATAAATTTCTGTCGGAATTCTTTACAAAGAAATCGCATGGGATTTTCAGTCTGCTACCTGAGCCAAGTCAAGTGCAAAAAATACATTATAATTGGCAAAATGTATAGAAAAATATATAAAGAAAAAATAGAAAAGAGAAGGGCACGTGCTTGCCTTATTTTCAAAAGAAACACAAATCATTTGTCACAATCTAATGATATATTTCTGAGTAAGTATATTGTTTATGCCAGAAATTAAAAGCAAAGAAAGAATATTGAACTCAAAGGTAAACATATACTCAAGACTTCCCACCTTCCTTATCTGCGCCAACTTCCTTTTCTTTCCGGAAGAAAACAAAAAATAATTGAAAGCAAACATTCGCGCTAAGCTTTTGTTTTTATTTCGCCAACCCAGCAGAAAGATTTTTAAAAATAAAGCAACACGACAATGCCCCCGCGAGATTCATTCAACTTTATAAGGCTTCTTTTGATTACTGAAAATGTATCAGAAATATATATTAAAAACAATTTGTTCTCATCACAAAACTGCACACGAAAATATTATATTTCTGAATGCATTTACGCAATGGCTAAATCTGGTCATAAACAAATTGAAAATCATGCAAGAAGGCAAATTGCCAGCGTGGGATTTTCTCCAATGGCGGTTGCATGCCAAAATCCTAGCCAGAAAAAATAAATATATAAACCCAGCGAAATTACCAAACACAAATTTTGTGTCTTGGCATCGTGCCTTCTGGGTTATTCGCGAAACAGCTTTTACACGATTTGATTTCTTTAACTTTAACTAATTATTAAGAGTGCAAAAACAGCTGCTCGGGCCGACTGGGGAGTTCGTTCAGCCATAATAACAATTACAGAAAAGCACCCAAAGCCAAAGCCGAAGCCGAAGTTATAGCAACAACTGTGCGGCTGCTGTCAACATTTTTGCGGCTTCGCTGCGTTGAGTTACCAAACGCTTCTGTGCTTTTTGTACTTTTGCACTTCTGTGTGTGGCTCTGGCAGTGGTGGCAGCAAGCTGATTGATCGATTGGCTGTTGTCTTGCGTTTTGCGTCTTGTGCCACAGTCCCCAGGTTGCATAATTAATAAGGGGAGAGGCGAGAGCGTAGAGGGCAAGGCTTAAACTTGCAGCACAGAAATATCATATTGTCAAGGCAATCCCATTCGGAGGCAGGCCAGCAAAAATAACAGAGCACCAAGGTGCACTCTAAGAAATTGGACTCCGGTAGGTGGCGATTATGACAGGTTAAAATTGAACTGCTGACATACCCGGTAGCCAAAGCTTTCTGCTTTAAGTGCAAATGAGTGCAAGAAAGATAGAAGGTTTCAACTTTAAGGTCTTATAACTACCATGTTTGTCATCCAATTTTACTTAAATTTAAGAAAAATTTATAACGTTAAAAGTAGGCATATTTGTGGTGGAAGATCAACTGACAGCTAAAACGATTTGACCTAAAAATCTAGAAAAAATACCAAACATTCGGAAATAGTTCAAAACTGCGACTTGAATGGTTTTTTTTCAGGTAGAAAGGTATTGAAAATCTATGTAAATTCAAAATAAAATTACTTTTGGGGTTTTTATATCCACAGTTTTAAATAAAACCCAATTTTCTAGAGTGCATTGGGAAAAGCCATACCTATAAATACGTGTGTGGATGCAACAGCAAAAAAAGAGGCAGCGAGGGACTAAAAAAAGGCTGAAGTTGAATCAATATTGAGAAGAAAAAACAAAACTGCACTTTACAAAAGTGGCTGCCGTTTCGTTGTTTACAGTTTACAGTTTTTCAGCTTTTCAGTGTTTCAGTTTTTCAGTTTGCAACACACAGAACGGAGGCAGGCAACTCAGCAATGTTGCAACGTCTCGTCGTTCGGGATTATTTTTAAATGCAAGGGCAAACTGCCCACGTCGAAGTGTAGTCCCGCCGCAATTTTCCCTCCGCATCGTCTTACTTTTTTATGCAATAAACACACATTTAATTATCAACAGCGAAACCTCTTATCGACATTGCCCATAAAGTGGCCATCATTCTCTGAGCGAATCTTCTTGTTGAAACTCTTGAGGAAAAGTGCACATCAAATTGTGTAATTTCATGTTTGGCAATCAAAAGCAGTTAAAGAACCACCACCACCGCCGATGGATGTGGGAGCTTCGAGAGGAAATTGGGTTAAGTAAAGTTCATCGGATGTTGGGTTTCGGCAGCGTGTGTGGGATGTGTGCTCCAAGTGCTCCAAGAGGATAATAAAACGAGGGATCGTTTTGTGTCTCTGTCTCTTAAAATGGTGAAAATTCACTCGAGTAGACCCTCAATAAAAGGCTGATTTTTCTCGAGATGGAAATCTAAATAAGAGGCTTTATTTCCAAATTGAAAATCGAAACCTTTTTTAATAAATAAAATATAAAATAAAGAGATTTAAACGAAGTGCTTAGCCTTTATATGTGGGTCAAAAGTATTTATTTCTGGGATGTAATATTCTGTTTAGCAAGTAATTAAGACCATGTCAATGGGTTATTCCCATACGTTTATAATACTGGAGGGAAAAAAGACATAATCTCTTTGCAACTTGATAAATAATTGCTAGCTTTATTGCATATTGATAAGCCCCCCTTTGAAATCTAAATATAGATGCGATAAGAGCTCTGCGAAATCTAAATATAGATACGATTATCATTATACTTTTTTATGATAAATAGTGGAAAGATAAATATAGACCATTCTGGTAAGAGATTTGTTTCTTAAACATGGGCTTCCATCAGCAAAAAATTTGTACTCAAATGTATTCAAATGTGAATAAATTATGTACATTTAGTACAAAATTTCACAAAAATACCAAAAAAACTTAGCTAGAACTTAAATTTCAAAATAACTACAGAAACAAAATGCCAAAGTTTATGGGAAATCAATTTAACACCAAAATCGAGTAATTATTTCTGTCTCGACTTAAATTCCATCAATTACAGTTCGTCCGTCAATCTCCAAATCGAATCTCGCATCAAGTTAAAGCGACTGTGTATAAATCATTTAAGGTAAATCACCCTAAATACAAATTAATTCCCCCAAAAGTAAATTACTTTATTGATAGCCATCGGGTATTGGGCGCCTTAATCCGCTCTTTGGGGCCAAAGTATCTTTCGTTCTCTTCCCATTTATTGGATAACAGGTCGTCGTACACAAATGACCTCTGATTGGGGAAATGGACAACTTTATAAAGCAGGTTGGTTGGTCTCTTTGGCACTTAAGCCCTTTAACAAATGAAATAAAATGGCCATACATCAAGACTGGGCCGAGGGTAGTGACTGAAAGCAATCAAAATGAAATAAAAGCAGGGCCTCTACTAACAACATTGGGCTAAAAACAAAGGAACACCGAACACACACAATCTCTGTAGACAAATGACACAATCGTGTTGGGGTCCGGGTTCTCCGCTTTATCACAAAATTTTCAAAAACAAAACATAGAAATAACCGAAAGACAATACCCCCAACACCTTGTTGTTGGCCATACAAATCATTAACAGTTATTAAACAATAATCCGGAGGAAAAAATGTCGGTATTTATATAGGAAATTGCCAAGATAGCTGGACAACTGCTCGGCCGGACGACGCCATCGTTTATAAATAACAAATCGTCATGAAAAGTGATTCTTCGGGGGCCAGAGTCTACAAGGTGCTTTAACAATGAATTTACTGGGAAATGTTTAAAAGTTATAGGAATTTACTTTATTTACTCATGTTCGATTGCTAATATATCCCAAATTAAACAATAATATTGTGTACTTGAACATGCCATTATAAAGAGCATTCTATAAATTAATTCATACAAAATAAAGCTCATTCAGCTGGCAGGCCGTAAATTATTATACAAATTATCTATATATTTTAAGTAGCTATAGATTTACAATTGTAACTAATTGTATTACTCATTTAACAAAGAAAACACTTTTAATGGGAATATGATTTAGCATTCTAATAATATCACAGGGTATTATATCGATTAAAATTAGCTGTGGAATATATTCCTATTGGTTTAAGGTGCTCTGAACTTGAATATTTATTTCTGCAGCAGATAAAATTAAAAAAAAAAAATGTTTTCCATTAAAAAAACAATTTTCATTTATCAAAAACAAAGTCTCGCTAAAAAATAATTACACAAAATAAGTTCTCAGCTCTTTCACTATTCTCATACCCGACAAACAAAAAAAACTTCATATCTCAGAGATATTAGCTATCAAAGGCGCCCTACTCGAGTTCGGAATGCCGTAGATACTAACTGCGATATCGGGGAATATCCATACTGCCGATGCTCCTGCTGCCGTTCAGATAATAGGGTCGGGGATATTTGTCGGGGCTGTCCAAGTTCAGGACACCCTCGCGAATCAAGCACTCCTTGAGGGCCAGCATTTTGTCGTTACAACCGGGCTAAAATTGGCACGCCTAAAAACGCGGCCCGAATTGGCTTCTATTTCTCGCCGATTTTGCGTGCAGATTTTCTTATTTTATTTTAGAAAGTAAGACAACACACGCGTCAAGTGCTTTGTGGATTTTTTTGGGTAAGTCTTCTGCAGAGGAGGCTGGCTGCGGCTGCACTTGAGGCGAAAATAGAAAAGCGCTTTTCACTCGCGTCAACTTTACAACAAGAGACACACTCGACGGACGTCGTCTTCTGTTGTTTCTGTTTCACAATTTCCCGTATTTTAGCTACGCTTTGTATTATTTTTATTTTAGTTTTTTTTCAGTAATTTCCCAAGCGTTTTCCGTCCGCCTCGGCGCTAAACGTTTTTGCGACTGAGCGGCGAGCGCTAGACAAAAGTATCTAGAACTCAGCTCGTTGTATATTTTCATTCTTTATCTTTTACTCGGCGAAGCAAAAGAATTAAAACAAAAACCGAGCGAGTATCTGTGAGCGCTCTTTGTGTATCTGTGTGTCGCGCGGCTCTCCCGAGCATGTGGCTGTGTGTGTGTCGGCGGCTAGAAGCAGCGAAATCAAAACAAAATAGCCAAAACAAAACGAAAAACGTGCTGCTGCCGCTGCAACGGTAACTGCCACAAGGCGTGAAAAGCTGAACAAGCTGAAGATGCCGGAGATGCCGACGCTGCTTGAGATGAAATGGAAATGGAGATGGAAAATGGAGAGGAAAACTCTGTGGAAAAAATGGGGAGATATAAGGTTGTGCCACTCAGCTGTTGAGATGCCTGTGTTAAGTGTTGAGTGCTGAGAAGCAGAAGCAGCAGCAGCAGTCGCAGATCGATGGGTCAGTTAAAAAGATGTGGCACAGTGGAAATAATAAAGGAAATGCTTATTGGGAGAGGTTAAAAAATATATATAGCTGTCTGATTTTTATATAAATAAAAGAGTCATTTTTAAATTGAAAAAAATGAGCAGATCTCGGAGTAGGTGCAGATTTCCTAAGAAACAACGAAGCTATAATTGTTTTCCTATTAAGCTATACGATATAGACATCCGATCTTGCCCGTTTTGTTATTAATATTACTTGGAAATGTTATATTCAGATAGCTCTTAAATTGAGAGACTGGTTTGCGTAAAAACGGACAGATAGCCATGTCTAGATCGACTCAAGAATATTTATAAGGAATATTTATTAGGAAATTCATCAGTTTAATTTTCAAACTACAATTATTTCACTGACTGCAAAGGTGTAACATATAATTTATTTATTACAACAAACTCAGTAGTATATAGGTTTTAATTAAAGGAACTTTTAAATTTATTAAATAAATTTAGAAATAAAAAACCACAACTCGTGTCACAGTAAAACTCTGCGGAATCGCAACGAGACCAACTGCAGATGGCGGAGCATGTCACCGAGCAGCCACACAAACACATACACTTCAGCAATTGGGCGGAAAACCTGGCGGGGATTGGGACTAGCTGGGGATGGGGACTGGGACTGGGAATGGGAAAAAGAGCAGACGACGGGGATCGGGGTATGATGTGCTGCTCCACATGTCGGGTGAAATAACAACAACTACCAGTAACAAAGCTCATTAAACGGCAGGAGAGCCAGAGCCAGAGCCAGAGCCAAAGCCAAAGCCAGAAACAGACAAAAGCAGAAGCAGAATTGCGGCACCGGGCATTATCTGGTTTACGAGGTTGGCCAACGGTAAACGCAGTCCGGGAGGAGGAATGCGGGATGCGGGCACCAGGGGATGCACTAATGAGTGCGTGCCATAATTGGCCATCCAGTAGTGGCCCAGCTGGAGGAGGATCCAGCTGCTGCTCCTCCTTTGTACCGAAAGTCAACTGGCATTGGTCAGTGGCCCCTGTGGCCACCTGTTTGCGGATGGACGGGCGTATACTTAATATTCCAAAAGCGATGCAGACTCCATTACCACCAAAAATGACACCGAAAATATGTTATGTTTAGTGTGCAGAGAGAGAAATAAGTGTCTAGCCTATATTTAGTAATATATAAAAATTGTGATAATACTAAACAGAGTTTCTTGACTATTTCTAGACACCAATATTTGTATTATAACGCCAGAATATTTTTATTAATTAATTAAAATCATTAAAGTTGAGAATATTAAAATTTCTTCCAGTGACTAAAGTGCATAGAAAACATTTACTTTAGCCAAAAGCTCGCTTTTCAACCTGTGTGACACACGGGACGTTTTGCAGTATTTATGCCAGCTTTTTTTCGGTTTTTTGTGGGGACCTTTGTGCGTGTGCGTGTGTGTGGCATATGGCAAATGTCAAGCGGTTTTGTGCTTGAACTTTAGCCTCCCTTGCCTGGTTCCCCCTCGATATTTGCATGTTGGCGAGGGCAACTTCCCGCCCTCGGAGCGGAGGATTTTCACAATTATTATATCAATTTTGATGGCAAGAGCCAAGGCGAAACTACTAAAGCGGGCAACGAGGCGTATGCGCAATCTCGTAGTTCAGGCACGTGGCTCTGGGGTCAACGTGGAGTGACGTGACCTCATATACCCCCAGCCCATAGTATCAGAATCAGAATTTAAATCTGAACTAGAGGGGATCGTAAATAAATATTCTTGAATTTATAAGAGAGGAAAATGTGTAGCCTAAAAATGTAAGAAAATACGAGTATTTCTTGGCATTGCCACTGTTAAAATTGTGTATTATCGATAAGTGGATCTTATTGTATCGATATTTTTCGAAATAAAACTGAATTAGTGAGACTTAACGTTAAATATGTTATCGATATAAATAATGATGATATATGGAAATATTTGTCAAGCAGGCAACATAATTATATCGATATTTTTAAATCCAGATGTAGATGTATATAAAAAAAATCGCTAAGAATATATCGAAATATAGAGAACGATTGATTTCAACAAAAACAGACCTTATCTGCATTGAATTAAATTTTAAGGTATAACTTTTGACCTTTTTATGGGAAAAATATAAATATAAAAATATTCAATTTTTATATCTAAGCAATCTTTAACTATCGTATAAACATTATATCGATATTTTTTCCATCTCTAATCTAAGTTTCCATACCAACTTCCATTCCCACTTCCCGTTCCCTTGTCAGCGTCAATCTTCGGTGATATCGCATCACAGAGTCTCGCTATCTAATTGAGTTTTGCTTTTTGCGAGTCAAAACACAACAACTTCCGCTGTGGGTGTCAATTCTTATATTTGACAAAAGAGGGAAAAGAGAGCGGCAAGCGGCGAGAAAACTTCCTGCCACTTAAGCCCCGACAAATTGAAACCAGAAAGCGCCACCCAGCATCGGTTGCATCTTGATTTATTAAGCGAAACTATTATGTTTTGAATTTTGTCGAGTCCATACGTAGAGATCGCTGATTGTAATGCTCACTTATAAGATCTGCCCACTCGCTGTGTTCAGTTCAGGTTCAGGTTCTTGTCCCGCCATTTATTTCCGTAATGAGTTTCACTTCGCATTATTACACCCGCTACAGCGTGTATTTATAAATACTTTGTAACAGCTGAGGCAAAAATAATAGTTGTACTCTTTAATGAGGTGTACACCTATAGTAATATTTTATGATAACAAGAAATAACGAGGGAAAAGCATTCAAATCTCAGCTTATGAATTTCTTTTAATTATAAAACCGAAACAAAGCCATACTAAAAATTAAAAACACATAAAGCCTTTGTAAATACTAAAAATTATAATTTTAATAAAATTTACAACTCCCTCCTATTATTTCTACTGCAATTGTTTGTATATTGAACTCACAGGCAGCACCCCATCACTACAGTCATGGCCAAATGCGGCAAGTTGTTTTCCTTTTTGTTGTCTCGTTATCTCGCTTTGTTGCTGAACATTTATGATGTAAACACGCGCGGGGAAAGACTATCCATAGTTGTGGGAAATTGTACATGCGACTCTCTTGTTATTTGCACGCGTTCCGACGGCCGGCCTGCCAGTTAATTAATTAATTATTAATTCTGCGATTACTCCACCCACCTGAGAGCAGTCTGCTGTCAGTTAAATGAGCGACAGTCCAGAGATTTTTCATATATTTCATGGCCGCATGATTTATGCCAATAATATGTGAATTATTAGTATGCAGGATACGTGGCGTATGATTGATGCCCAGGCGAAACGCACTCGCATAATTGAATAATGCATCACAGGCGGGGGACCTGTGTGTTCTATAAGTCAAGTGATGTCAACTCTTGAAATCAAAGAGTTACACTCACAAAAAAATGGCACTCAAAGGTGAAGAGGGTTAGTTCTTAAAACAAAAACACTGCCAAATTTAATACAAGAGTCTTCTATCGAAATTATTCTTCAAATTGAGTTTGAATGTATCCTGACCTTTTTGTCCATTTATTTTTCTCTTAAACATCCTCCCCTGACTTTGGCATATACACTTATAAGGCAAGACGAGACCAAACAAACCATAAAAGTGTTTGCTTTTTGGTTTATCGACCTTTTCATCCATCATTGGCTTGGCTTCGTCCCTTCAACCTTACTCATTCCTCATCCGCTTGACAGCCACTGTGCGAAGAACTAGAAAACATTTAGTGGCGCAGCCACAGAACGCATTATTTAGCAATGAAAGTGGATTAGCTATCGAGCACACACACCACACACACCTGAAAGCTGAAAACTGACAACTGAAAACTGCCACCTGACCAGCGGCAACCTACTTTTACTTAAAGTGAAGGAGGAGGCGCTTCAAAAACCATGTCAATATTTGCTACGCCCATTTAACCAGTTTAAGAGGCGTTCATGATGGTGAAGCCAACCACAGGATGTAATGTCACTGGAAAAAATATTTACAAAATCAGATATTCAAGGACAAGGAAGATTAGAAAGCTAGAAGTAATAAATTTTAGTGTTCAAGTATAATAAAATTATACGAGGTATTTACGTAGATATTTTCAGAAGAAGATATATACTTCCATTCCCATTCTTGAATTTTCTTCAATATTTTCCGCATTTAATCCCAGCAGGTCTACGTTTTTTTCACTGCAAGCGGGAGGCGTGATTGGTTTCGCGTGGAAAGTGGCCACAAGGTCGCAGCAGGTGGACAACTGTGATAACAAATTTTCGCGCTGCGAAGACCGGATGCAGTGCCAGATATTGCAGAGCCTGAAGCCCGGAGGACAAACAATCTTGAATCACTAGGTTTGGCCATCAAGCGGCACTTGTTGTGCATAAAATCATATCTATTGGCCATCAGTCTAAGCTGTCATTGCAAATACCCGAGTTGTTCGCACTTTGGCGCAATTAGCGCTGACAATTAAACCAGAACAAGAATGAGCAATGAGATTGTGCTCTATGTACTGCGTGTTCCATGAAGACACATAAGCGACACAGATCCGGAGATCCGGCGAAGGAGGAGGAGGAGAAGGTGCACTTAAACCGACACAAAGCGACTGTTGCCATGACAGGCATGAAGTGCAAAAGTAAATTAGCCAGAGAGGAGGAGAAAAAACCAAAGAAAAAACGAGAATAAGGGGGTAAAACTTGCGACTTGGCAAAGAAATAATTTGATCAACAATGTTAAAGCATAATTGCGCAGCGCCATTTAATCACAATTAAATTATATTTAATTTGCGGCGCATGGCACCAGAGAACACCAGAGAACAGAGCAGTTGAAGAAGCTTTCTAGAATAGACAACGAAACAGGATATCGAGGGAAAGTCGACGAGAAATTGCAACATAGTGTTAATTTAGAGCTGCGTAGTTTCAATTACTAAATAATTGCTTACATTTGAAGAGTGCTCGAGGAAAACTAAAATTCTAAGAGTTTCTTTTAGATTTTTCTATTGATAGAATCATTACTTTAAGTCAAAAAGTAAGCTCTCTATTTATTATATTATTAAAAATATATTTTAGAATGCCAAACGTACTTCTTCCTGTAGATTTATTCTTTATTTATATAATAATTTCAATTTCAATAGAAATGCAATAGCAATCAATCAAAACTATAGTTTATTTAGCATCTGCTTATGAACTCTTAACTGGAATTTAATATATACATTTTGCTGTGCCCTCGGACAGATAAGGGAAATCACTTTTACTGATAACTTCAGGCCGCAGATGATGATGATGATGATGACGTAGATGCCATGTGGTTATCCGTTGACGCAGAGACTGACAATATTTGTTGATTTTTAACCGCTGGACAGTAAAGACCCAGCAAGAGAACACAGCATGGCTTGTTTGAAATCGAGTTAATAGCTTTTTTTGGGCTGATGTAATTCCACTGTGGGCGCCGGAAATAAATTGTGGTACTTTTTCATTTTAAAACAATTTTTCTTCTTTTTGCAAGTCGAGAGGGATTAAACTATTTTGTAGGCGGCGGCGGTAAATGTATTTGCATAAGCCAGAGAGTGTTGAATAAATAATAAATCATGGCAGAGAATGCAGGAAATTAACATACAAATGTTTGCTGGGAGATAAATGGCAAGGATTTTGGTAATGTTTTAATTAGAACTTAAGTTTTGTATTAAAGGGAATATATATTGTAAATGAAAACCTTTCTTGACATGCAAAAGGCCATAAAATGACTAAGTAGTGATGTCATTATTGGTTCAGTTTATTTATCCATGAAATTGGCGTTGCCCACCTTTGCGGAAAACACTAAAAGTCTTATCTAACAAGGCGCTTTGTTGCCTCACATTTTCCTTTCTTGTTGATTTTTTTTTTTTGCTTTTTCGCAACGTCTCGAGTATTAGGGTCAAGTTTGCCTTTATTTTTTGTATTTTGTTTATATTTGCCATCACCATTTTGCGTTATATTTTTTCTTTCTCATTTTTTCGCCTTTCTATGCGTTTTTCCCCCTCCTATTGTGAGTGAGCTGTCTTTTGTTGCTTTTCAATTGAAATTTCAGCGTCAATATGCACGTTGCAAATTACGTGGCCCTTGAAGGTGACAGAAGTGGGAGCGCGAGAAGTGCATTTTGTGATGACTTGGCATTGTGCAATAAAGTCGTTAGTGGCCTGATGTTTAGGGCCACAAGTTCAGCGGGGTTTGTTGTGAATTAAATGCTGAAATAACAAAAAATCTTGCTAGTTTAATCAGCCTGAAAAACCGTGAATGAATCGCAAATTGATTGCAATCGCAGTTAAAGGCACTTTAATCAAAAAAGTATTGTACAAATTAGTATATATTACTTTAGAGAAAATTTTTGATTAAATGAAATATTTATAATTATTATAATAAAGATTTCATTTCGCATTTAATATAATTGGAATATTTTAAGGGTTTTCTTGATTTTATTTAAATTTATATTAATTTCTAATGTCGAAAAATCTCTACAAATAAATAAAACCTTCTTATCGAACAATAAGAAAGGTGAACTTTTCATTTTAAGTTTGAGAAATGGTTGAAAAATACAGGCAGTTTCCTAGAATATTTTACTATTCCTAAATTTCATAATTTTTTTAAAAACAAATACTTTTATGATGTTCTTAGTGTACTAAACCATTCACAAAATGATTCATGAATGCAATAGCAAATCTGTTGCAATTGGCGCAGCAGCCTCCTGGGAAAATAATCATCGAGATGCGAAAATCAAATTTGATTGTTTGCAAATTGAATTAGAGTGCTGCTAAATAACACGATAATTGACTTGTGATGGTGATGTCATCGGGGTGAGCAAGAGTCGGAGTTGGGTTCCCTTTTGGGAACCAGTTTCGTTTTCTTCGACATTTTCCCACGACCCACGTTATGCATAAATTTGGACCGCGTCCGATAAAAACCATCCCAGATTGTCAATTAGAAACAGTGCGAATTGGACACTTTTCCATAAACGGAACACCCCTCCTCGAGCATAATTGATTGATCAATAAAGTAAAATTTAAATGCAAATTGTACCAATTACGAAGCGTTAAAAAACACAAATCTGAAATCAAATTGTTATGCAACCCACAAAAAAGAGGAAACAAAAACAGAAACAGACAGAAATGGACGGAAAAATACGAGGAATATGCAAATTTTCAAATGCAACTCCGTTTCATTATGCTTGAATAATTGTGAGCGGAGATTGGAAGGCAAATGCAAATGCCTAATGAAAAGGCTAAAGATGAAGATGCGCGGCTCCAAAGAGATTGTTTATAAATTAATTAACAAGGCGTGACATAATAATCAAATTCGAGCCAGACGGCGCAAAAAAAGATAACATCATTCGCTCCGACAACGAGAAATAACAAATATGAATAATTTGCCATGGAGAGGAATAAGAGAAAAAGAGAGAAAGCTAATGGGTAATGGGTATTGATGCTGCCATAATTCACACTGTAATTATGTTTTATCTTGGAAAAACAGGTCGAATGTGGGATAAAAAATTAGGCAAATAGGTGAACTACTGGCAAACAAAAAAAAAGAGAGGAAAACGACCTGGTCATTTTTGCACATATTTTTTACAACCACTCTGGTTATTGACGTTATTGTCGGTGGTTTTTCTGTGCAGCCTCGGCCTCGGGGTTTTTTCGGGAAAATGTGAAAAAGCCATCACCATTAACACTAGGGATGTTTTTTGGAGGGAGAGATTTATCGAGAAATGCAATGCCTGGGCGGTTTTATATAAAATATGGAGGCAGAGCTACATAAATATAGTTTTTTTGAAGATGTGAAATTTTAACATTTTGTAGAATAACAATAAAATATATTCATAAAAAGGTTTTGGCGTCAAACTGTAAAAAACCTATCGAACTATTAAAAATATCGATCTTTAGTAAAGTAATAAATTACTAAGAAAATTGCAGTTAAAAATATAACTAGATCAAATTTCTACCTTAAGTATACCACTTTCAATAAGGTTTTTACTCGGGTTAGTTAAGCAAAGTATTGAAAAATTCGATAAATTTCGATAACAGAGAAACATGAGAAATTCCTTTAGATTACTAATTACTCATTACTAATGGCTACCTTAAGTATATTTAAGCCAAGTATTATTATTATTTAAGCCAAGCATTGAAAAATTCGATAAATTTCGATAACAGGGAAATAAGAGAAATCGCTTTAGATATCGCTATAAAATTTGTGCCACCGCTAAACATTACTATTAGCTTCCACGTTGGTTGTCTGCGTGGGCAATTTTTGATGTCCACTGTCGCCTATTGAGCTGAAAGTTTGCCAACTGTGCCAAAGTTCCAGAGGAGGGGACGCTGCATGCAATATGAAAGTTATGCTTGCAATGCACTTAAGGGGGGTGCGCTTTGAAGGGTTTTGTACGGGGGAGTGGGGCAAAATAGTTTCGGTAGGGCAGTGAAAATATGCAGGCAAGAGGAAGTGCAACTATGGAATTCAATTATTGCTAAGTGCCTGTGAGCCTGTGAGCCGGCGAGCTTTAAAAGCAAATAATGGCATTCTTTTGGGCCAAGTTTATGACGCTTTTAGAGGCGCCAAAAACTTGGGGTAATCCAAAGATGGTTATCGTATTCCCTTGAAGTGCCTGACAGTGAATTAAATTACGCATTACCGTGCTCATTGTCACTTGATTCTCTACCCATGTGTGGCTGTCGCCCTTCATCATCACTCAATCATATAGAACCCATCATCAGGCTCAACTTCCATCAATTTGTAGTCCCATTCCGTTCTTCGAACCCCATTCATTCGGCTGTCAAAGAAAAGCTCATTAACAACCCCTAGACCTTGTCGGATTTTCCCTTTTTCCCTCTGATAGAGCCCGACTTCGCTGATGGGGAGAGAGAGCTGTCAAAAATAGTATCTCCCCGCCCCAGTCACTCGCTCACTCACTCGAATGATGAGGCCACAAAGAGCAGACCATGCTGAAAAGTATCTTTTTCGCAGTCGAATCGTATCGTATCTTTCGTTGCCACATGGACAAAAGCTTGGTGTCGTCGGCGGCGGCGGTGTTGTTGCAAGCGCCATGGTTGAGTGCACCCAAAGACTCGATGTCTCCGCCCGAAAAACGCTCCCCAAAAATGGCTGTCAACGAAATTCGTTTTGTTCGTATCGGGCCGGAGCTCTGCCACCTGACAGCCACCGCCGATCCCATTTTCGGCCCGGTGTCCTGCTCTGCTCCATCAGTCCTCCTCGAAAGGCCCCCAAGTGCTTATGGCACATTTATCCTATACTTTCCCCCATATTTACTTGCTTTGTCTGTTTGTTTACTTAATAGATGTAAGGGCTTGAGCTCTGCTGTGTGTATTATTGACAGACAGGGTCTAAATAACAACAGCTCAAAGGACAGCACAGGGAAAAATGTCCCCTTAATAAGGTCCCAAGGAAATGTTGGCTGTATATTTAGCAATTAAGGTTTATCGAATTTATCGGTACATAAACCAAATTGTATTTTTAAATTAGTTTTACTAATTACAGACAAAACTATCTGTTAGGAAATCAAATAAAATGGAACAAGACTTGGTAACTAACACACTAAAAAAGATTAAATTATCGAAATGATCGATAAGTAGTCGAAACCTTGTTTAATATAAAATAATTTGCAAATAAGAAATGACAAAAGTTTATAAATTTAATGCAAATTACACCGAATCCTTGACTCTCAAAAAAAAAGAGATGATAAATTAAGAAATATAAACATACCGATAAGTAATTAGAAACTTATCGATAAATATCCTATTTAATTCGTTTTCTTATGAATTTTGTCCAAGTGCAAGGACAACTGAAGAGATTCCACTGACGCAGTCCTGACATTTGTTACCATCGCCGAGTGCTGGGTGGTGCTGGGCCACAGCCGATGGGCGTTTATGGGTGGCACTGGGCAGGCTTTCGTCAGTCAATCGAGCTGACAGGCTCACAGGAAGTCAAGGAGGGGCAAAGGAAGCTCTTACGGAAGGAAGACACACTCACTGAGGCGACAGTTTTACATAATAGCGGAGGTGGGGATTTCACCATTCGCTGACGTTGAAAAGTCGCGCGTTTTGTAAATGCTATTTACGGATTTATCGATCGAATTAATACGTACAAAGTGCTCGGTAATGGAAAGCACGCTTTCGAAATTGGCTTTAAATTTTAATGCAATCGAAAATTAATCAATGAGAGTGAACTACCGGCATTTTGTTGACTTTTGACCTTTCCCTTCCATCCAGTCATCGAGCCATCCATCTCTCCAGGGCTGACAGAATGTCAATCTGGGCAATGTCCTTACTGTGGCATTACTCATACGCCACGTTGTCACCGCATAAATCAAGAAACACCCAAATTTTTATATGAATCATTCTAACTTTCGCCAAGGCTGATGTTGATGGCGACAGGAAAATTCCGCAATTAAGACGGGGCGGAAAAATCACAGAAGAAAGAGATTTATTAAGCGTAAGCGAAGGAATAAAAACGAATAAATTTGTGTTTGCCATAAAAACAGGAGGGGGAAAATGGCGAGGGAGGGTGCGGAAGCTAACGTTGTCTTGGCAATGGAAAAGCCAAGATAAAGTGGGCGCTGGGAGGGTGCTTTTCTTCCAGACTTGAAGGCCGTGTTCTCCGACAGAGAGAAAGATAACCCGAGCCAAAACGCTGAGAGTCAAGAATAACTTTTCGGTGGGGAACCAAGTCGGTTGACCTTTCTGGCGTTGCAATTGTTACCAGAAACTTTCGGTCTTGGCCCTGGCCAGAAATGAAAGTAAAAGGTCGCATATTGTCAGGCGGAAAACTTAAGGAAAACCCCAGACAGCCACCAGTGGAACCGCATTTTCATATTATATAGCAATTATTTATAATTTTAATTAAGTTCAGATAACGACTTTTAGAATTCAAGCTTGACATTACACCAAAAAAAGTTGGTACTTGATGGGGAAAATATTTAATAAGCAGCATTTAATAATGTGCAGATTTAAGTTAGGTAAGCCCTTAATTTAAGAAAGTACTTATCGAAATAATCGATACGTTGACAAAATATTTTATTTGTTATCGAAATTTTGAAAATATTTCATATTGTAATAAATAAGTTACCAATTTCAGCTTGAGCATACATTTATATGCGGGCTAAAAATGTATAAAAATACGTTATCGAAATTATTGAACCAATTATCAATAATTTTGATATCGATATATTTAACTGTGTAATAATCAAAAATGTTTCAAGGTTTTCTCTAATACTTTGACTTAAAAACTGTTGTAAAAGTCATAGGTCGCATTTTGTCAAAGTAAAACTTGAGGGAAAATACCCGCACAAGTGGAACCACATTTTTTAATTACACACACACACCCACAAAGTAAGAGAGAGAGACCAGAAAATAGTGCTGTAATTAAATAAATGAAAATTAAATGTATTACGGTTAATTATTGACTTGGCTGTGGCTTGGAATAATTAAGCAGAGCAGTGCTGCGTTTCCAAAAGCTACCACAGTTAGATACGACTGCGAATACGTATAGATAGAAAGATACATCCATCCATCTATGCAGTGCGGCAGTAAAATTTTATGGCATTTCGCTGATGGCTGCACAAAACTGTATTTTGTGATGCGTTTTTCGCTTAAAAGCCCAATGAACAATTAACGCGCTCAGGGGCCACACAAATTGCAGTTGCAAGTCCGCCAAAAAAAAAGCCACCAGCCACCGCAGCCACCACCAACCCGACAAAAACCGAGCAACAAATTCCTTGCATTTTGTAATAGAACGAGAATAAATTCTAATAATGGCGAATAATGAGCGCCATTTTTGGCAAATCGCTGCGGGAAATTTGATTTGCGATTGGGCATTGTCCCAATGCTAACAATGCAAATTGCAACCAAATGGAAAATTGCATTCAAAAAGAAGTTCTAGTATTAATTCTATGAGAACTGTCTAAAAAGATAAGGTTTTCGCAGAGCTTAAATTGGTTGAAAATGTTGCATACAAAATATTTAGGGTTTCCTTTTCGATAGGGGAAACTTGCAATGAAATTTATTCGAGCATATTTTCCACAAAATAAACACAATTTTAAATGGAACCAAAACCAACAATGAAGGAGATCGGTTTTGTAATGCAAAAATAAATGGAAGCTACGTTTATAGCTTTTTTTGGTTTATATTGAATTTGCAGGATTTAATAAAAATAAATGTAATTATTTAAATATTGTAAATACTTAAACTTGCTATCATGTTGTTAAATATTAGCTATTTATTCTTTTAAAATTAGTTTTAATTGGAATTTAAAAAAACATATTCAAAAATTTATTAAAAAATTTCTCTGAAGATTATCCTAAATTTCCACTGAAAAATTCTATAAAACAATTTTATTTAACCATTATATTTAATATAAAGTTGGTAAATTAAAAATAAATTACAATAAAAACAAAAATCTTTCTAGAAAACCCCTCGTGGAAAATAACCCGCATTTTCTAATCGGAAAAGTCGGGAGGAAATCAACTGAAAAACCCAAAAAACTTTCGAAAATTAAATTGCAATCGGCGTTAAATGCAGTTTCAAAGTTGGCATTGCCATGGCAACAACAACACCAACGAAAGCAACAACAATGGCAAAACAAAACATACACACACTAACAATGGCAGCAGAAACAGAAACAACAATAACAATAAACAAAGGGCGTGCAAACAAAACGCACGCCTCAATGCTCCAAAAACAATAACAACTCAACAACAACACCAACAGTATGCGACCCCAAAGCAAGAACGTTACAACAACAAAGGACGGGGCAGGTGACTCCATCTCTCTCTCCCCCAATCTCTTTTCCCCGTTCCGTTTCCACTCAATAGTTCAAATTGAAATAAATATAAAAAAAAGCACGCAATTCTTACGGTCGCCGCACATTGAATTAAATTAAAACAAATTCGCGCAATAAGTCTGAAATAAAACGCACTTGAAGAATGTGTGTGTCTGTCCATTTATATTTAAAGTAGCTTAGGCTAAAAATAATAACAACTTTTGATAAGCTGCCGCCGCGCCGCCGGCTAAAAATAACAACAAGTGGGCGACAGAGCCAGAGCGAGAGCGAGCAGGAGGGAGGGGGGCGCGATCGAAAGAGTGACAGAGCAGGTCAGCCGGCTTAGCAGCCACTGACAGGGCTCTCCCTCGCACTTTGTCGGTCAAGTGTAGATCCGAAAATTCCGAAATTAGAGCTTTCAATTTTACCGTTCCCCAGCAGCTTACGAGGAGGGGGCGAGAGGGCGGAGAGCGGAGGAGGAGCTCTCCATCTGTCGCACTCTATATTTTTCGGATTCTCTTATTAGCTTTTCACATACAGTAAAAATAATGACACTCCAAGAAATTGTTATTTTCTTCTCTTCGGTTTCTATGTCTCTGATTTATTATTTACACTAAATCTAATGAAATATGATTCACGATTTATTCTTTCAATTAGTAGTTTGATAATTAACTCTGCAAATTGTCACGGAATGTCAATATGTGCGGTTCTTTAAACATCTTTGTTTGCTTTTAGTTTAAAACTAATTAAAATTCGCATTTATTTGTATTTTTATTTGAATATTTACCTAAACAAAGCGTCTAAACTCCTAGGGATTATTAGATTTTACCAATTGCTGCTGCCTTTTCCATCAAACAATTAATTTCCGGCTTTATTTATATTCTTTCTGACTGTGATTTGTAAACTCCGATTTTTCCTTTCAAATATTTCGTTAATTACTGTTTAAATTTTTAAATTGGTCTGTTCGTTCTTATTTTTTTCTGGTTTTGTTTTATGTTTAGTTGCCGCAACTCCTATGCGAGTAAATCGAGCATGACAATAAACGAAACAATCGGCGCAGATTTGAAACGCATTGCTAAACTTGTTTACGGCACAACAAAAACAACAATAAACACACACACAACACACGCGGCTGGAGCGGAAACTCAGATCTGATCAGAACAGCGGTGAAGAGAACCGAAGCACTCTACCAATTGCAACGATGATGTCCAATCGGAAAGCCGACGACGACGAACCGCCAGCGAGCAGGGCAAACAAAAGACTGAAATCCCAACTGAAAACTGTGAGCAGAGCGGAATGGAAAAAAAAGCGAGCCAGCTTCAAGTTGGAAGTTGCCGCTGCTGCGCCAAAAGTTGCTGCTGCTGCTGCTGTCGGGCAACAACAGCAACAGCTGGCTGCAACAACAACGACAACGATCGAACGATCGTGTCTACCGATAGCAATTGTACGAGTACACCGAAAATAATTCTTAACCTTTGATTGAACAAAAAGATTTAAATTTGATATCGAAATGAAATGTAAAAGTGAAGAATTAGGAAACCTAAATCTATTATTTTTTACCACCTAATTTTATTTATTTAAGTAATAAAATTATAATTTTCCTTGAGGGTTAAAGAAAAACAATTCAAATTTAAACAAATTAAAAGCCATATATTTATAACATTTTTCTAAACAAGTCATTCCAATTTCTTTCAGTGCACATGTGAGTGTGTACAAAGCGAATGCGATTGTGTGGGTGTTCGCAATGCAAGAGCAAAGGCAAAGAACGGGCAACAACAGTTAGGGCAATTGCTGAAAAGGGAAAGGGCGGCGCTCAAGTTTGTCACAGCTAAAAGAGAGCCAGAGCGAGCGGGCGAGAGAGATGCCCGTGGAGATATACGCAACAAGTCAATGCCAAATGGGTTTTTGTTCGTATTTTTCTAGTTGCAGACTAATTAACCCATTAATGGGCTCACGTATAAAACATAAAGCTATTAAAAATATAAGTCTGACCTCAATATTCTACTCATTGAGGGCAGTACACAATTATCTCTTAATGGGAAGTGCCAATGATAACATTTTACCTTAGAAAATACTTAGAATAAGTGATATTTTGTAGCATTTCAAGATAAATAAAAAGTGTTTAAGTAAAGCTATTAAGATAACTAAGATATTTGTAAGTTTTTTCGAACCAAAAGTTCCTGCCAAGTTCCATAAAAAAGGATTACAAGTTTGAATGGAATTCTCGTCCCTTTGTTTGCAAAAATGATTGCATACTTTTCTGCAGCACACTTTTTTCCAGCTGGCGAGTATCATAAATCTCTTTTGTGACCTCAATATGATTCCTAACGCGTTGAAATTTGGTATGTGGCTAGGATTTAGCAAAACGAATGTTTTTTCCTCAAATAAGGTTAAATAATAGGTCCTGACACAAAACTAATATTTTTTGTAGATCTTAGAAACTGTATGATTAGTTAAAACTTAAAAATACTCCATGTGCGAGGTCTAAAAATATGTAATTTAAAACTCCTAATGATTCAAATAGCCTATCCAATCATTTTCAATTGCCGAGTGACCACTGTAAGTGTCCACCCATTCACACTGATTTCTAATAATTTCGCATAATTTGCAGTGTTCGATATCAGTGAGAAGAGTAGAGAGACATTAATGACAGAAACCGGGGAGAACAGAACAGAATCTGGTTGGTGCTGATGAGATGAGGAGGAGGGAGTTTTGCTTTTCCGCCAGGTAAGGAAAGTTGGAAATGCAGGTGCCGTTATAATGCAATGCAATGCTCAAGAATTGATCATGATCTCCGTTGCAATGATGATGAAAAGCGCACATAGCACGGAAATGCCATAGAAAATTGCTTAATGAACCGTTCGCAGCAGCAGCAGAGCGTCTGCTCCAAATGGCATTGGAGCTCTATGGCTATTTATTCTCTCGTCACCCAACCAGTCCAATAGATCAGAGTGGACCAAGCCAAATCACAGACCAAGTTCAATGCCATTAGGCAAAAATATACAACTGCCACTGAAAAAATACATATCCAGAAACTATTCTCCTCGGCCATTAAAGTGGTTAAATATGTATAAACACGGAAAACACTTCGCATATCTCTCCCGGGAGAACACAAAAATATTTATTGCGTAGGAACCCCAAGCAGACAAAAATAAAGAGTACAGGAACACGGACTGCACACAGAATTTGCTGGATTTTACCTGCACGAGTGCCTGCCTTTATTTATCTCTCTGTTTTTTATTTTATTTTATTTTATCTTACTTATTTCTCATTTCTCCTTTTTGTGTGTATATATTTTGCACAAGTTGTGCACTTCAAATTGAGCTGGGATCGGCTGGAAATCGGGCGAAGCGGGGCTCGATGAATGCCGATGAGGGGCCAAGTTTAAATGGATGCAGGAGGAAAAAGTTTAAGATGAGATTGCTGCATCAAGCGAGAAAAAGCTGGGCAAAGAAAAATATTCAAAACACTCCAATCAAAGTTGTTGAGATAATGAGGGAGATCTATTGAAATTTGTGGGCATAAACAAGTCACAGGAATGATTAGGGAAGCTGCATTCGATTTAAATGAGAAGCCAGTGGAGCTTATAACAAAATTTTTCTAACTTAGAAAATTCACAGCGGCGTTTAAAGTCTCAGATGATAGCTTATGGAAGTCAGCTACTGATGAAGAAAGTGTTGATTCTTTCCTGAAACAGCTGTATCTCCAATCTAGATGGTTGTTTCCACTAGATCTTCTAACTTATTTGTGTTAAGTCAGCAGCTTTATCTTTTAAAACTATTGAACTTTCAGAAGAATTTGTAAATGTTTACAATTTCCACATTAAACTGTTTATCCTCTTAATTTTAAGCTTATTTAATTCTAAGTAAGCCCTCAAGTACCTTTAAATTATTGGCTTTAAGGCCCACACCAAATTCCTCTCATAACTAAGGTGAAAAGCGATGTAAATACTTGACCCCTCCTCGCCTTATATGGCAAATTTGTGTATGTATTTTTATTTATTTTTCGGACGATAAACATTTATACGACCTGCAGTGCCAATGGATTTTCAATAAACGTTTCCCGCCCGTAAAATAAGAGTTAAATCGCAGGTAAGCCCCCTCTTTAACTCACCCGAGAGAAACAGAAGGGGATAAATACAAGAGACAGCCAGTTCGAAGGTCGAAGTTCTCAATGACTCACCTGTAACGAGAGAGAGACAAGTAATAAGTAAATTTAATTTATATTGTTGCTCTGCAAATTATGCATAAATCATAGCATGTTAATAGGCGACTAAGAAAATATAAACGCCAGCGAGATACATTTTGGAGTGTTGCAAAAATGATGAAGTCACGTCCGAGCGGCGAGTTTGCTGGCACGTGCCGTGAAAAAATAGCGACAAAGCATAATTAACTAATTAATTTGCCAGACAGCCGGCTGGAAACTCAAACTGAAAAGTTTTATCAAAGGGAAATGTGGAGGAAAATGTGGCGGAAAATGTGGATGGGAAAAAGGGGAGCTAGTGTGGGTGGCCGACGACGCCTTTGAGTGAAACTCATTTCGAGTGAGAGCGCTTTTCATTCCGGTTCTCCCCCTCTTGTTTTCAATGCTTGTTTTTCTTTGCCAACATTTTATTCGGTTTTTATTTTTATTTTATTTTGAATTGGTATTTATTTGGTTCTTTTTAGCTCTCTCGGTTTGTGTCTTATAGTTTATGCCTGTCTTTTATGACTTATTTTCGGCTCTGGCTCTGTATTTTAATTAAAGTTCGCTTTTATTGCCCAAAAAAGTCACGTGACATCGTTGTCGGCCATAAAAATCTGAGCAAAGGACTTAAGTTACTGGCGCCCCCCGATTAATGATCGCTTTGGTTTTATGCTAAACGGAAGGCCATCTCATATTTCATCCGTGCTCCATCATCGAAAAGGGAATGGGGTAAAAGTTCCAAGAGGAGTCATCAGTCTCGGCAGAAGTCTTTGAAATGCTGTTATTAAGTCCACAAAAAAATAAATACGAGGAAGACCAGAACGAGGTTAATCCAATTAGGGCTGAAAATGATTGAACAACGTTTTGTGAACAACAAGATATGGGGGATATTATGATGACCTTATTAAAAAGGTATTGATTTTTAAGAATAAAAATTTTTTAGGACCAATAAAAAGGTGTTTCTGAAGGAAAAAAAACAGTATCCCAGCTAGCAAAAATTTTAATTTAATTAAAAAACTTCCCCTTAATATAAATATATATTTCCTGAGAGTTTAAAAAGGGTTCTAAATTTTTCTATGAGGTCCTAAAACTTATCTCTTCATTTCAGACTAATGACTCTGCACTTAACCAACTCGAAAGACTCTTATACGACCCTCGCCCATATCCTTGATATGATCACATCAATCCTTCTTAAGTTAATAAAACTCGTCACTGGAAAAAAATGCAAATTAGTCCAGAGTCCTGCCAACTTTTTAGTGTCACTTTTTTGGGGAAAAAACTTTTCTAAGCGCCTGTCCCCGAAAATGTTGAATTATGTAGATTTTATACCCCTTTTCCGGGACAAAACAAACACACAAGGCGACCCGAGACCCACTTCAAGTGAAGGACACTTGGGGAGCTTACCTCCTGCAGGAATTTGGAGCCAGGATCTCCCTCTACTCCGTTCCTCCTTTGGAGCGATGACAAAGCTGTCACTCCTGCGGCGGCCTGTGACCCAAACCCAGGGTAAATTGGTCTCGAAAATATAACCAAAATACAAAATATTGGGTGTAAAGGTGCGTGTAAACTGAGTTTGGCGGGTCGTGCGTGTGTCCTGTGTTGGGATGGAATCGAACTAACACGAGTAACCGAGAGTTAAGCTCAACTTAATATATTTTGTTGAAAAAACATAATTTAAATATTTTCCTAAATTAGGCTTAGAGAAATTTAATCAAAAGGTTGCTAGGTTTGATAGAAATCAAGGGAGCAGAATATCATCAAGAATAGACATGAAATCGATATCGAAAATAAGAAAGATTTTTATTAAAGCTTTCATGTGCGCAATATATTGATTATTTTTGGTGGTAATAAGCCCACATATACATATCCATTTCAGCCACTTTTCCCGGCTTAATGACGCCGCGTGAATGCCGAATGCTGAATGCTTAAACCGCCAAAAAGCCGAAACAATCAGTTGGCAATTTCCTCTGGGATCCAAATGAATGTTGAGATACTTTTTGGCTTTAACTGTTACTTCGTGCATACGTGCACAAATAACAGTTATAATACGGTTTAAAGGAGGCTGAGAGAGCGCGCGCGGGGAGAGGGACAGACAGCCACATCTGCCAGCCAGCCGATGATGAAACATAATTATGTTGAATCACTCACGTATCTGAAGGATACGCCGAGAAGTGGAACGGCAACACCATAAATGCTAAGGCCCAAATGTAGCTGTATCTGTATCTGTTTCTGCAGATGTATCTGTATTCCGTAGGTGGTAGTAAAAGGTAGTAAAAGGGAGAAACTCTTAAATGAAAGCGAACGGAAAGAGCAACAATTATATGGCACAATCCCTTAACCTAAGCCAAACCGAAACCGAAATCAGCTTAAAGTTCTCCCATGCAATTTCCCATCGGTTTCACAATTTCCTCGAATTTCTTTCCAGCCTGTTTTTCGGCTTAAATTGCTCACAGAAAATATCAAGTGCAGAGGGAATAAAATTTGGATTTGCCGTTTTAAAATCTTAATTTAAAAAGGGTTATATATATTAATATATTTCTCTGCTTTAAATATGAAATCATTATTTCATCATTAAATTTATAAAAACTTACAAAAAAAAAGCAAAAATAATGAAGTTACAAAGTGGATATTTATGCAACTTTTAATGTCCAAGAACCCAGCAAGCTAAAGTGAAAAAAATAGCTGTATAAAAGTCCTTAGCCGCACAATGACTCAAGGGAATTACCAAAAACGCAAAGGAAAGCCCCGCGTCGCCCATAGAAATGCAAATGCAAATAACCCAAAAGGATGCAGCAAGATGCTGATGAGTCCAAAGGAAACTTCTGCACTTCCCACAAAAAAAAGGAACAGAAATAAAATAAAGAAAAGCCAAAACAAAAGTGAACTTGAGCCACCGAAATGTGTGGAAAATCGCGGCGGGAAAAAGGGCGACGGCGGAAAGTCAGCCGAGTTCAACGCACCAACAATGGAAATTGGCAAACAAATGTCAGACGGATCCCAGCGACAGGACAAAGGCGGGCTCGTGGGCGGCGGTGGTGGGCTGTGAAACGGGGGCGTGGTCATGGCCATGTAAGAGACATGAATTACGCATTAAGTGAAATGAATTGCACAAAAATTAATCCGCAGCAAAACGCACCAATCGGAAAAAAGGAAAACAGAACTTCACAGAAACTTTACCAATACACATTCTAGAAATTTCCGCCTTAACTGTTGCTGGCCAGAAAAGTGTGTGTGGGCTTTCCAGCCCCTCAAGCGGACACGTGCATTTTCCACATACACACTTTAAAAGAAAAATCACCATGAGTTTTAAATAAATTTGGAAAAGTTCTGGCCTCAAAGGCGGCATAAATAATTCTCAAAAGTAGCCAAAGCTCAGGAAAAACTTTAAGGAAAGTTTGTGTACAAAATTATACATATTTCTTATAATTTAAGAAATCAATTTACCTTTGAACTCTCAAGATTTTAGCAATTAATAATACTATATGTCAAATTCACAGCTTTAAGGTTTCTGCTTTAAACTTTTAGCAAAGTATTTTATAAGCCCAATTTTCTATTTCAAACCTAAGCACATTTCCAAATGTAAAATCTAGTTTAATTCCCAGTGTAGGGATATTTTACCCTCCTTACTCGGGGAATCAGCGAAAAACTTTAACAAAACGCACCTTGTTCTCAGCACTTGGATGGAATTCTTGGGAGCTTTTTGTTCCTTGGCTTCCTGTTGGGATTTAGTCTGGTTTTTTTTGCTTTAATATCTTTCACTAATAATTTTTTATGGTGAATTTTTTTGCCGAGGTTTTTCCCTCTTGATTTACGTAAAGTTTGCCAGTGCTTGAAGGACACGACGAGCACTCTTCCGTCGCGACTACCGACTTGGAGAATTCAGCGTGAACTGAGAAATCCCAATGAGAGACGGGTTTTTACAGAGAGTCTTTTCGCCAAGTAATGTCGGAGGAGCGGCAGTAACTGAGATACAACAATAAAGGCAACAACATTACAGGTCCTGAGCCAGGGAACAGCTGACTATTTAGCCGGTTTTTACAAACGGCGAATTGGCGAGTAATCAGAGAGAAATTTGAGAGGGGTTCTCTTGGTGGAAACACTAAAAAAATATAAGTTTATTTTTTTATAAGAACTGTATATTTTTTAACGAAGCGTGTTGACAAATTTCTTTCTACGTGCGAAAGCAATTCGTTCGCAAGGACTATACTCTATTCGGAAATGACACGATATTATACATGGAACGCTGCGTCGAAGAAGTTGGGGTTATGTAAAGGCGGGTCCGCTAGTATTTTTATAATCATTTAGAATGCTGATCAAAGGATTTTGATGATAAGGACTCATTGTATCTGGCAGATTTTTAAATAATATTTATGTGTTTTGTTATCCGTAAAAGTTAAGGCCATTTTTTTTTTTTTCTTTAAAATTGGAATATTAAAAAATATTACCAAGTAACCATTCCTTAGTAATATTTTATATGCGTTTAAAGTTAGTTAGTTCAATAAACCAAGAAATACGGTATATTTTAAAATAAATAAACAAAAACCCTTTACATAAAATGGCTTTAATTAATTTACTAATTGAAAAATATTGTTAAGACCTGGCAATGCTGCCTTCCACTCTCAGGACTCACACTAAACTTCTCTCTTGTTCTTTTAATTCGCCGTGGGCAAGGCACTTCACTGCCACTCTCTCTCCTCTATCCTCTCTCTTTTAACACATTTTGTTTGTACCTGCGCATTGGCCAGGATCTGAACAAAGCCGTTAACTCCTCCACCCAAAAACTGAGACCCCCTTGCCCTACCACCGACGTTACACTCAATAAAGCAACTATAGTACTACACAACAGAGCCCACCAAAATTGAACAAGTTGCCTGAGCCTGTGCCTGTGCCTGTGCCTCGTTGCCACTTCCTCCCTCGTGAGTTTAAAATTATGTTTGTCGAAGTTCTCGACTGTTAAATTTTGTGGCGTGCCCCCATTTTGATCAGATGGGTTTTAGAGGGTTTTCCGGGGGTAGTTAAAGGTAAAAGCGCGGCTGACGGGGACTGAAAGGGAACTCCAATTTGCAACCACAACAATCTGCGCAACAGTAGCGACCGAAAACAAACGCAACCCACACTTGACCGCATGCCACCGAGTTTGTTAGCAATCGGAACCACAAAATGTTCGCACAGAGCGAGAAAAAAGAGACCCGATAATTGGTTAACAAATGGGAATATGGTTTTCCCTGAATGTAGTCTCTATATTGTGGCTTAAAAAAAATATAATAATAAATATATCGATTCAAATTGATATCTGCAGAAACCCTTATTAACTAAAGGTTATTTATAAAAATTAAATTCCTGGGTAATATGTATAAAGTTTACTCTAAATGATATTTGGCGATCTATTCTCAAGAAAAAACTTCTATAATAAAAAGGTAAAAATAATAAAAGGTAAAAAGGTAAACCTTCATACCAAAAAACTTCAAGACTTTAAAGATTTCTTTCAGACGATAAAATATTATAGAACGACAGCATTTAATAACCGTTTGAATTTAAGAAATTTTTAGATTAATATCATCCCTAAAATTCTGTTTTTTCCCTCTGCACCCCCGCCCACACACATCAGTCAAATTTTGCGGCGTACCATGCGGCGTATGAGTAACGCCGAAAAGGGGAACACCCGTCGCTTGCTCCCTCGCTGGCTGTCTTGCCCTGATAGTAATTATCAGGCAGTGTCTCTGAGCCCCACAAAAGGTTCTTGTTGTTGTCAATGAAGCGTTACACACTTGGACACGCCCCGCAGCCGCTGAATATCACTCATACGCCCCCCGGTCTTTGCTGGGGCTTCCCTACTGGCTTCCCTACGACTTGCCAGGCGCATTTAATGGGGTTAAGTGAGTTATGATTATTTCAGTGATAGAAGGAGAAGGGACGGCGAGCACATGCAGAAAAGGAACTCCGGGGCTATACACACAGACAGTGTCGTGCGGTTGCTTGGTTTATTTATGGAGCTACGGAGGAGGTCCTGGCAAGTCCTGGCGTAGACAAAAAACAAATTAGGGCCGGGTGACATTTTTATTGCTATTTAGCCTGGTGTGCCGGCGATTGTGTGTGTGTGTAACGAGAGCAATGCTCGACTTGCAAGGTAAATGAACTCTTTGTGACATAAAAAGAAGATTTCCTTAGCCTTTAAAATTTAAAGCAAACACCGAGCCAATTTTCAATTACAATCGAGGCACTGGCAACATAAATCCTGAAGGAAAATCCCTTGGCGACAAGCGGATCGAAGATTTCCCGGGATAAAAGTCAGAGATTTATAAGGGAAGGCTGGGAGACAGGAGACAGGATATATATCAATATTCCCTGGGTTCCTAGCTTAGATTACCTCCCTCCTCCGCTGAAATTGTACGCCTCATTAGGCAAAAATGGCCAAAACATAATTATGGAAGAAATATATAAAAAAAAGAGACAGAAAACAATAAGAAAACCAGGACGACCGACCGACCTGCAGTTGAATGTCCTTTTTATGCCACAACATGAACTCGTCGGCGGCAACAAGAAAAGTTTCAGCAGCTCCTTGAAATTGGTTCCATTATGAGGCCACGCGACTTTCCCTTTTTCCCTTTGCCTACGTGAGGCATAAGACGACTTTTAGCTTTAAGCTCTTTTCTTTGGCTATTTCGAAGAAAAATAAATAAATACCTTTGAGCGACCGACCCCAAGTCTGTGACCCGACGAGACAGACAAATCGTAAACAGAATCCCGGCAAAGCAAATACATCAAACATATAAACATTTTCTTTTTTTCCCCCCGAAGAATGTTCAACTTTTTCGTTTGTTTTTTGGCACTTTGGTAACTAAGTTTAAGCTAAACAAGTTTTTACGGTTTGTGCCTTTTACTAAAAAAGTTTTCAATGTAATTCTGGTCTAAGTTTGAATTTGCAGAAAAGGAATTTTGGGTTTTTAAAAAGAACAAGAATTTAGCCACTTATAAAAAGGGCTTTTATAAACACAATTAATTTGATATTCATTAAAGCGAGCTTTCAGGTATTTCTATTTATTTAATTTGCCTCTTGAAAAAATTCGTATTCGTAATTTGTATTAAATTTACTTTTTTTTTTATAAAAAACTATTTTTTTTAATATTTTTTGTTAACAAATAAAAATGAATAACCTATTCTACACGAATTTTACACCAATGCTACGCCATATTTTTCTGGCGCCATCTATCTCTGAATAAAAGCTTTTACAACAATAATTTCAACAACAAGAGCTTTAGCAAAGACACAAACCAGCTTGTTAGCTTATTTATAAAATCTTTTTTGTAAAATTTTCACTTTATAACTTTTTAGATTAAAAATGCCTGTAAAAGCAGACAATATTAAAAAAAAAAATCCAATTAAATATATTTATTTTTGGCGGCAGCAACTTTAGCAACAACAACAATTACGTATATAATAAATCAATTTTTGGGCTTTCGGGGAATAGTTTTGATATTTTTATTTCGAATAAGGTTAGTCCAAATTATAGCTAATCTACGCACAAAAAAATATTGGTTAATAATAAAGCAACAACAACAACGCAGAGAAGGAAAACAAAAACGAAAAACGCCGAAAAATTCGTAGAATGTTTTTTAAGTAACATTTTTATTAATAATAATATACGCTTTATTCGCTTCATGGCTTCAGCATTATCCATAATATTTGTCTCTGGTAAATAATATAAACATTTAAATGATATATGCGAAATAATTAATGAATGCTACGTAAGAAAAGAGTTGAGTTCGCTGTCAAACTTAAACTATTAAATTTCGAGCTGAAAATATACAAAGAGATTTAAGAAAATATATATTTCATCATTAGTATTTTATGTAAAGTATCTTTATCATTTTCGAATATGGTTCTCGTATTTTTTTGTGCTTAAACATTATAGGGGAATAGTACATAGTGTGGTTAAATTATTTAATTGATTAATTAAGTAAACGTATAAAAATCATTGGCACAAGTTGCAGTCAAATTAACAATTAATTAAGAAATTAAACAGGAGAACACTGTGTTAAAGAATCAGCTGTTTTTAGAGAGAGCATTGATGAATGGAATAAAAAAAATTATACCGAGAGTTCGTAACATAATTGCACTTAATATAACATAGAAATTGAGAATACTTTTGGTTCTTCTGGAAATAATAGCTAAATTAATCGTACGATACATACATATGTTAATATATTCCATTGCCTAATGACTAATTACTGTAAATGGAAACTTTTTAAGTGCACTTGGTGGCTGCTAAATCGAAGAAGAGATGTTATAGGAAAATCATACATAATAATTCCCCGCCGCTTCACGGTTTTCTCCTCATAATTACAATTACAAACAATAACAGGCAGAGCTCTCAGGCGAGCGCAATTGCAATAATGATAATCACACCAATTACGATCAGGCACAAAGTGAGCAAATCGTTCGGCGTAATCAGGCCCACGGTGCAGGCGACAAAAACGTGCTCGAGAGTGGTCCAACCGCCGCGAGTTGCTCCAGCCGCCGCCGCCGCCGCCGCTGCAGGTGCTCCAGGCTGTCCCAGAGGTTGCACCTCTCGCAGCTCACCGAAAACGGACAGGGCCTTGGAGCTGGTCGTTGGCTGTTCATCATCATGGTTATTATCATCATTAGCCGGAGCTTCCCTCGCCGGAAGTCCTTTGCGACAATGTGTCTGCGTCTCAGTTACATCGCTGCCACTGCCACTGCCCTGCCTTGCCTCATTACGTGCCAAAGTATCCTCATCATCATCATCCACTTCCTCGGCGGCTTCTGGTTCATGTTCCCGTTCTGGCTTCAATTCCTCCTCGGCCACTTGGGTTTCGTAATTCAATTTCACCTCGGAAATGCTCAGGTTGAGGTGAGGGGTCTCGTAAACGATGCTTTTGCGACGTGCCACGGGCATAACCGAGTCGCATTCATCCAATTCCAGTTCGTTCAACTGATCGAATGAGGTTTCGTTAAGTTTACTTTCGTAAAATTCCGATGCATCCAGATGTAAGCTCACCAAACCATTTAACGAAGTTTCGTTAAGTTTACTTTCGTCAAATTCGGATGCATCCAAAACTAAGCTCACTAACCCATTTAACGAAGTTTCGTTAAGTGGACTTTCGTTAAGTTGGCTTTCGTCAAGTTCAGTTTTCTCAAATTCGGTTTCGTCGAGATTTATGCTTTCTAGACCATTCCATGAAGTTTCGTCAAGTTCCGATTCTTCCCTTGGTATCTCACTAATATCCAACTCATCCAACTCATCGAAGGAAGCCTCAAGCATTCGTCCAATTAATTCTGACTCATCCAGTCCAAAATCTATCTCGTCAAAGGCTGACTCGTCAAGTAGACTTTCGTTAACTTCTATGGTGGCAATACTAGTGTCAGTTACTTCATCGGAAGTGTTTATTAGCAAGGACTCGGTGGCTAGATTGTACACCTCTTCGCTAAGACTAACAGCTTCATTAAGTTTTAGTTGCAGCGGTTCTTCCGCTCCCAAAGATTCTTCTTCAACTGTATCTTCACTACTCTGCCTGACTATTTGAGAATCATCTTCACCTAGAGTTTCGTTCAGTTCTAGCTCTTCCCTCAAACTCTCCTCCAGCTCTTCTTCGGTTGGAAGAGGTGGAAAATCCTCCTCCCTAATAGAAACCTGAATCTCAAGGCACTCGGTATCGGTTTGCTCGTCATCCGTGGACTCAGAGGCACTGATCGAAACCTCCGAAACGTAATGCTCTCTGACCTCAAAGCGACTATTGTAGACGGTTTGCAATTCCAAGGATGCATTCGCATGACTGGGTGCCAGAGGGTAATCCGTGAGGCTTACATTCCCCGAGTCCGGATTGGAGGAGGTCTCCTCCAGCGAACTCAACGAATCGAACTGGGTGAGGGCGGGATGGGAACTTCCCTCGGGCTCTGTCTCCTCCTCATCGTCCATGACAATGCGAATTTTGCTGGCATAAATCCGATTAAAGTTCGGCGACAACTTCAGTAGCTCCTCCTCGTGCTCCGGGATCGTCTCTAGCTTATAACTATGGCTACTACAGGAGCTAGCACTATCGTTAGAGGTTGGATGGGTTGAGGTGGTGGTGGTAGTAACATCGAGTTGAGCATTCAAAACGGGATTAGTAGCGCTATTAGCTGGATCGAGCTGGGCGGGATTAGTAGCAGTGGCAGCAGTTTCGGATTCAGGCGAACTCGGATCGGTGGCTCGGTTGGGTTCGTCTCCGTTACCTGTGGCGTTTGTCGTCAGCCGGTTGCGATGCTTGGGCTGCTCCTCGATGCCAAAGATGGCGGCCAGCTCCTCGCTTGAGTTGTACTGCGACGGCGATGAGGTGGCGGAGGAGCAGGAAACCCCACGCTTCCGCCGCTCACCCACCGGCGTCAGCTGCAGCGGCGGCGGCGATGGATGCGACTCCTGGGACTGACTGCTGGGATTGTTAGTGGTGTTGTTACTACTGATCGTCGTGCTCATCGTGTTCGTGCTGATGGTGGTGCTCTGCGGTGTGGACTGGCCCTCGTACGAGGTGGTGCTGAAGGTCTTGATCGGATCGGTGCTGGGTGCATGGCAGTCGCTGCTCTGCGACTTGATGTAGTCGCTGGAGGAGTACGGATTGAACGAGGTGATGCTCGAGGAGAGCGGCCGACTGGCGCGCGAGGGACTCGAGGACTTGGCCAGACAATCGCTGCTCGAGCTGAACGAGCTGGCGGTGGTGCTCACATTGGGTGGGAAGCTGCCGCAACCGCTGCCGCTGCCGCTGGTTCCACTGGTCAGGCTGGGAGCGGTCGTGCGCTGGTCATCGGTGGTGATGCTGGTGGTCTGGTTCGAAGTCGAGCCCGTGGACCTGCCGCCCTTGGCCTGTCGCTCGCACTCCTGCATTATCTTGTCAATCTCCTCGAGCGTCTGGCTCTTGTGATTCTCTGGAACGGGACAAACGAGAGTGGCATCACCCGGCCCCTTGTTGGCGTCGCTCATATTACAGGTGTCCACCAGGTTGTCGTAGTCCGGATTGCTGTTGGCCAGCTCGCTGAGCTGGCGCATGCAGCGCCTGGCTATGTGCTCGATCTTGTCCGACTGTATGGGATCCAGTTTCTTGATGAGATGCGGCATCACCAGCTGCTCTCCGCTGGGCAGGGTCTTGGTGGTCTGCTTCACCTGGAGAGCCTCGTGGACGATCACTGGCGGCTCGGTGGTCACAATATCCTTAAGGATCTTTTCGCAAACGGCATTGGCGGCCTCGGAGACTTCGTCAATGGCCCGGATCAGCGTGCCCTCCTTGTGGAGCTTCCGCGGTGGCTTCTCCTGCGACTCCTGGCCCTCCTCCTGACCCGCATCGGGCAGCGTGTCCAGCAGCATCTGGCCACAGCGCTTGGCCGCCTCGGACACAGCCTCGATCTGCTGCAGTTCCTCCTCCATTCGCTGCTGCTCGGCATTCAGCTTGGGCCGGGCGGCCGTTATCAGGGCCTCCTTGCGGAGCTCGTTAAGCTCGTGACTCAGCTTGATGCTGCTGGCCTGCGCATCCTGGGCGATCTTGTTCAGGGCATCGTCCATCATCGTCGGCTCCGGCGACCGGCTCTTCCGGGGAGCCGGCACTGGCGCTTCCTTGATCACCAGTCGCTCTGGCAGCTGGGCAATGGCCCCGCCCTGACTGGGATGCCGGAAGGGTATGTGATGGTGCTTCCGGGCCAGATCCAGCTCCTCATCCTGGGCTTTTAGCTTGCGCAGCAGGTCCAGGGTGGCTGGCACGTCGTCCGCTTCGCCCTGCAGGTTGGACATGCTCCCGGCGCGCTCCAGGTTGCGCGTCAGCTCGATGTAGCTGCTCAGATCTCCGCCCGAGGGCTTGGCCGCATCCCTTTGGATCAGGTTGTAAATGTTGGCCGACTGCGTCCGCGTGGCCCGCTGCTTCTTCTGCATGGGATACACGAAGCTGGACTTGGGTCCCGGCGGATCCTTGCGCAGGGCCCGTACTGCCAGATCATCCTTGACAATGTCCGGCGAGCTGGTCTTCTTCTTCACCCTCACCGGCTCCACGTGGAGGTAGTCCGACTGTGGGGCCGGCACAATGGGACCCACGGGGATGCCAAAGGGCGGCTGCCTCTCCGAGGAGCGATGCTGGAGATTGGCCAGCTGCAGGTTCCTGAAGGCCACATCGTCGCGCACGGGATCGGGCTCCCCCGTCGGCGAGTCCTCGTCCTCGTACTCATCCGCATGGGCCAGAGCAAACTTCTCAAAGTCACTGGGCGTGGGCACTCGCATCTTCGAGACCATGTCCAGCTTGGGTTCCGCCTTGGACTCGGCTGGTTCGGTGAGGCCCAGTGACTTGTAGATGGCCTCCAGCTCGTTGATGGCCTCCTCCAGATTGGCCGGCTTCTTGCGGGGGAAGTACACGGGCCCAGGAGAAGCTCCAGCGCCAGCTGGCTTGCGTTCCGGATAGACAGGAGCCGGGGCCTGTTGGTGCTGCTCTCGCTTCTCGGCCACATACTCCTCGTACTTGTTGGGCAGATCCTCGCCGGATCTCCTGTTCTGATAGTGATGCGGCATCGAGTTGGTCTTGTGCACATCCCGGTGACGGATCTCCACGTAGTTCTGGTTCTGTCCAGGGTCCAGGCTGGGCTTGATGTGCAGACTGCCGCAGATGATTTCCTGCTCCGATGGAGAGGAGTTTACAGGGGGAGGAACACTCCTCTTGGGCTTCTGCACCTCGGAGTACATGGGCATGGGATAGCTCCTTAGCTCGCTCAGGCGAGAGCTGGAAAAGGAACGCGGCTTGGTCAGGAGGGGAGCCTGTGGCTGCTGCTGCTGCTGAGGAGCGGGACTCGGCGTGGCCAGGCCACTCTTGGAGGTTCTCAAAATGCCACTGGAAGCGGGAACTCCTCCTCTCTCGTTATCCAGCCTCCCCGTATCCATCATGTGTATGGGCTTCCGCGAGCGAGGCGTGGCATCGGCCACATAGTGGAAGTCAATGCCATTCGGCAGGGATTGCTTGCCGGGATGGGCGTTCCTCTCCGAGCGGGTGATGAAGCGCCGATGGTGCGGCTGCTGCTGCTGGACTGGAGCACTCACTATCGAGGAGCTGGGCTGGGAGTTGAGCGAGTGCACCGACTGGTAGTGCGGCGGCTGCCAGATCCGATCGTCGGACACACAGCGACCGCTGTGGTCGAAGGCGTACGACACGGGTCGCAGGTCCCCTGAGCTGGAACCAATCTGCAGCCCAGAACCCGATCCTCCCACATTTACCCTCCTCAGCGGATCCCTGGGCGGTGGTGGCGGCGGCAGGGGCTTGCTCTGCATCCGCCCGCCCAGGTTCTGCAAGTGGATGTGGCTGTCGTAGCTGATGCTTCTCTTGCCATCGCTCTGCATCGAGTTCTGCAGGTTCTTGGGCGGCGGCTGCGGCTGCCACTGGACATAGCCACTGGAGGCGGGCTGGTAGATGGACAGGGGCAGGGGCTGCGTCTTGTACCGCTGCTGCTGCTGGTGCTGCGGCACGACGACTGGTGCTCCTCCATGGCTCTGCTCTCCATCCCGTGAGAGTCTCTTGTAGTATCGCTCATTGCGAGCCGCTCGACTGCGTCGACTCTGGCCTGGAGCCATGTGAATGCTCTCATCGCTGCGGTACTTGGAGAACGTGGAGGAGTTCAGCGAGATCAGCTCCTCCTCCGCACCGCTGGAGTTGGCCACTCCCGGTGGCTTGGGCGGGCCGCCTCCTCTCTGCACCGAGCGGGACTTGTGATGCTGATAGCCATTGCCCTGGGGCTGCTGCAGGAGCAGTCTCCTGTCCAGGGAGTTGTTGGAGCGCTGCTGGTAGTAGCCCGGCTGGTTCTGGTAGTACGGTTCCGGCGGTATGGTCTCCACGGGCAGGAAGAACTCGTTATCGATGGGGTGTGGAGGATGTGGAGGCGCCTGCTGCTGTGGGTTCACCACGATGTGGTCAAATCTGCTGCTGCCGCTCCGCGATGATCCCTTGTTTCCATGCTTGGCCTTGGGTTTTCCCGCCGACTGACGCTGGGCGGGCACAAAGCCCGCCTTGCGATCCTCCTCGCTGGAGGAGGCGCTCTCCGCCTCCTTCTTCTTGCGAAAGAGTCGCCCGAAGGACCATTTCTGTTTGCCTGAGAGCTGTTGCGAGGATCCGCCTATACTGTGGTTGCTGTGATTCCCCCTGAGTCGATCCATGTCCTCCTGATCCTGCTCCTCCTCCTGGTTTTGATTGTGGATATGGTGCTGGTGATGGTGGCTATGGATATCCGCTGTGGTCGTGGTGGTGATCACCTTCGAGTCGTGATCGTCGGCGCTGTTGTTCCGGTCATCGGTCAGTTGAAGCTCCCGGGGCAGCGGCAATTGTGGCCGCCAAGTTGTCTGGACAGTCTGTAAAAAATGAGAGGGAAATAAGCGTTAGTTTTATTATTTATTATGTAATTTAGGGAACTTTAATTATAGCTAAGCATTTTGTAGAATATTTTATTTTTTATTTATTTAAGCTCTCAGGAAAAACAATGGCTACCTTTCTACCTATTGTATTCTTTATTAATTTCCTTAGTAAAACCCTCTACAAATCAAATCGTCAAGTAGCCTCTCCCCATTCCTCCTTCTATATAAATATTTTCTCATTTTTTTCCAACAACCGTCAAGATAAATGTATGCTTTATTTGCTCTCCTGATAAGATGTCGCGCTAACTTGTCCCAAAGGCAAGCCGCGATAAGCACTAGCCAGTCGGCCTTTAAACGCTCCCGAGGTCTCAGTGTCTCAATGTTTTACGACCTCACGTCGCTTACACATTTACATGACAACCAGAAATAAAAAAGCCATCTGATATATTGAGGGTCGTTGGTCTCCAAGAGTCATCTAACTTGGATCTATCTCTCTGGCAACCTGTCAGGTTAAGGTTTCTTTTCGCAAAAAATTTGCATACAGTTCGCTCCCACGTGAATTCAGGCAGCGGAAACAGCTAATTTTCTTTACAATTTAGATATTTAGCTCTGTACTTAGAGACAAGATTTCTAGATAAACGCTCTTATCACTTTGTCAGTCTTATAAATAATGCATGATGTATGGCGGGTATTGTGTTTCTTGGAAGCAATTGAGCGAATTTACTCATGATCCATCAGAGCTACAAGAAACATATAATCTTATCTGAAATTCCCTCATTTGCCAATTGAGGGGAAGGGAAACCAAAAGAAAACAAACGCAAAAACTAATTAAATTAATTAAATTTTACTGCCGGCCTGCAATTCAAATTCAATTTTCAATTTCAGTTCCCCAATTTGTTTTCTTTTTGTTTCTTTTTTTGTGCGCGGATATTAAACGAAAATAAACCAAATTGCGTGTGAAATTCAACATACATATAGAATATTTGTTTATACCGAAAAGCTAGCGGCAATTGGGTTAATTTTGGGATCGGGACGCATCATTTCCGCCGGCTGACGCCATTCGAAATGGAGATCTCTTGAGGAAGATCCCATCCCAAAGGGTTACACTTGCCACTCTCGGGTGTGTAAACAATGGGTGAGTGGAAGCATAGGCCTTAGGCTTATGCTCGTGTCGAATGACATTCGATATAGGGGTGGGCATCTGTTTGCAATCGGATCACTGATCGCGTATCACTTGAGACTGTCATTAAAAACGTTGGCTAATAAGTCCAATTACTTCATCTGGAAGTTATTGGTTCGGTTTTTTAATTCAAAATGGAAAAGAAAAGAAAAAGACATAAAAAAATGGCTGAATATTTCCGAAGAGTCCAAAAATAAAGGTTCTAAAGCAAAATATCAATTTATATGTTAAGTCCATTTAGGTAAACTGTGTCGACTTTTTTTTTATATAAAAAAATAAAAATAATAAAATTAAAATATTTTTTTTGAAAAGGAAACAAATTGAAGTCGATCGCTTAGTAACAAATAAATAACATAAATACCAAAAGTACCATAAATACAAAAATCCCATAATGTTTGTACATTAGGCGACCTATATTTGTTGTTGTAGGTGGAGCTAACTCGAGGTCTAACCGGCTTAATTCCAAAAATACCATGAATACAAAAATAGAAACAAAAAATGCCATGCATACAAATATATAATTAATACCAAAGATACCAAATTAAGCAATTTTTGAATTTAAATATAACCACAAAATGTCCATCTTTTAAAGGCTAAATGCTGAACCATCTGTTTAGTGCGTCCTGTAAGTATTCCGAAAGATTCGGAAAACCAAAATTTGGCGCTTCATACTTTTTTTTTACAGCATATGGCCATAGATACTGACAACCTAAGCCGCCTTCTTCTCTCCCAGCTTTTCCTGGATCTCATTGAGGGTCTTGCCCTTCGTCTCGGGAATAAGGAATAAGATGAACACGAAAGCACAAACAGCCATGATGAAGAAGATGCAAAAGCTCCAGGCGGCTCCGATAATATCGTTCAACACCGGAAAGAGCATGGTCACAACGAAGGCGAACAGCCAGTTGGTGGTGCCGGATATGGAGCCGGCCAGGGTCTTGACATCCTCGGCGAACAACTCGCCTATCATTAGCCAGGGAATGGGTCCGAATCCAATCGAGAAACCCACAATGTACAAACACACGGCAAGCAATGCCAGCCAGCCAACGTTGGAGAGCATTAGGAATCCAAAAAATACTGCCATGATCAGGGTACAGGTGCCCATCAGAGCGGCGGAGAGCATGAGCAGGATCCTACGACCCAGGCGTTCGATGAGGAGGATCGACATGATGGTGGCAAAGACCTGGACAACGCCGATTACGACAGTGCAGAAGCGCGGCTCCAGCGTCGATCCTGCCATGCCAAAGATAGCCGTGGAGTAGAACATGATCGCATTGATCCCGGTGAACTGCTGGAAGAACATAAGCATGATGGACAGGAGCAGTCCCTTGCGTGTGTTCTTCCGGCAGAGCATCGAGCAGCCAGCTTCCTTCTCCGTCGGCTGGTTGGCGGCAGAGATCTCCTTCAGTTCGCCGCTCACATCCTCATCCTTGCCGCGCAGAAACTTGAGCGACTTCTCGGCCTTCTCGGGCTTGCCCTTTTGGGCCAGGTACACCGGTGACTCCGGCATCCAAATGAACAGCAAGAGAAAGATAAGCGGCCAGATGCCGCAGGCGATGCTGAAGAACATGGTGGTCAGAAAGGCGCCCGTTATGAAGGCGTACAGGATGCCGAAGGTGACCTGCAGCTGGAAGAAGCAGCCCATGACGCCGCGATACTTCAGCTCGGCAATCTCAGTGTTGTACATCGGCGCCGCCACGCAGAAGGATGCGCCGGAGAACCCCAACAGGAATCGACCCACTATCATCATGGCGACGTGCTGGGCGAAGATGATGAGTAGCCAGCCGATCACGAACGGCACCACCATACACAGCATGGTCACCTTGCGTCCAATCTTGGATATTAGAATGCCAGCAGGTATGCAGGCGGTGGCACCACCGAGCGTCATCAGGGATCCGATGAGGCCCCACTCCACCGTGTTTGGAACGAAGGGGTAGGTGGGGTTGGTCCTGAGGTCCATCTCCACAGGCCCCGACCATCCAATCACGGTGCCCAAACAGAAGGCTCCCAGGGCCGCAAAGAGTCCCGCAACAAACTGATTTGCCTTACCCATTTCTAGAGCTAGATTGTAATTTTTGGAATTGGGAAAGCTATTACTGAGTATGTGATAGCTCACCTTGTTTGATGTTTATCGTCCCAGGTTCAGGAATTGAATAATGTCGACAGAAAACTTGGTTGTGACTTGGAATTGGGAAAGCTATTACTGAGTATGTGACTATATCGTACCAGGTTCATGAATTGAATGTCGACAGAAAACTTGGTTGTGACTGGAAAAGCTCCGACTGATAGACAGGAACCTCTAAGACCACTAAGCCATTTTTTGACGATCGTAAAAATAATTGAAATATCATGGAGGAAGAATTTTCAGATCTATTTGTAATTAAAGTATTTTTTTATGCAATTATTATTTTTATAAAATAATTAAAAATATCTTTGGGCAAATCTATCAATGGAATTTTTAGGAGCTAAAATTGAATCTTTTGATATTATTTTTTCTGATTATAGAGTAACTTCTTGTTTTTTGCAGTGCAATCTTCTGGACAGACTCTGTTCCAGACACATTCGTAAAAAATGTCAAGAACTTTTTTCGACCGTATTTCAACAAGTTCCTAAAACATATGTCGTCGTGCGGTCATCACATATTTCTTAAATCACTTGTCAACTTTGATTTACGTTTGGAATTAATGTGTAAGGCTTTCCCAATAAACTTTTCAGTTCCTTTTTGTTTGTCATCTAACATTTTTTAGAACAGTTTTGGATCGAGTTAAATAAGTTTTGGAGAGAAGATCTTATTTATAATAATCCATTTTATATGAACTATATTTATGTAAATTACATGAGCAAAATTTCACTGAGGGGTTGGGGATTTTATGGTGTTCTAAACAGCTGCGTAATGTCGGGCAATGTGCCAGTAAAAATGTTCAGACTGACTAAGAGATGGCCAGCACAAATCACTCATACGCAATGCCGTCCAAACAACAATAGGAACGAACGAACGAGCACATATCAAACGTGCGATTGTATCTCTGGGGGAAAACTATAAATAACACAGACAACTCCAGCTGCAAAACCGAAACAAGATTCCCCAAAATCAAATGGCAAATCCCCAAAAGCGAAAGAACCCAAAAAACTACGCGCAAAATGAGAAATATTTGGGAAAAAAAACTTATAAATAAAACAGGCATCAAAATGTACAAACTGGGAGGGAAATACAATTTCGCGCGATATACAGAGGTGGTCTCTGGTACTAAGTTCCGATCCGATGCGATCCCGATCCGCCACGAGCACGCGCGCTTTCTAGACTGATGATTACGGGCTAAAGGAAAAACTTTCCGAGAAGATCGATTCGAAAAAGCTCCAAGAAGCTCGCCCCCAACTGGGCCAAGAGTAGGTATAAAACTTAAGAGAACTTGCCGCGCAAAGGGATGGAGAATGATTCCCAAGAGAACTCTTTACAAAGGGATTATACTTGCCCCAGGCAGTTGGTTTTTTTCAATTAAGTAAACAGAAGGCCTAAACTAAAATGGATTAATCCACGCCCTCCCAAATCACGATCATTAAAAGTGTATTACGAAGTCATTGAACTTGTATCCCTCCAGCCCCCGCGGGGCTTTTAATTAAGGCCGAAAATACAGACAATTCAATTAAGTGCGAGAAGGGGGAAAACTCTTTGGGTGAAGGCAGTTCGTTCAGCCATTCAAACCTCCAAAAAGTTTTCCAAAAAAGCACATCTATAAGTAACCTTTTCTCGGCCGATTAACAAGCTCATTAATGTCAGGAAAAAGGAGAAAAAATTCGAATATGTGACCAAACTTCTGGTTATGAATGTCCCGCCCAAAAATAGCGCCTCTATAATGCTGATCGAAGATGCTCCACTTGTGTCAAATAAATATGTCCAAATGATTCACAATTATCTCTGAAAGGTAGGGAAAATGTTTAGACAGCTTGGTTGGAAACACAAACTATGCGGAAGATCTATAGAGACACAGAAACAGCTTCGAAAAACTAAAGTGCACTCGAAAGTGGGTGAAGTGAGTTCCATCTAATTATAAACCGGCATTTGCTGTATATATAGTACGTTTAAAATCAGACGGATATGGGTCACACTTCTCAGCAGCGATGAGGAGAACTACTACCTGAGAAATCCCCGCCTAACCTTGGGCTCTGGGTGCTTCAATAAAAATTTATTTCAATCTGTTTCACTAATACCATTTTGGCAGCTATGTGTGCAGCGAGAAGTTAATGAACTGAAACTGCCAGACGAGCAAATATAAAAATACTCATAACATATAAAACGAAAAATTTAATTGCAAGTTTAATGACTTCAATTTGATATTTGACTTCAAAGCGCTTAGAGATTTATTCAGCTGATTTACTGGATATATTTATAAACCTGGCAGAGTTTGAATGCCGTTTTAAGTATCTGCCACATCCGCTTGCGAAAGTATCTGAAAAAGAAGTTGAAATGCCGGCGAAAAATATCTGTGTCAGAGCAGAAAATCCCCCAAGCTTATCACACACATTATGCAAAAGAGCCGAGCCGGCCGCAGTGAGAATTAAGAAATTTCTGCTTGGAGCTGAAGTTTTGAGGCTGAAGCCCCGTCGGTTTGGACAGAAACAAGTGGTTGGCGGCCGGCACCACTTCTAATTCATTCGGGATGGCACCGAACATCCGAATGTCTTTGTTTTTTCTGCGGTTGTCAGCCTTCAAGCATGCATAATCTATAGGCAGAGTGAGAAATAGCACACAAGAAATATATTTTTGGACCAAAAACAGAGAAAATGTGTTCGGAATAAATTTAAATATTAATATATTACTTTTAATAATATTTAAATAACTTTTGCTAAGATCGAATTGGCTATAAACTAATTTAAATTCATAGAAAGCAAGTTTACGATTATATTTATATGTAAAATCAATTTGTTTAATGGTTTTAATAACAGAAACTGCTGCCTAAACCTTGATTCAGATCCTCTTTAATAGCTTACAATTTTTATTTAATAATTTTAAGTTGTTTTTCTTTCCCTGTATACTTATTTCTCGCCTCCGGACCGGGGTCAATAACACACCATAGAACAAGCCATCCGAGTTGGTCAGCTGGAAAAATGGAAAACTTCAGGGAAAAAGTTCTGGGGAAAACTCGCCCCCGCGTTTTGTGTGTTTCTTCTTCGGTTTTATTATTATTATTTATGCACAGCACGTGTTGCATTTCTTCTGCCTTGCAACTTGCAACTTGCCGCAGTACCAACTCCGCCGAGTGTGTTTGTTTATCCAGACAAAGCTAATGACTAGTGCGTGATATTGTGGATGTTGATGTTGATGTTGAATATGTTGCCATATTCCCATTGTTGATTATGCCTTGCGTGAGTGAATCGCAGGGTAGGGAGTATCATCGTTTTACATATTGAACCAGGAAGTACGCTTAGCTAACAACGTTTTTTCGGAGGCATTTCTAATTATGCATATATTTTTGGGCACTTTTGACGTAAGATCGTAAGCCGTGAAAATGTGAGAATTTGTTATGCTGATATGGTCATAGTTTTGAGAAGGGGTTAACAGCATTAGAATTTTAAATGGTTCTTTTTGTGATTAATGAGTGACTTGTATACCCTTTCTTTCTAGTTATAATAAATTATAATTTATATTATTACCAAGGCTGTGTCTGAGCGTGTGCCTTTGGGAGCGAGTAAGATTGAAGGTTGTACCTTATTTTTTAACATCTAAATGAATCCCAATTTATTATCTCCAAGATTTCCTTAATAGCTTAACCTAATTATTTAAAATTGTTTTAATTTTCACCCAAAGTAATTTTCCACTTCAGCTGGAAAATAAATGTTTTTTGTTCAACAATTTCTTCATACCACAAATTCAGCAAACATTTTTTCGTTTCGAAATTTTTGCCCTGCTCTGCTCTCCGCCAAAACCTTAACAGACCATAAAAACGAAAAGCAATTTTTGAAAGCAGCCACAGCTACAGGCACATAAAAAGTGTGTTTTTAATTTTGTGGCTGTAATTTCATATGAAAATAAAAAATTCTGCGTAGCTGCCGCATATGAACATAAATATTTTGCATATTTAAACGCAACAAAAACAAACACAAACAGAAACTCTTCGCTTTCATTTTTCAAATGTTTGTCGTCGCGGGGCGTTGAACTTTTCTCCAAGTTTGACACGGAGATCAGGTCTGATCGCATTGGTTTACACTTTACCTTTCCGGGGTGTTTTATTGTTATACAAAAACCGCCGACCGACTGACTTTCACTGGACTGGGACTGGACGTCAATAATTTTCACCCAAATTCGAGTGTGAGCTTAAGAAATCGGCATTTGATTCAAGCCAACAAACTAACAAAAAAAAAAAACACATGTAAATCGATTTTTAATTGCTCCCAAAATGTGCGCGTTTCATAAGGCCGCTGGGAAAAACTAACAAGCAAAGGCGACGCCGTATAAGTATGTATTTAAATTTATGAAAATCATTTGTCGGATTATAAGATCCCGAGGAGAGATTGAGTTGGAAAGCCGGCTAATTTGTAGCGTTTAGTTGGGTTTGCCTATTGATAGGGAGACACACACAATCGAATTTGCATAATTACGCGAATATCTTTGCGTAAGCTTATGCTATTCCATAGTCAGTCGTCGTGGGACTTGGGGGTTTCATTTTTGGGATTTTGTTGAATGAAATCTCAAGCGGAGCAAGGCAACAGGTTGATGGCTCAATCGTTGCTGAAAAGGTTCGTTTTTTTTCTATTTAATTAACGGTTATGAGAATGTAAAAGATGCGCCTAATCAGTCAATCAATTTATCTGACTTATAAATAAATATCTTGCTGATAAAAAGAGTCAGGTTTATTCAAATTAAGCTGTTCTGGCTTTTAGGCCTAATTTGGACTGATTGGAATACTTGTTTTCGTTTAAGAAAAAATCAAAAAATATATTTAACATAGTTTTTAACAGTTTAAACTGTCTTCTAAATTGGTTGTAAAGTTTATTTAAATTAAATGTTTCTAGTTTTAAAGGCTTAACTTGAATAATAAGATCAATGCCAGTAAATACTAATATCTAAGCCCCTTTTAGCCATAATAACAATCTACTGTTCTTGAATAAATATAAAGGCTTCTTTTAAGCTTCTTTAATCAGTCAAGAAATTGTTTATATTTATTTTTCAACCCTCCCCAATTTACATTTCAATTGAATTCATTTTATTTCCCAAATAAATACTCCTCCTTGTTTAAGTTGCTGTGTCAATTAGCAGCTCAGAACTGAACGTGACTTCTATTTTCGAGTAATCCGAATCGATTTTACGCTTCAATTTGCTATTTTTTTAAGAAATTCTAAAGACCATTTTCTTTCTTGTCACAGAACAAAAGCCTTTGAAAATCTTGCGTAAAAGTTTGTTTGGTTTTGCGTGGGCCCTGCATAAAGTCGTATAATTTTTACGATCTTAGGGAAAACTCCATTAAAGACGCTGGGAAAATGAAGACTCTTAAATAAACAGGGACACAAAGCCCGATCTTTGTTACAGTTCACAGAGCGGAACATTTAACTGCAACAATGCATTTTTTGCACGCTTTCAACTTTTTTTTTTTTTTTACTCCCTGAGATTAACAGGCCATTAACACGTCGCGAATACTTTTAAGACCTCGGGGACCTTGACCCAGCGATCTGTATACACGAAAAAAATGGGGTTTTCGAGAAGGAAAAGAGTTGCTTTGAGTTCGTTTACCAGCTTCAATGCCAAATCGGGGCGTATTCCGGAATTAATTATGAATTATGAGACTTGAGGCAGTTGGTGAAAAAACTCATACACGAGTGTGTACACATAACACGAGAGAAACGTGCATCTTCTTGCGCTATCCAGCTATTTCCGTAATATAGTATTATTTCTCTGCTTGAAAATGGTTTTTGCCATGGCCCACAAAAACCGAAAAAATTCACATCATCATTTTTGTTTATAATGCGTACAGACACACACGAAAATTGAGCGGCAGCCAAAACGAGATGGATGTTCGTGATTTTTTTGGAGGTGTGTTTAGGGGAAGATTTTGTGTGTGGTAAGATGAATAGATTTTCAATTTTAACTAATTAAAAGCAATGATCAGTTGAAGGGCACAAGTACAAGAGAAATAAACAAAACCAAAAGGTAAGAGGCAAAAATATTTATTCAAGTAAATATGTAGTTATTAAAAGCATTGATAAATAATAAAGCATCTTGCAAAATATTCGAATTGATGGAAATATTTTAAATTTATAATTTATCTTGGCTTGATTTTTTCGGCAAGCAATTTTCGTTCTATTTTCAGCATCTGTAGTTTTTTCCTCTCTGTATTTATTTTCACAAAAAATGGTTTTCAGCATTTTCCGAGAGCGTGTGTTTCTCTATTTCAATTTTCTTTACTTTTTTGACAGGCAAAAAGTTAAGTTAAAAGCTAGAGAATATATTTATTTTGGCACAGCTCGCGTTGTGCAAAATTTATAAATACAAATAATGTGTAAAAACCGCATAAGTATGTATATATAGTATATCTAGTTAATGCCGGCAAAAATTTGTATATACACCTGAAATCATTGCAAATGAATGTCTTGCGAATGAATCACCTTTGAATCAGATTTTTTTGTATTTTTGTGTCGTCGAATTAAATGTTTAGCGTAATTTATGCGGCTCGAGGGCAAGGCCAAGTTGGGCATGTGTTTTAGTGATCACTTTTAGTTTAGTTTTGGCAGACTTTAGCCAGACGCGAGAGAAACTTATCAAGAAAAGGAAGCCAGAATAACCATAAATAATTAATTTTTAATTTCATATATCGGGAGAGCAGCAACATCCTTTGAGCCCGGTTAGAAGACCAACCAAAGCCGGAAGCGGGCATTTTACATTTCCGGTTGACAACAAACAACCGCATTTGAATAGGGAGATGTGATTATGGTTCGGTTTTGGCCAGAAAATTACATGGTAAACTTTTCAATATTCACAGTCAATGCGCCTCTGTGCCTGGCAGCCAAACAAACTGTGAACGGGGCACCTAACAGGTGCACTCATAGAAAAATCACAGGTTACAATGCAACACAAATTAAATTTTCTGTGTTTTTAAAATTAAGAAAATCATGTAGAAAGAATTCTGTATATATTATAAATATATTTGCTGTGGAATTTCTTTTTAATAGAATATAGAAGTTTTAAACGAATAACAGCCGACTTAGCTACCAATTGAATAAAATGCCATTAAAAACCTTTTTAATGGACTCCATTTAATGCCATTTTAAAGCCAATAAAAATCCTAATATAATTTAATATATTTACAAGGGATTCTTCGCCAATTTTTCTTTAGTGTATATGCAAAAAAGACAGGTCCGCTAGCAATTGGATATGTTTCATGCTCTCGACAGGCTCTGACAGGTGGTCTAGATTTTGTGGCCCAAGGTTCGAGCCTTCATTGTGGATTAGTTGCAATTATTGTGGCCTCTTGACATTCTTCTTTATGAAAGACAGGCAACGGTCAACATAAAAACTCAGCACTTACGCACTATTGATTTTTCCCTCGGCTTAAACCTATTTAAAGCCCCTAAAGAGTGTCATCGATTTGTGTGTTTGTCGGCTAGGTTGGTTTGAAGACAATAAAAAGCCGACATCATCAAATAAAAGACGGGGTACTAAAGATACATCATCGAACTTGCCTTTAAGGGGCTTCAATTAAATGACCATAAGGCTGAAAGCGAAATCGACGATAAAGAGCAATAAACTAAGGGCTAAAAAGAGCGTTCGTTCGACTAATTAAAAAGCAAAATGTCTGATTTTGTGTTTGTTTTTTTGTACCCCTCTCTCTGTCGCACTTAATTGTTATTGAACTTAATTGGATTTGTTGATTACTTAAAACAACAATCGTAGCCGGTTTAAAGGGAACATAAAGGAGTAACCCAAACCCGAAATCAAACCAAGCCCCAGCTTAAGAAGAAATCAAAATAGGAAAAGTGTTTTTCTTATGTAATTACATGCACTGATTGCTCTTTTTTTTTGGGATTAGGTGGATTTCTGTTGAATTTCAAAACAAAATTTAAATGAATCATAACAAAAAAATGCAAAGAGTGCAAAGAAAATCATAAATTTTATGATTTGTGTGGGCGTCGCTAAATTTTAAAATAAACCTGAGCTGAGTGTAATGTTAAGGAATGTTTATATTAAATTTGGTAGCTTTAGCTATTATAGTTTTTGAGATTTAATTGTTTATACGGACAAACGGACAAACTAATAATTGGACGGACATGATTTTTATTTAAAAACAAATTTATTTTTGCGCTTTACATATTAAAATATTATCACCAAATTAAATTGAGTCAAAAGGACAGACGGACCAACGGACAAGCGGCTAAATCGACTCTCCTGGTGATGCTGATAAAAAATACATACTAAAAGGGCGCGGATAAGCCCTCGTTAGACTGTAACATAAAGTTCCGGTTGATTTTCATCCAAACTATATCGGAAACTTGTTTATTTTTCTTTCAGTTTTCAGAATCTAGTTCCTCAAGATATCAATCTTTTCCTCTCCATTTTATTGCATCACTTAGACCACACACTTATGTCTTTCTAGTGTTTTTCCATTATAAATTTTCCATCTACTTTTTACGAGATTATTTTTCCACTTTAATGCCAAAGATTTTTGTTGTCCGACCGCCGACGAGATCACGTAATAAATTTCATTATTTCAAGCGTCGACGTGCAAACGGAAAAGCAATTGGGACCAGCTAAAAAAAAATACTACATATTCTACAAGTAGAATGGAAATTAACCAAGGAAATGCTAAGGTTTTACTTATGACAAGGAAAACTTTTCCCTTTTATATATCCCTTTTTATCCAAGCAACAAAGGAAAATAAACCAAAGCTCCATTCGACATGCCAGTCAACGTGAGAGAGACAACAATTGCACAACCATCTCTCCATCACCAAAAACATGGCCATAAAAAGCCCATTTCATCAATGTCAGATACAGATACAGGGGAATTGCCCTCGCCTCCGTTCCCCCTCTAACCCAAAGCCAATCCCCTCCTGACATGTGTCACGGGTACATGGACATGGACATCAGCATATGAAACGTTTTTTACAGATTTCTTTTGCCGCTCGGAACAGGTGCGGCAATTATAAGCGAAACCCAATAATTTCGCTTAATAATACACGAAAACAATGGTCGAAAAATACAAAAAATACATAAAAGACAGGCAGACAGACAGGGTAACATAGTGGTTCAATCGCACTTAATTATGGCCATTAAAGTAACTCTTTTAACGCATTTCTCTGGCGACATTTGAAGGTCATTGGATGGCTGGCTTGTTCATGACTCTCTAGAGCATTTGCATCGATTAAATTAAATATAGATAAAGGCGCATAAAATGTTTGCCTCGGCCACGCCGACCTCAGTCATGCCAAGTTAATCGAAACAAGTTTTCCACGTTTGTCTATCGACGGCCGGCCAGGGGAAGCGTGAGTTCCGCTTCTAAGTTGGAAAAATTAACGATACTCCCATGCCTTTTTCGATTCGTTACGTTTGTCCAATTGAAAAGCGCTATCAAAAGCCCCGAAAAAGAAACTGTTATGGTAAGAACGCCTCCGAAAAACACCTTAACAAATAGCCAACTCGTCGTTATGCGTTATGCTTGAGTTGATTGCATTAAGATCCACGCCCGAGCCCCTTTTAAATATTTAAATTCCCAAAGGTTCTCTTTCCTGATATCCCGTGAAATGGGCCCCCGTCAAAAATAAATCATCTGCCATCTATATCTTGTTTAGGGAGAATGCATTTCTCGGGGAGATGCTTAGAAAGATCAGGAAGAAAAGAAACAGGTAGGAATCAAATGGGGAATCAAAAGAATGATACTCTTTATTTATTCCTTCATTCTTTTGCCTCCCATTTCAGGGAATTACCGAACAGAATCCGAATCCGAAACCGAATCCTGTTCTCTAGCTTCAGGTAGTTGTAGTGTAGGTGTGCCGCCGTCTCATTGTTTGTTGCAACCTCATAACAATTTGTTGTTTGTCTCGGAAAAAAAGGTTCAGGGCATTTTTGGGATGGGTTTTGACCATGGGTTCCCTGAACTTTAATTGCGTGTTCAGGACTCTCTCCGTGTCTCCGTTGGTAATTAAATTGATACATATTTCATGGCTGGGGAATGCGGAATTATATGGTCCACGCCTCAGAAAAAATAAAGAGGGTTAAAAGCCGCGCCCAAAACATAAACAAAATTCCTTGAGGCTTACCCAGGGATTTTCAAACTGGCCAAGATCGTATAGCAGTGAGTTTTATTACACATCGATCCTGAGCCCGATCCTGAGCCCGATCTCGATCCCGTTCCCGCTCGCCATCCAGACCAAACAAACCACAGACGACATTTGAGGATCATTGACTCGCTCATGTGTAAATCTAGAGCAAATCAATATCAATATCAACTCGATCCCCGTCTCGATCCCGTCTCAATTTTCACAGAGTTGTTGACCCAGTGTGTAACGGCACCCAAGGTTCTAGCGATAGCAAGAGCATCAACATTCACTTTAAAATCATTTTTCCTCTAATAAAAATACGGAAAAAAACCAAGCAGAAATAAACTTGGAAAATAATGTGTCGTGTTGCTGAATGCTTTTTTGATGTATGAGCTTCTTTCTTATCGAGACCCAGCCCCACAGATCATTTGTCAAAGTGTCAACTGCCGGCATTGTTGTTGTTTATTTAGTTTTTTCGGTGTGGCATCTTCGTTTTGCCCTTTGTTTTTCGCTGTCTGTGTGTCTGCCTCTGAAATCTGAACACTGAAAATTGAGTAATATGCTCGGATTTTGGTTGGTATGCGGGCCTCTACGGTTTTAAGATGGGTTAGCCGAGATTAGAGCGGGGAGTGATGCGGCATTTTATAGAATGCAGAGGCATCAGAATAAGAATGATGAGCAGCATCACGCTATGGGGATTGGCTTTGGCTTTGGCTTTTCGCCGTTGCAGCAGGCTGGCAGGTCGAAAAAAATAAGAAGATTGAAGATTCATTATTTCTTTGACAAGGCCGGTAGCTCAAAAAGTGAATAAAGATCAAGATTGCAGCTGATGGAAAGGAAAGTCAAGGCTAAACGAATTTTTTTCTTTAAAGGTTCTTAGTTAAGGCAGGCGGCATTTGGCTTTTAAAGGCTTTTATGTTCATAAATTGTTAGATTTAAGTGGATAGATTCCATGTTAACAATGTTAGGCTTAGAAATTTAGTTTTTTGTCTAGGAAAATCTTTAATTAAGATGATGCAGGCAGAGGTTAAGGCCTTTACATTTAAAAGTTTAAAACATATTAATAACTATTTATAAGTAAACTCAAGTACTTCTTAGTCAAAACCATAAGATGCAGTAATAAAAATCCCTGTAAAAAATAATTATTTCCCCGTAATTGATCTTACCACTATATCTTCAACCTCACATACTTATTTTCTCAATCAATTTATTTCCCATTTATGACTCACAAATTGTACAAAACTACTTTGAAGAGGCACTCACCTAAAAGAAATTGAGCAACGCTCGTTAAATATAATGAAATGAAACCGCTTTTGGTAACCAAACTCAATTGAATTTTGCGCACTTGACACCTGAAGTGTCGTCACCTGTCGCACGAGCAGAAATTCAGACATTTACAGCCTTCAATTGATTATACAATTTACCATTTAACCAAGCTTTTTCTTTGCCCGAAAAGGTGTACTAGTTGCAATTTCACACGATCCGAGAAAGAGATGGCTTACGCCCACCTGAGCAGACTAATTGCAGGTGGGCTCAGAGAAATGCCATTGCGGAGGTGATTTATGTTTTCGAGTGCTTTCTTGAGACTTTCAAAACTATTATTGAGTTTATTTTTCGCTTTATTTTTTTGCAAATCATTTACCAAAATCGAAATTGGGTTAATTGAGCTTGACTTTGAACGGCAGAAGTACATCTTACATCTTTGTGTGTGGGTAGGCTTAGTTTACTGCCAGGGAAATGTTCTATACATTGTGGCGAGAGGTCTATATAGTCTATACTGTAGAGAAGAAGCCATAGCAATGCAATTTGTGGTCTTGAATGAGAAAGCCTATGATTTGCTGGTGAACGCTTAGTAGATTGATGCGGAGATGCTGTTGCTACCAGCAGGGGGAGAAGAAATGACTACAACATGGTAATAAAGATACGCTCAGCTTGGCAACTGGGCAAGTGGATCAATTCAGAGATTCTCGGCTCTCGATTCTCGATTCTTGTCAACTTTCCACATGATTGATGGGGGCACCATTGGGGAGTGGCCAAAAGAATGATCCCAAAAACATATTCCGCTAATCAAAGAAAGGCCACTCGCTGAAGATTTTCACTTCATTAAGCTGGCCTTTGTGCTGGCAAGGTATAAGCCACCGACTAACCGTTAAATTGTTTTTCTTTCTGTGCATTCTTTTCATTTTCGGTATTCTGTAGTAATTTACTTGATTAAATGCATTGATCATTAAGCCAAAAAAGAGAGAAGACTGGTAGAAAAACTAGTTTACAGAACCCCGAATAGCGTCGGGCTTCCTGCCACTAGATATTCGTTGAAGGTAAGCCACATTTTCTGGCCGAAAAAAAAGAAACAACAATGGACCTGAGAGGAGACACCTGCTGCTGGTGCTGCTGCTGCTGGCCGTTAGCAGCCACACAATGGACCCCGGAGTGCCCAAGACCAAGACGTAGTGCAAGTCCAAGTCGCAGTCAAAGTCTCTGGTATGCAACCTGGCAGATATGCGCTTTATAATTGCACCGCTGCACCAGCGAGTTGACCCACTTCTCTTAACCACACTATATACACTTTATATAGTGGAACCCGCAGCTCGATAATAATTTAGCTTGCTGCGCCGGCTTCTGTGGGCCCCCAAAAAATAATACACAAGAAATAGAAAAAGTTAAGTAACGTAAATGAGTTTTAAACAAAAGGGGAGACCCGCATGAGGCGGCTTCGGGGTGATAATTTATGCAATGGTGACAAGTCTTTGAACTCGAACCTTTTTTATTCAGATAGAACCTAATCCCAGCTAGCTTTTCTTTTTTATTTTGGATCTCGTAACGAAAATTTAAATTTCAAGTCAACAGGAGAGAAGAGTTTTTAAAGAAAGAGTTACAATGGATACGTTGCGCCAGAAGTTTTCAAAACTGTTTAATACTTCCACGCCGATCAAAGAGAAGCCCAAAGTGGAGCCCAAAAACGAACCCATACCCGAACCCCAAGCCTCGAAGGAAGAAGAACGCACTTTGGAGCCCATAACCTCCGGGGACTTGCCCACGCCGGAGCTAAAAATGAAGAGATTCAGCAGCGAGCCGGATCGCGGGGATTTTAGCTACGAAATGGAGTTTGTAGACTTTGTCGATCGCAATGCTCCCAAGGGTTTGTCCAAGAAGTTAGTGGATTTGTTTCCGTATCTGGAAGTGAGCTTTATATCCTGGCCAGCTTATTGGTTTTACCGTGGCTACAATTGGCCGAACAGGAGAAACACGGAAAGGATTGGTGTTTACATACAAAGGGTGGGATCTTGCTAATATATTTAATATACATTTTCTTTATTAAATCCCCTTTTCTGCAGACCTATCAGCAGGCCAAGCTCATGCAGTTGGCCATTTTGGCCACTGGCTTATTGGCCGTCACCATGGCCCGTTCCCCCATTCAAGTACAGAAAGTTGAGTACAAACAACCCGATGAATCCCCTTAGCTTAGGTAAGCCCTGACATATGTTTCTGTCCATATATATGTTTTTGTCAACACCTTAAACCCTAATTTAGCCAACACCTATTTGGCCAAAAATTAAATTTTAAAATTCATCCCAAAAATGGGCATCCAGAGCTATCTGCGAAATCTGCTTAAGCAAGAGGAACCCATCAAGGAAAAGGCGAAACCATTGGCACCTCCACCGCCGCAGAATCTTGGCGAGGATATAAGGCTGATGGTCCAATCCAAACGGTTTGAAAGCGCCTATAGTACCGCGGCTCCATTTCTCTTTGCCAGTTTGGGGGCTTGGCCGGGATATTGGGTCTATAGGGGAATGGATTACCATGTGCACCGATCCCATATACCCCTGAAAATCTACATAAGACAGGTGAGTAAGAGGTATTTACTTTGTATACTAACTTTTTCATGGTTTTATACATCCGGCAGACCTACTATCAGGCCAAGATGGTGCAACTCTTCATTATTTTGGCTGGCACTTATACAGTTTTCAGGAATAACAGCAAAGGTCTGACCGCAGCTAACGTTGGAAACCCCAAAGGAGGTGCTACATCTTCAATGTCGTGACTTTCCTGTTTTCTAAGACCTGAAACAAGTCAACTAAAAGCCAAATAAAAGCGCTGGGTGCCCACAAAAAAATGTGAAAATCAGTACAACTCAATATCTTTTTATTATTGAAACCCTAACCCTAAAAACCACAACGATCTTTAGTTCTTATAACTTTCTACCAAGATCTTAAACTGTTTAATATTACGTAATAAATTTAAGAATTATCTTCATCATCTGCTTTATTGTCTTCACTCTTCCATTCTGATTCGGGTTCTGCATTATCCACCTCCTCCTTTATTTGATTTATCACGACTGCCAGAACTCCAGCATCAGCGCCTCTCTGGATTATACTGACGCACATCCTTAGGGCATCCCGGTCTAGGACAGTATTTGCCTCTTTGGACATGGACTCCAAGACAGTTAGAATTCTCTCCGAATTATTGGGTTGAGCCATTTAGTTTTAAAGGGTTTTAAGAGAGACAGTTATGGCCAGGCTACTAGATAGTATACATATTTGAAAGAGTTTTGTAAAAAATGTTAATAGATCCTACCCATATCTGGTCACGGCTTAACCTTTTTCTGTTAATCTTTCTAAGCAAACCCCTATCGTCTAACCGTCTAACCATTACCGGCACTAATCGTCCGACACCGTTTCAAGTTCAAAGTTCAGTAATGAGACACCTGCTCCAGTGAACCGCTCTCGGCGGCGGCGATGCATTCACCACGATCCAAGCCAGGTGGAAAGATAAATTAGCCACAAATTAAACAAATTATATACGCCAGAGAGCGGCACGCACATACACGCGACCTGAAGAATGAAAATCTCAGCAGCTCAGCTGCTGGCGGACAATTAAAAAGCGCATAAATAAAGAGATCTTTGTTTCGGTTTCAGTTCAGTTTTCTGTTTGCAAAGAGCAAACACTTAATTATGAGATTATGAGGGGAGGTAGGAGATCTCACCTGTATGAGATACATTTTGCTGCTGGCTGGCGTCTGTCTGCTGGCTGCTGCTGTGCTTTTCCGTTTTAAACGAAGGCTAATTATGCATTTGATGTTGCTGTTTTGCTCTACTTTTTATTGGTTCTCTGTTGCAATTGTGTTCAATTTAGAAACCGAAAAAGGGAGAGAACGCTCTCTCCGCCACTCAATGAAAATAAATTGAAAATCGTTTTTCGCTGCGAAGAATGTTTAACTTCACTTCGAAGCGAAGCCACTTCCAGCTTGGGGGGTTTCGTTGAAAATTAAAAGGGAGTTTGTGTTGGCCGTTGTCTTATTGTACAGTTTTATATAGTCTGGCTATATAAAGGCAATTAGTCAGCAGGCGCGAGGGTTCAATAAAGTAACGAAAAAGGAAGTGGTGCTTTATTTTTTTCTTGCGGTAGGGTTTAAGTCCCGATCGAAGGGGTTGTTGAGGGTGGCAGTTGTTTTTTCGTATTTTTAACACACTTTGCTATGGCAATAGGGTTTGTATTTGGTGGAAAATGCCTTTGCACCGCACAAAATCGATCAAACAAATGGGTTTTTAAACACAATGTATTGGAACTTGAGTCACAAGTATTTTTCTTGCTTTCGTTTCGAGGTTTTTGCGCAGGCGCAAATCTTTAATTAATTGATGTATTTATTTACACTTTTATTTACAGTTCGTCGTGGTCGGTTACTAAGTGTTTGCTTTATTTAGTGCATTTTTAGTGCGGTTATTTTATTAAAAAAGTGTTTCGTTTGTATTGTTATTTTTCTTAACGCGTTTGCATGACCATCGTGGCTGTGAGTTGAGCGCGAACTGAATTGAAATTCCGTTTGCTGGCGGCCGCCAAGCAGCTTGTGGATTGTATCTCACGGATTCCATGCAACCTCATCATCGCGTTCGCTTCGAACTTGTTGCATGGAAATATATCTTTAACAGGTTCGACGAGCACCCCGAATTCTTGGGGCATGCACTTGAATTCGCTTTGACATTTTGCGGCTGTCACAACTTCGGAATTCGGATTATTTGGGGGGTTGGGGCGGGGCTATGCGCTATGCCCACGCGGAATTCAGTTAATTTGTTGATTATTCCGTTCGTTATGACTGGAAATTGGTCTTAATGAAAGTAAAATGCTCTTAATGGGTGAAAGAATAAGGGATAGTTAATATAAGGGCGTAAGTAGGTGGTTTTGTGATGGGCTAAAAATAGTTTTGGGGTTTGGTAATCGCCATTTACTATTTAGTGATTGCCTAAAAAATAATTGGAATTTATTTAGAGGTTTGTATTTGTTTTACACTAAAACCAACTTTTATTTAAGTCAGAAATTTCGTTGTAAATAGTTTAAATAGAGTTATAAAATTGTTTATAAAATAATGTAATCAAATCTAAAAAGTTTAGGGATAAAAACCACAAGAAAAGAAGAATGTGTATATATTTCAACTTGTTAACAATTTTAGAAACTTGATCATTTAATTTTAATAAATTTGAAATTGGAAGATTTTTAATGAAATATAAAAAAAGCTATCATTTATTTTACATTATTTTTTATTAAAAATTATTATAACTCAAAATAACTTGATTATAAAAGCACATTTATAAACCAGAAATTCTCATACAAAATATATTTTATATATATATAATAATCTCCCATCATAGATCCCACATTTCCCGATTTGCAGACCAAAACCTAATCCAACCCAAACCTCATAACTATTTATCTCTCCCCACACCCAATCGGCATATCTCTCAGCTTTTGTGGAACGCATTGCAACAGGTTCGCCAGGCATTCAAAATAAAAGCCAAACTAAAAAGGGGGGGGAAAAAACCGCCAAGCGAAAAATAAAAACGAGACCATAATAATTAATACCGATCGGCCGAGAGACCCACCGAACGAACCCAGCCAAAGTGGAGAGAAGTGCGTAAGTGAAATAAAGAAAAACAGGAAATTGTTTGCAGCAGAAAATGTTGCGAAATATTTCATAACCTGCCAGCGAGCCTGCCAAAAATGACAAAACTGCGGATGGCTTTTGGTTAAAAATTTCACCCAAATATACGCTGAAAAAGAGGGGCGTGGACCGGTGCACCCTTGAAATTAGCTTGCATCTCGCTCTCTCGAAAAAAGAAAAGGAAAATGGAAACTCTGGCTGATTTTGCCAATTTCTTGCTTGCCCGATCTCCTGGCATCTTGTGGCACAAATGTGTGGCACCGTGATAAATGCACCAAATAAGCACCAAAAACAAGAAAAACAGAAAACTCAAAATAAGAAAAATAAGATGGAAAAAAACCTGCAATCAAGCAAACGAAAGTGAAACAAAAGCGCCGACAAGCGCGAGAGAGAGACAGGGAAAGAGACACATTGGAACGTTAAGCGAAAAACTTGCAATTTCCATTTTAAATACGCAACAACTTTCGGCTAGAGGCAGGCCGAGACCGAACCGATGCCCCAAGGAGCCCAACTCGCCGGGATTTCCTCCTTCTCCTTCTCCTCCTCATCCTCGGCAGCTGCTCAAAAAGCGATAAAGGGAGGGGCGGTATAGTGTGGATCTTAGGACCAGACCCAGAGTTACATGGAGAAAAAATATAAGGGAATTATTAAACAATCTAAAACTTAAATTTTTGTTTAAAAAAAACTTGCATCTGGTTTTTAAATATATGTAACATTTACTGCATTCATTTTTTAATTCCTTTATTTTTGACGAATAACGACTTGGGAATTATAAGCTATTTTATTTTCTAAAATCCCTTTGAACAATAAGTATTACTTGGGTAGATTTTATTTCTAGTTGTTAAAATATTTGTAAAATGGAAGGACAGAAAAAAACAACTTGGGAATTTTAAGAGAACTTAAAATATGCAGAGAGGACTTTCAGAGACACTCTTAAAAACCTAAAAGGGCTATACCTGAAGAATTTCAGATTAAACGGTTGTCGGTTTACTTTACAAATTTATTTAAAAAATTTAATTTGTAAAATGTATTTATTAAATATTAGAGCTGATTTTTTCTCTGTGTACACATGAACAACAAACGACTTGGACTGCAGCTCCGCGACTCCTCGCCGGCTTGTTGTCTGTGGATCGTCTGGCTCTTGATTGGAGCTGCCCTCCAGAAATCGAAGGAGCAGTAGGAGCAGGAGGAGCTCGAAGAGCTTAGGAGCCTGGGCGGGTTTGGCGCTCTTTTGTTGGGTATGTCATCAACATAAATTTTGCCTCGCATTCATCATAATTTTCATGTGCATTTAATTTGTATCATAAATTGTCTGCTTTACTCTAGGAGCCGCCGACGACTGTGACTGAGAGACTGAGACTGAACTGAGATTGGGATGAGTTGCGAAGGGCCCATAAATGCCGAGATATGAAATCTTCAATTAGTTCTGGGCGGATTCAGCGAGCAAAAAGATTGGCAGGCCGGGCTAAACTTGATTTCCAAGTCATGGGAGTTAAGTTCATTGAACGCCTTTTTCAGGACAGTATTTTTTGTATTTATTTTCCCAGCGCCATTTTCACTTTCACTTTAAACGGGGAACTGCGAGCTGGGTCTGGGTACTTGGAAATGGGAAATGCAGGTTCAATGGTCACGCACTTGGCGAAACAGCAGCAGCACCAGCTAATTGACATCCCTAGCCGGTGTCTGATTACCCAGCAGATTTGCAAATGAGCCGGGCAAACATCAGTAAAAACAACTCAGAAACAGGACCGGCTATGAAGTGCACCGGGAAAAAATAAATGTACTAAAATACTTGTTCAGTTAAAATTTAAAATGGAAAAAACTGTGTTAGGAAGTTTATGACTAATTTTAATTTCTGAAATTAGGAAAATCTGATAAAGATTTATGTTCAAACTAAACAAGAAGAATCAAGAATACAGCATCGACATGGTTCTTCGAGCCGGATAATAACCATAACCACCACTTCAGATAAACCTTGTACGTACGCCGTATATATAAAATCCGACTTAAAAATATATGAATATATGTATATATATTCCTTTATAATGGATCTTGTAAAGCAAATTCATTTTTACATTTTAATCAAATATCCTTAAATAGTATACATTTTCTTTGCGTGTACAAGCAAATGCATTCGCCAGATACGAAGATACTCGACACACGTTTGAATGCTGTGTGTTGTACAGCGAACGATCAATAACAACAAAAGAGCCAGACAAGTGGCCGACTGTCTGGGCCGGGATCGTTGGCCAGGTTAAAGATCGTTAGGCGCGACAAGGGGTCAGGTAGTGGTGGTGGTAAAGGAGATGCTGATGGCCGCGATAATCAAGGAGTGGAGTATCTCACGGGTACTTCGCCGAGTGCCTGCCTTGTCTTCGTCTTTGTATCTCTCGTATTTTCGCTAGCCGCCTGACCAAATGAGCCAATAATAACAATTTCGATGGTCTCGCCATGTTGCAAATGAGGGGTAACCATAATCATTTGGGAATTGATTGGGAAATCCATTATGGGCCTCACTTTTTAGGATGCACATGCTAATGGCTCCCTTTTTTATGTTTTATGCCGTTCCACTTCCTCACAGGAACCAGAGGATTATGTAACACTCTCATCGTCCTAAGTAAACAAATCAATTTTGTTTTTATTGACTTACGCAATGATTTCCTTTTATTGCCCATGGGCACCCCAGAAAGCAAGATATCGGTGGAAACTTACCTGCAAAAGAGGAAGAGGACAGACGACAGATGGGATTAGTCACTTGGCGAAAAAAGAAAAGAAACCATGCGATATGATATGCGTGGAAATGATTAAGCAATTTCCGTTGACATGCAATTTTTCCCCGAATGGAGTAGAAGAGAGTGAGAGTGCGGCAATTGCAAGGCAGTCAGTCATAAATCAAGTTTGCTCAATTGAGGCTTACGATCGGTTTATGGCGACAGATTGTGCGGCGGCTAACCAAATGCATTAATAATGCTCGGGAATGTGGCGAAATGTGGCGAAAGGTACCTGCCGATATAATAGAGAGTTTGCTCCACTTCAAACTGTATTTATCTTGTATTTGTGCCGAGAAGAAATAGTTTAAAATGGTTGAACAGATTTGGTTAATTACGGTTTGGCGATCATTTACTTTTTAGTCTGAGATAGTGGGTTAGGAAAGTGTGGTTTCAGGTTTAAACTGCATTTTTTAATCAATACGTTCTGCAGGTGTTTTATGTAACTTTAATATTTATTTGTTTTGTTTTGTATTTGTTATGTATTTACACTGATTGTTTTTTTTTAATAACCCTTAGGTTTTTCAATCTTCTAGTTGCGTCAAATTAATTAAAATCGTATTAAAAGTAAATTAGTATGTTATATCAGGTACTTAACATTGAACCCATTGAATTGGTTCTAGGATCATTTATCTTTTTCAAATTAAGGTAATCAAAAAGGTTCATTAAAATACCAAATTTTCCTTTAATATTGGCGTTTGATCTAGAACTGAATTTATATTATGCTTAGGTGAAGTCCTTTCATTGAATAAAAAATAAATCTATAATAACCAAACGAGATATAATTTTACATATTTTTTCAAAGAATTAAACGATTAGAAGGAAGAGTAAGAAACCTGATTACTAAACTGGGGATTCTGTAAATTTTCTTAAAACAAAGTATTGAATGATAATTATAATGCTTATATCCATGGACAAAAATATTAATAGGAAAAGTAAATAAAAGGTCTTGAAATATAGTTTATATTTCAAAATTAGATTAAATAGAAACTAAATAATGTTTTCTCAGTACTTCCAGAAAACTTCTTCAATATAGTAGTATTGACAAGATCATATCTAGAATCTCAACTGCAACAAAGCAAAGGATTATACTTTCATTATTGTTTTATTTTCAAACCTCGAAAATCCCCAAATATTCCCACACCAATTATCTCCGAACTAGCCAGGCAGCAGCCCTTCCTGGATGCGATTCCTTTGTGTTTTTTCCCACACCTCGAATGACGTCTCAACTCGTAATTCTCAGGGAAATGAAGAGAAAGATCCCTCAATCACCTGGCGGCTCCTATGAGCCTATGAGTTCCACCCCCAAAGAGAAGAAAACAACATATTCGACACCTGCCGCCGACCTATGGCGCAATCTTTCCACAGATTGATGGATGGGACAGTGTCAGGTAGAGTTGGGGGCATATATATCCACCAGATACTTTCTGCCACACTGGTGTGAATTTATTTTATGTTCAAGATATCGCTTTGGGGCCGACTCCTAAAGCCCCGACTCGATGCGAAGCCAAGTTCAATGGACAGCAGCCAAGAAAAGGGTCTCCTTTTATGTTTCTTCATTTTTATGGACAGTTAAACAATTATATTTGGTATTTACAGCCGGCCAGCCGACGACTATACGAAATATGAGATGTGCGATGTAAAAGATGATGCAATGCGGCAATCGACCAGTTTGATGGAGGATGGGATCGGAGGAGGAGCTGCCTCGAATGCAAGGAGCAAACCAGCGACAATCTGCCAAGTGCCACTTTCGTTTTTTGCTTTCGCAACGTCTGGCCGTCAGTCAACGTTTTGTATAAAAAGAAAACACTTTGTGGTCACGTAACTACTGCCCGCCACCAACTACTGACCATTAAGAAATTCTTGGGGATCGGGTGCCCGGCTGGGCTGGGTGCTTGGGTAACTAAAAACTGCACCCACTGGAAACCCAATTGAGCCGCCACGCCCCGTCGGCATAAATCACAAGTGAAATGTGCAGCGCGGCGTTGGCATCGCCATTCCATAGTGTGTGCATAAATTTAATCGGGCGTTTTATATCAGCAACCCGACTTCGAAACTAGAAATATAGACCTAAATATAGACCTCCTTCAGACTTCGGGTCCGTTCGTCATGCCAGATCCAATCTAAATGAGTAGTGACTCCCGCCCCGCATCGACAGCACGTCCAGATCTCAAGTTATGATGGGATATAACATACTATACACATAGTTGAGGGAACAACAAAAGATACTCTATCGGGGGAGGTATATGTGAATGACTCGGCGGTTTTCTAGCTTTGTTTTCAGAAAAAATTATCGGGGAAAAATCAGAAACCACTCGGATTTTATTTTAATTTAAAATCCCTTCAAATGGTGTCTAAAAGTATGCAATAAATTTTTTGAGGAACTAAAGTCAGCGAAAATGTTGTAGTATCAGGATGTAAGATTTTAAAGCACAGTTTTGGATATTTCTTTAAGGGATTTCAAAACCTTTGTAAATTCTGTAGCGTCCCCAAAAGTTGTATATCTATAATTTGTATTTTAAAGGGAAGTAAGAAGAAGGTAATGTTTTTAATATTTATAGATGAATGAAAACACACCAAGTTATGTAATTACATAAATTATAAACTTAATTAAGTGTCTTAAAATACTTTTTGTAAATTTGTATTAGAGTCTTTTATTATTTTAAAATTTATATTTTTCCATGTTGAACTTGATATATTTTTCAGGATCTTCTGTAATTAATTTGCACCTTAATTATATATTGTTATATTCCCGATAATAGAGCAATGAATATTCATTTACTCCAAAAAAAAAGGCCCTTCCCCATTTTAATTCCTTTAAACTTTTGCCCAAGTCTTATAGAATGTACGCATCGATACGAAAAAAAGATAGCCAGATACGTTTGAATATTTCAAAAAGAAGCCAACACCCAACAATTCAACTCCATCTACCTATGCAGCTGCTGCTGCCTTTTGGTTTTTATTTTAATTTTTTTATGGGCCCTACTCATGTATTTTTATGAAATCTGGCGTTTTGTAGGTGCGCTGTTACTCCTGGTCGCTCGGTTTTCGTTTAATTTGTAAAATGCTCACGTGCCACGATTTCTTGTTTGCTTAGACAAAGTTGTGAAAAAAATATATACCGAGTATAATGTACTTATAGAGAGAGTGAGTGAATAGAGAGGGGAAGAATGCCATAGAGAGGCACGTTCCGTTCGAGAAATCTCTGTTTGCCTACTTTATGCTAATCCCATGACGGACCCTAATCCGCCTCGACAACATGCATCCTATATAGGTAACTCCAATCCAGAGCCAATCCTTGATGTCGTCTGAGTCGAGAGGTGTGCCATTCGCAGTGGTTGCCAATTAATTGCCAACTTATATGCAAATATCATAATAACCATTCTTCCATTCAAATTACAAGGCTCGTATATTCCAGGTCTCTCTATCTCTCTGCTAAAAATGCAAATTCAATTTGGACTCGGTACTTTTGGTATGAGAAAAAAACAAGGCGCGAAACAATTTTCCAGCCCACGCAGCAAAATAAACAAACGTGTTTGCATGTGAACTTGAATGAAATGCCAAGCTCGAATTGGGTTACAGACAATTGCCCGCCGCCCGTAATTATACCAAAAAGCAACCCACGAAGACAGAAACCAATCTTGTGTGTCCCCATATGCCGACAGACGGATTGATTGCTCACCCGAAAGAGATGGCGTTAATAAGCTGGCAAATTAAAGGGGAGAAACCTCAGGGAATGGGCACGAAACCAGAACTGTCAGTCTCACGTTTAAAGTGGAATATTAATAATAGAACAGAAACCAAACCAGATTTCTCTATAATAAATTTAAGTCTTTAAAACTATTATCTTTACAAGTTCCGCTCTGAAACTAAGCCAGTGAAAATCGATCGAGTATCAATTTGCTAAGCCCACAAAGCACCACAGATCATTTATCATAATCAACCCAAAACAAACAGAAATCTTCTTTAGTTTCTGACCCCAAGCTTGCCATTAAGTTGTCTTTACTCCAACACATTAACTCGTCTCAAGCGAAGAGATCTTCAAAATCTAAAAAATCAAAATGGTAACGTGTAAAACCAAGGCAAGGCCCGTGGTAATAGAGCCCTGAAATTAGCGTTCTTTAATCAAATTTGATACGAAGGGGAATGCTAATTTGTATCAATTTGAGGCCGACCGCAGAATGAAGAAAGAAACTCTATATTTTTTCCATTTTGCAGGCACGCCAAATCAATCAAAGCCAAGCAGTCGCACATGGAGCAAAACAATCAAAACATTATCGCAAAAAAACGGCTAAAAAAAGAAAGATTAATGAACAGAAATGTACATTAAATTGGTTGGACCGACGCACATGGACTTTCACTTTCCATCGAGCAGCAAAGAAAAGCGATAGGTTCGGCGTGGTGTTAGGGCGCACAAATTTATCGCTGTGAAAAACTAACCACCACAAACAAAGTATTATCTATCTGAGAAAACTATCTGACCCATTAAGGCCCCCGTCAAACAAACGCACGCAATGCAAAACGCATTGAGATATAGTTTGTTGTCCCTGGCAATTGTTTTAATTGGATTGTTTATGGGGAAACTTGGGGGTTCCGTTCCGTTGCCATGTAAGCTCAGCGGGTTGGCCTATCTCTCGCTTGTCCTGACCTCGTTGTAGTCCGCGAAATTGAGTCGACACATATTGCCCCCTTTTAATGACCTAGTTAAGTTGTTTTCAGGCTCCGAAACCCCATCAAACATACGCTCATTTTCAGGGTCACGTGTGGAAGAGAAGTATCAGACCAATCTAAAAGTATTTTTATTTTTTGCAACACTTCCTTCAAGGCCTGATGTCGTCAGATCTGGGAATTATTTTAGGTATTCCTCCATTTACTCTCTTGCCTGCTTGTCCATTCTATATGCGTCCATCTGTTTGTCTAGTAAATTAATGTCTAGCTGGGAATTCTACAAAATTTATTTAGAGACATTTTTTTAAATCGTTTGTATATGCGTACATTTAAAAATATTTTTTCTGGTGTTTTCTGTTTTAGAAAGGAACTAGAGAAAGTTATTCAAGAAAAACAAAACAATTTATATAGAAACTTGTGAAAATAAGGCTGGAATTAGGCGAATTAAATGTTTAAAACAAGTTCAAGTAATTTACTATATTATTTTGAGACCTTATTGAAACCTTATCATAATAAATATATAATTTTTCATATATTTATACTCCCAGAAAATTCCAAAGACCATTGAACTGCTCAAGAGCTTTTTTTAACAATTTAATAACAGCAAGAATTTTTACAGGCTCCATTAATCTTTGCAAATGTCTCATTTTCCCGGCAAACTCGATCGTTCTCCTTGTCTTGACCAGACAATTTTTCATATTTTAACGAGCTAAAAGTACGCGACATATCGTAAGGAGACCCTGATATTATATAGCTATCGAATACACAGCAAACCAACAATCTGTCACAATTTATTTTAACACTTGCTGCCCCATGTCGTTACTCTGTCGCCGAAAAAAACAAATTGTATTTTGGCAATTGTTATTTTTATTTTTGGGGCTTTTCTCTTCGGAAAACATTTGGGTGACGGAAGTGCGCGTGTCGCGACGACGCCATTTAAGCCAAAAAATGAATATGGCCCCTATAATGTGTATTTAACGATTCGAAAATAAAAACAGGCGAAAAAACAGCGCCGGGTGCATTAATATTTCAGTGGCGATTTGAACGCGCAAATCTGTGACGCCCTCGAGTCGCGTATTTGGCAAAGGTTTGAATCAAAACCTGACTGGACTGCCCAATCAAGACGCCGCTTGATTTCCCTATATAGAAATCACAGTATCGCGGCAGACAGTAGCAGATATATACGATTACTCGAAGCTATCTACATATGGAATATATAAACCAGCCGGCCATCAACTAAACGGCCCATGGCCTGCATAAACAATTTGACGTCAATTCGCGTGGAAAGAGAACAGAATAATATATATCAGAGACTACGGAATCAAAATATCAGGCTAATGATTTTATTTCCTATTTTTCTGGCTCTCCTCCTTTCAGCAAATAAATCAAAAATGCCAATTTGTTTGCTCACAGTCTGGGCAGAAAATAAACGACTTAAACTATCTCTTCAGGGCATAGAAATGCACTCACCGAGTGGACAACCCTTAACGAAAATGACTCAACCAGACCAACCACCAAAGTGAGCCAAAGGGCGGTTTATTTTCGCCAAAACAAAAGCAAAAAAATATGCTGTTTCGTTGGCCAAGTTTCCAAGTTGGAACGAGGCAACATTGAAAATAAATATGCAAAGAGCGATAATGTTTAGCCGGTGACCCTTAAAAAGCAATATTTGACATTTGTGCTCAAAATATACATTTTCCGAGTGCCGCAAAGCAAAGCGAGCAAGCAAATGGGGAAAATGTAATGGGAAGGTATGCCAGAATATAGGAAAGTACTCTGTAATATGCAGAGGAAATTAATTAATTAATTAATTTAAGGATAATGTAAGTAAAATATTTATTTATTAAAAAATAAGCTAAGAAATCCTAGAAATACATAAACCTTAAGCCAAGTTGACTTTATTCCTTCAAGAAAAGTCAAATCCTGACAAATTGAAACACCCAAAACACCCACTTCATTTTGTAAAACAAAAACTCCCATAAAAATCATCACGATCTTCAGATTTTTGACATTTCCAGAGCTACAGAAATGATATAGTATCCCCCGATTCGAACATCACCACATGGCAAAGCCTCAAACTGACATGAGAAATGATGTAGTGCATTGATTCATTCATTCATATTAGGCCAACGAATGAGTTTAGTCCGAATACATATATCTTATTTTTGGGGGCCTTAATTGCCGACGAACCGATCCAATTTTAGAGGAAAAACTATTGGAAAAACAAAAACGCACACGATGGCGATCATTTCTGAAGATGCGGCTGCCAAATAGATACAAGTTCCCTAGCACATCGAGTAGATACAGATTTGGATCCGAAGCTGGATCATGACTGGGGCCACACCTCTGCACCTCAGCTGATGTAATAGTCCTATGTAGCATGTACCAGCGGATGTGCTGAAATGTTTATAAACAATCAAGAAAAATTGCACAGGGAAAAAACTGGAATAATACTTGTAATGTTAATTTTAAAGATTTTGTTTACTATTAATTTTATTGTAAAATCGAAGTGTAAAATGGTTAAAATAAATTTAAATAAGTTCTTATTATTTTTTTAAGTCTATTGGTTTCCTAGATAACCCCTATAAAAAATACCATTTAAATGTTGTTTAGGCCTATAAATATCCTGAAAAATATGTGGTATCCTCGCTATAATTTTCTCTTTGTGCAGACCAACTTGTACTTACACTTATAGCGCGTACTGTCGGGCATTTAGGTGCCGGAGCTTTATCATTCCAGAACAGAGAGTTAGCCGCTTCTCTGGGGCGATTTCTTGCGTTTCTTTTCGGTGGTTTGAGTTGCGGGCAACCCGTGGAATGACACCACGTTTGTTTAGGCCGCTCACGTTGTCACAGAAACGCAGCGGGCCGCAAGGGGTTAAGGGGGGTCTAAGTAAACCGAGGGCCAAAGTATGTTAGAAAGTAAAACGCGCGAAAACAAATGCCACTATTGATTACTAGAAAAGCACACACGCTGCACACACAACGAACACTCGCGTGGAAAACCGGCGAAGTTAACCGGAGTCGCAGTCTTGTATTTGTTGTGACAGGCTCGCCTGTCTGCACTCGTTGTTGTTGTCTGTTGACAATCCAATTAGCAAGTTAAGATAATGCCATATACCCCTTAAGTTATTCCAAGTATATGTCAAGAGGCCCGAGATATGTATAACGTTTAAACCCACATAGAAATCGCTGAAATATCTTTGGGGATTTGGTAGCAGCCCCCAAAAGATGTGATTTCGTTAAGAATTTTGGCAAGAAACGCGTGGAAAAGCCACCAAGGACCGCGACGGAAAGGCGGAAAAACGCGACCGGAAAACGCGACGCGAGGCGATACGAACGGGAACACAACCAAAGCAGAACTGAATGGCCAGCGGCGGAATCAATGGCCAACACATTCTAGCAAAGACCCCTCCTGAGAGCAAGAGCTTTCCTCTCACTCGGAAAAGTCGGGAAGAATCGGAAAAATGCCTATGCTATTTTTGCCCACGCCGGAAAACGACTCAAAGAGCCAGACGAAAGAAACGTTCCACTGAACATATTGTTTACAACATGTTGTGTTTTAGACTGAAGGCGCGCCGGCGTCCAGCGGATGAAAGTGAAATTTCAAGTGGTCAGGGAAAATGGGGAGAAAACTTAACGAAACTATAAGGGGAGACCACAAAAATTCGTGTAGGTTTTTTCAATTAAAAGCGGGTTCAAAAGTCTGCTATAAATTGATACAATTTGTAAAATCAATTAATTTGTCACCTAAAATATTCCATTGCATACTTTAAAACAGCTTTTTAAATTATTTTAAATCACCAGCTTGTTTTGTGGCAGCCCTGTCTCAATAAAACATTCTTTACCCAAAGTATTAAGGAGGTTATTTTAAAATACAACAAAATAATTAATATAAGAATTTTGACATCATACTCAAATCTATTAAGAAATATGCTCAAAAACTAAGTTGAATACCTCCTTATATTCAAGAAAGTCACGAAAAAGTTGATTTAGAGAACAAATAATCCGATAAAAATGAATTTTTTTGGTTTTGAAAATTTAGGAGAAAACGGTAAATTAAAAATAAACCGTTAAGTAAAAATTATTGGAAATAATTTCCTTAGCAAATATATCCTACATTTTTCTTAAATTATTAAAACGAAATAAAAATATGCAAACAGTACTTTAAAATAAGTAACACAAGGCTAAAACTTTCCAGGAAAAATTCTCAATAAAAACCTGGAAAATAATAACTGTACTCTACGTGTAGCTAAATTGACTTGTAACGGTAAACATCTTTTGCCGCGCATACAAACTCACCTTCAAAAAATACAGCTGGGACTTCCAACTCCTGCGAGCAAACAACAGCTGTTTTAGGTCTCCTGACTCCTCCAAAATAAATCCCTCCTTTGTCAGATAAAACTAAATGCATATTGCGTCGTTTATAAGCCCGAAACTCTTTTTATTTTATTTACACGTGACACACAAACGCACTGCCGAACACAAATACACACACACGCATCGATAAACAGTTGCATTTGCCGGTTTGGGAGCACGTTTCGTTGTTGTTGTTGTTGCCGCCAGATAAAATATGAAAATTATTATTCATCGCAGAAAACTTACCTGTTTCCAATGGCTGGTTCTTCTGCTACTCTCCTTAAGAGAGCCTAACTAATCTTATTAAGTTTAACTTAATTATTTATAAGTATCACACACGGTTTTATTTACGCGCCGCGTTTTTTTTGCCCTGCAAAATCTCAGGGTGTTTGATAGAAATGCATTTACAAGGTGCGGCAGCGACATAGACACTACACACATACAATCACACTTGATCGCTCGCGAAATGCACTTTACTTATTGCTTTTTAAATTAGTTAACAAAAGCTTAAATTCGGCATTTGATTTATTTACAATCTTATTAGTTTCGAGTGACCTTTGTTGCGAGAAATCCCTCATCTTCGCCACTACAGTGCGGCTTGATACCAATAAGCGTGACTGGTCACACTGCAACAGCTGGTTCTCTTAGTGTTGGAAAACGCCGTAAGGCCAGAACACATTTTGCTTGGGATTCAATATTTTGTTTAAATTTAATAAGCAATTAACGGGGATTTCCATCAGAATTTTTGTACAAAAAGTCCTCTACAATGGCCCGCACCGAGAAGGAGAAGAAGGTTAAGCTCCAAGGCAAGAAACGGAAGCACGAGGCCGCCGTGGACGCAGCACATGCGGGCAGCGACGACGAGGTGGCCATCAAGTCTTTGATCCTAGAGCCACAGGTGGAGCAACAGGCAAAACCTAAAGGTGGGTACACGTTTCTAATTAGGCTGGAAATATATATAATGTATATCCTTCCTAGATAAACCAACCAAAAGGCAGACGGAAGACACCCAGATAAACAAGAAACGCAGCAAGAAATCCGCTGTAGAGGAGTCTGTGGCCAGCGAGAAAACCCCTAAGCAAAAGTCCCACAAGCGAAAGCAAGCCCAGAGCGACCCCTCAACCATCCAGGAGAAGCGCAGCAAGCAGGAGACCAACTCGGATGACGACAACGAGGAGGAAACCCAACCGACTGAAGCTCAACTCCGGGAAGCTGCCCGTCCGGAGAACGCCAATGCCGTGGTCACTGTGCGGCAGAAAAAGAAGCAGAAGCACCAGCAGCGCCTCGAGGAACAACGGGGTCAGAGCTCCAACAAGGAGGCCAAGGCCAACAAGGAATACCTCGTGAAATGGAAAGAGTCCCGCGCCGAGTGGAAATTCAACAAGCTCCGCCAGATTTCCATCCAACAGACGGCCTTCGATGAGGACAAACTGGATGCAGAGCTGTGGCCGACGGCTATCGAGTATCTGGCCAGTTCCCAGGGTGCCGCCCGCGCCAAGATCAGCAAGCTGGCCGAGGAGGTGATACAGCAACTGGACAAGGAAGGCGAGAAGCTGGAGGACGAGGCGGAGCGCCAGAAGCTGATTGAATCCACGCGCTACAAGAGGGCGCGCGATCTGCTCCAAAGCTTCGACTAGAGTTGCTAGCTCTTAAGCTGTTAATGTTAATGTTTTTCCTAGAACTAAGATAAAAATTGTAGCCTTTCTAACTAACGAACATGAAATATTTGTTTAATTTTTATTTCGTGAATAAATACTTCTATTTTCTAAATTTGTTTTAGTTTTTGTTCCTTAAACTTTAAAGTTTCATCAAAAATCAATGATTTCTGTTGGTTATTTCAATCTAATTATGTAAATTAAATCAATCCGCAGAGTTTTCTCGATTATGACGCAGCCAAGACTCTCATTATTCCTCCTTTATTTGTTTTATGTCTTCGTTACTCTTGTCTATTTTTATTTCCCAATTTATCAATAAAATAACATTTAGATCGGTTTTTACTCCAAAGACACGCTTCTTCATTTTACAGGATCCAAAGACGGAAGAGAAAGATCAAGAGGTGCATATATTTGGTTTATGGCCTAGGTCTGTGCCCCAACTTGTTACCAATTAGAGTTACCACCTGTCGGCGGTTTGAATAACCCCAAACTCGCGCCGATAACAGGCGATTATCCAGGAATGATGACGTAAGTCTAATGTTTAATCGAAATCAAGTAGGCTCTGGCCCTACATTACAATTGACCTGCCGACCGACTGCCCCAGAATTCTTTCATAATCGTTTCTGCGCTCGACGTGAGCACACCTTATTTTTTTTCCTTTATTTTTATTTTTATTTTTATTTTTATTTTTTTGTTAAGTGATTTCTTATTTATTTTTAATTGAACTTTACTTGTGGACATCCAGCGGAGGAGTCCGTGGGAACCATGAAGGCTCGCGAAGGCTCAGTGCTTAGCTCGACCTGCTGACTGCCTATCAGTTCTCGTAATCATTTCTGCACTCTTCGTGAACGCATTTACTTTCTTTTATTTTTATTTCTTTATTTTTATTACAACTGATTCCTTATTTCTCGTCTCTGGCTTTTCAACAAGCACTTCACTTGCTGCTTGGGCTTCCAAGGATCCCCGTTATGAAGATGGTACCGCAGCAAAGCGCCACAAAAATAACTTTTCTTTGATTATTAATTTATTCTAATAACGTCTTAATTTTTATTTATTTTCGATTCTAATTTACTTTTGGATATACCATATCCAAAGGCGAAAGCACCATGCGACCCTGAGTGAACGCACAAAAAGAACTTTTCTTTGATTATTAATTTATTCTAATAACGTCTTAATTTTTATTTATTTTCGATTCTAATTTACTTTTGGATCTTAAGGCCGAATATACCATATCCAAAGGCGAAAGCACCACGACCTGCCCGTGAGCATCCATGGGACCCTGAGTGAACGAACAAAAATAACTTTTATTTGATTATTACTTTATTCTAACAACGTCTTAATTTTTATTTATTTTAAATTCTAATTTACTTTACCGTAGGCAAAGCACCACGACCAGTCTTATTTCTTATTTATTTTTGATTCTAATTTACTTGAAGTCCAGTTGGAGCAACTGAATATAGTTTGTCTGGTTTTAACCACAAATACGTGTATAAAGTATACTTTATTTCGCATTTTTTCATAAAGTATGCCCGTCTTTGTCCCAGGCATGTGTCCAGCTCCAACTCTTGAGCCTGTTTTCTTTATTTTAATAAGCATGCGACTCTTGGTTCTAATTTATTGATTATTTTTATTTTTTCACTTATTTTAATTACGTCTTATTACTTATTTATTTTGAATTCACGCCGTCAATCAACTGATTTACTTCAGGGTGAAGGAAAGCAACTATTTTGACTTTGACTTTAAGTTAATTTTGTTCGTTGTGGCAACTTTTCCGGTGCGAACTAGAAAAAGTCTGGCAAATTCTAATTTTAATACAAGTGTAAATGCTTTTGCACACGTTAGTCGCTCTGAAATACAATTTTAAACGCGATTTCAGCAAAAATTAAAATACTAACGTGACGTTTACATTCTAATTGGGACGGCGTCCATCATTGCGCGCCCGAAAGGCTTTTATTTGAGGCTTTCTTTGGCGACTTGCTGACGACGTCCTCTTCAATGTTCACCGACCCATTCAAGGACTTATTAATATCTATGCTTGGAGCTTTGAAATCTTGAATATCAAAGAAAAACTGGGTGTTTTCAGCCACGACCGCAAATCAGAAATATTTCCCTGCCACAGCTTAAAGAGCATCGCATTATGCAGTGGCGAAAACAAAAGGCTGCGCTGGATCTAGTTTTCATTTATCTTTTTGCAAAAATTTCAAGAATAAAAAATTAGGGAAGGAACTTAAGAACTATCGCCTAATAATCCATATTTGTCGGTATTTTTTTGTAGTATGTATAGAAGCCTACGGGGCGCATGGTGAACGGATGGTCTGTCGGACCATTCTTCCTTAAGGGAGACCCCACGTAAATGAATGGACCATTCATTCGAGAATGGAGCTGAATGTAGCAGTGAAACAAGGCTATTAAACTTTAAAGTTTTTTCAAAAATCATAGGTGAAAAGAAACGAAAGATCAGCGCACTTGGCAAGCCTTTTGGAGGTACTAACTGTTATAAAAAAAAAAAACATTTTTTTAATCACAGAACAAAGAACTCACACTAAGTACTTAGTCTTAAGTATTCTCTAAGTACCTGACTTATCAATTTTCCAATAATGTAATTAGTTCTTCCGTTTACATTATCAATTAATCAGTCCTTTCTGGGGGTTATCTTATCGAAGTGCAATTCTTGAGGAAATAAGATAGTGTTTTCTAATTTTGCACTGCGTTTTAAAAAATGCACACAAAAGTAATTAAAGAGTTTATAAGTTATATCAAGGATTTATTTCAATAGTATCAATCTTACAAAATCCTTAAAAAGTTCCTACTTATAGGTATTCACAAATGTAATACTCTTTCCTCAAGCAGTTAACATCATTCAACTTTAACATTTTAGGATACCTGAAATGATCGCAGTGTTCAGCTCGTTCACAATTATTGGGTTCTCCGGCAGCCCACAAGTTGGATGCCACTGGCTTCTCACTTGGTAGCCAAACATGTTTTCCCAGCTTCATCAAGTCGTTCCCTGAGGTCCAGTATGTAAGCTTAGAGTTTATATTGTCCAGATATCGATTGAACAAGTCCCATTTCTCATTCGTCTCAAACGAGATCAAGTCGGCGCCCATACTGTCGCAAATAGATCGGGCGTCAAACCAATTTAATTGCTGCCTGTCCTCGATGTAGTATAACTTTTGGCCAATAACTATTAGGCCATGTGAAGTTACATTTACAAACGTGGGAGCGACTAAAATGACATCGAATAAAAATAAATATCTAGAAAGTAATGTGAAATGATCTTACCATCTACAGTGGTGGAATTATCTTCCCTGGCTCCAGAAATCGAAATGAGGCCCAGAAGGAAAAACAGAGCAGTGAATCTTGCAAACATCTTGAATGTACTGTCTGTTTTAGTCGAAATCTAACCCTTTTATAACCCAGAGAACAAAGAAGTAGCAGTAATAATATGATAACATAGAGTGGGTCCTCAATCATGCAATAAATAATATAGTTAAATGGCTTATTTATACCTTTCCTATCAAGATAGATAGATAGTAAAACTATCAGCCCTGTTCCAGTTTTCACTCGGAAGTGAATTTAATAAAATTTTCGGATTTCCCTTTAACATACACGAATTTCCCTTGTAAAAAAAGTTTCCTTTTTAAAATTTCCGTTTGGAAAGAGTGACCAGCTGAAATCATTTCCCATCCCAGGAAAATGAATTTATTTTTTTGGTACCTTGACAATCTTTAAACTGTCCCTCATATGTTCGTTCGGAAACTTGAACACCGGCGGCGGATTTGTATTAATGCGGAAACTTATAATCGAACTGATTTTGAGGTTCAATCACAAAATAATTATTCATAAATCAAGTAGCTAAATCAATTATGCAATAATGTTCCTGAAACATCAAAGAATTGAAAACAATCATCCTTTGCAATTAACATTATCGCAATGTATTCTAAAATATTTAATTTTATTCTGACGATTCTGAAATAACGATCTGGGAAATAATTTCCGTGTCTTTTTATCGGTCCTTTCGGAAGTGGAAACTGGAACAGGCCTGTATAATTCTAGCCATTACTCAATTGATTAAAAAAGTAACAAGTTTAGCGCACATACTGCCTTTTATTCTTAATAAAATCACCTTTAAATCCTACTTATAAATATTCACAGGTCCACATAGGCCAGCAGCTTGTCCAGGTGATCCACTCGCTGTTGCAGCAGCTGCTGCTCCTCCTCCTTAAGCTTCAGCTTGTCCAGCTGCTCCGGGTTGATAAGGAAATGCTGCAGGAAGAGCCTCACACTCTGCTTAAACTGCTGCAGCTTCGAGTTCTTGGCCACACGTTCGAATGTCTGATAAACCTCACGTTCGTCCGTGGCCAAAAGCAGTCGCACCATCACCTCCTTCATAAAGAAGAAACTTAGCTTGTCCAGCTGCATAAAGTCCACCACCTTGAGCACGGAGAGCTGCAGTCCTGCCGAAAGGATTAATTGCTGCAGGAAGCTGGCCAGATTGCGAATTTGGGGTTTCGATAGCGACTCGATGTCGTTGATCCGATCCCAGCTGGCAAACTGAAAGGCTAGCTGATACTTCCGATTAAACTGACAGAACTTAAGAGCCAGGTGGGCGTAGTAGGGATTAGCACGCTTCTCGTTCAGGGCACAGTGGATGATCACATAGGCCACCGCCCTCTGGTCCTTCAGGGCCAAGTGCAGGATCTTCTCGAAGGCATCCACATAGTCCGCGGCGCTCATGATGATGCAGAAGATATTCCTCCGTTCCGCCGTGTTCATCTGCTGCTTCTTAGCCAATTCCAAGAGTTGATCTGCAAAGCCACCGCTCGAGGACTTGGACGAGATTTTGTCCTGCTTTTGCTTGGCCGAACCCATTTCGTTGAGGTTCCCCGTCCAGGCGGAGCCCACGATCCACCATTTACCCACTTTATCGGCGCGCAGGAGATCCTCCAGGGTTATGTTCAGCGTGACCACGTACCGATCGTTCTTCAGCATGGCCTTCAGGCGCTTGCGCAGATTCTCCGCCAGCTCTGGGTCATACTGGGGCAACTTCTGCATGTTGTTGTTCTTCACAGCGTTCAGGATATCCACCATGAAGCGCAGGCGGGGATTCTCCTTGAGTTCCAAGGGAGCGGCAGCAATTTGAGCTTGAACCCGCTGCATCATGGTCTTGAAAGCCAGTGGATCGTCCTTCCTTAGGCGGAAGCCAATGGATTGGAAGATGAGAAGCAGGCACTCCACGCCCTTCTCGCAAAGCTGATCGGACAGTCTTCCAATCAGCTCCATCAGCAGGCTCAGCTCGAAGATCTTGAACAGGTACATGTAGCAGAGGACTAGGACTAGGTTGTTCAACTGCTTGTCCTCCACCTCCAGGCTGGCAATGTCCTTGATGTAACCATCGAATAGCTCCACAAAAGTCTGCAGAAAGTGGGCGCCAATCTCGCTACCGACTTGGGCGTGGAGGTAGGCCAATAGAACCATGTGTTCCTGCACCATGCGCTCGTTGGAACGGGTAGAGCCCAGCAGTGCCTCTTGGATTAGCTTCGTCAGCGTATCGTTCATGTTATACCGCGAGTTCTTCATGTACAGCGCCTCTATGCCGGCTGCAATCTTGTGGAGATTCGCCTCGGACAGGCGGTTGAGCAGACCCTTGCACTGTTTCTGGAGGCGGGCCAGAAGTTCGGCCTGCTTCTCGCTGGATCCCGCGCTTGCAGCTAACAGGGCTCGCTGGTGAGGCGGTACATACTTTTGGCCTGCGGCAGAAGCCTCCTGCTCCACGGGATCGGGCAGGATGTTGCCCTCAGCATCACGTTTGCGGCCGTAAATGTCTTCTTTGACCTGCTCCTCCTCCTGTTCGGACTCCTCCTCGCTTTGTTCTTCTTCACCACTTAGTTCCTCCTCCTCATCATCATCACCTTGTGACTCGCTATCATCGTCGGGAAGATCCCCTTGCAAGCCATCTTCCTCCTCTTCGCTCCACATGCCCGCCTCCTCTCTTTCCTGATCCTCCTTCAGCCGTTTCTTTCTTTCCTGTTTCTCCTCCCACTTCTGCTTCTCCTCCTCGTCGTCTAGGACAAAGTCCAAGAGGTAGTCCAGCCCGTCATTGAACATCTTCCTCACCAGGCGATTCTTGTCCTTGCTCTTGTTGAGCTTCAGTTTCTTCTCCAGCTTGGCTATCTCCCGATCCTCCTCCTCGTTCTCCAATTTGAGTTGTTTAAGCCGCTGCTTCTTGGACTTGCCTTGAAGCTCCTTCTGCTGGCGCAGCTCTTTTCTCCTGACCTCCGCCTCATCCTGTCTGGGTATGGCGCCACCCTTGAGCTTCGCTTTCTTTCCCAGCGGTTCATACACCTCAACCTTTGCCTTTTTGGGCATCCGTGCGTCCACCTCTTCATCGCTAAAGTCCGAGGCTATGGATTCGTCATCATCGGATCCTATTTCCCCGGATAAGAGCTGCTCCTTGGGAATGTCCTCGGGATTTACTTTCGGTTTCTTGCTCTTTTTCTTCTTCTTGCCTTTGCCTTGCAGCGACTGCGCTGCCAGCGCCTCTGCCGCGGCTACCACGCGCTGCGTTCCGTTACTTTTGCCGGCGTGATAAAGACGTTTATTTTGCTTTTTCACTTCCGTTTTTTGTTTCCTTTGCTCCTTGCGTGTTAGAGGCTTTTTATGCGCCTCCTTTTTCTTTATTTTAACCATTTCCAGGCGGTATTTACGTCCGATTTCATTAACTTTTGACAATTGTTGTGGTAGCCACAATCAGCTGTTCGGGGTAGTGACAAGTGTTGGTCAACACCACGTGCGTGTCTTCCAGGGGCGTACTGAAAAATAAAGAGGAGTTTCTCTCAGGTGGAAATAAATAGGAATTAGAAAAGCAAGCTTAAAACTAAATAAATAATATTAAAATTTAAATTATTTACCATTTTATTTAATACCTGTTAAATATTCTAGTCCTGTAATTTTAAATTAAAATGTTAGGGGTTACATATTCCCCCAAACCCCTTTTGCGCCACCCAAGTTTACCGAAACCTTTGGCCTTTTTTAGTGCATTTAATGAACGCACAACATTTATAATTTAATTTCTGGATTCTTGAATAAAACCCGGAACCCCAGAGCCGACATGTCCACCAGATGGTATCCCATCTACCAGCGCGGCAATCCGCAGCTGCGCGTCTTCCTGCCCAACTTCTGGATGAAGCTGATTCGGCCCGCGGAGGAGCAGCCGCCCAATGTGGTCACGTTCTCGGTGTCGATGGAGATGACCAAGTACGATGTGAGGAACTACCTGGAGAAGATCTACAAGCTTCCGGTGGTAGATGTGCGCACTAGGATAGCGCTGGGCGACACCAAAAGGGATCAGACGTACGGCTATGTAACCAAGAAAGATGACGTGAAGCTGGCTTATGTAACACTGGTAAACATGGAATTTTGGAGGCTTTCAAGGGATATTTCTTAATTTTTCCACATTACAGCCCAGGGAGGAGTCCTTTGTCTTCCCAGAAATGTTCGCCGAAAAGGCGGAGAAGCAGGCCAAGGAGGAGAAATCGTTGGATGAGTCCAAGGAGGGCTTCCGGCGATTCCTCGATCGCAATAAGAAGAGACCCGGCACACCCGGCTGGTTTTCCATTTAGATTTTATACGTGTGTAGCTTAGGTTATTTTTCTGTTGTTTCAACGGGGTTAATAAACATTTATTTCGAAAGTCCGAATTAACTTAAAGCTTGGCTCAATCTTCGCGGGCAACTCCTCTAGGGAAATCCCTCATTGCTTCGTCTGCTTGACGGCGGCGGCAACCCAGGCGCGGATTTTGTCCTCATCCTGGAGGCCCACCATCCGCTGCACTTCCTTGCCGTTCTGCATCACCACCAGGACGGGAACAGCGGCCACATCGTAGTCCAGAGCCAGTTCGCTGTGCTCATCTATGTCCACTTTAGCCAATTTGATGGATCCCGTGTGTTCGCCCACGATGTTCTCGATCCGTGGTGTCAGCAGCTTGCAGGGATTGCACCAGCTGGGGGTTTACACGATCGTAAATAAGTAAAACTGGTTAAGGAATAAGTACTATACGTACGTTGCGAAAAAGTCCACAATCACGGGCTGCTGGCTGTTCTTCACCTTCTTGTCGAAGTCCTCGGCGCTCTGCACTTTGAAGATCTCCTGACGCTGGGCGGTAACTGACAGCGGCCGCATCTGCTGGCTGGTGACCAGGCGGCGCGTCGTCTGTCCCAGGACGTTAATTATTTGTCGCTGCATCGCTAATTTTTTGCTGTTTCTGGTCAAAGCGTAACGAGACTTTATTTTTATTGCAGAATAATGGCGGTGTTGCCAGACTGTGAAGTTACAATAAGGTGTGGACACACTGATGCAGAGTGATGCTACTTTCGTGTTACTGTTTAAATAATAATACAACAAATTATTATTAAAATAATAAAAAAAAACAATAAAGGAAGATACCTTCGGTAAGCCGAAGTTTGTATACCCTTGCAATCTGTAATTGGATCATTAAGTCGATACATTTTGATAAAACTCAAAAAGTATCGAAGTTTTTACATTTTTATAACATTTACCTACACATTTTACATTTGCGTATAAATCAGCCGATCGCTTCTATGGCAGCTATATGATTTAGTTGTCCGATCTTAATGATCTTAAAAAGCGCATTTCGTACTCGGCTTATTTATTATTGAAATGTCAATATTACTGGTTAAGTCTATATACATATACCTCTACTAAACTTCCTTGTGTATAGAGAGATACGCTTTTACTGTTATATTCTTAGAATTAGACCTACAACAAATTCAACCTTATATTTGCTACTCTCTAAATTTTACAGTTTTTCTTATTCACCTTTTCACAGAGTCTTATATTATTTAGCTAGAAAATCGCTAAAGCGCACTGAACGGCATCTCTGATAGCCAGATTTCACCACTCGCACTCGGTGTGTACACACTGAAGCCTGGTGGCTGCCACTTGCATATTTTTGTTTTCTCGTAATAATATCAAAGTTCTTGGTTACCAATTAAACTTAAAATTCGTTACACTCTGCGACACGTAATCGAAGGTGGTAATTGGACAAGCCACGAGGACGCCCAGATCTGGACTGTGGGCGGCAGAGTAGGCCAATTAGCGACTTTGCCCAGCGAACTGCGCAAATGCCCGATGGCACCACTCTCCTCGGCACTCGCCAGGCTGTAAATTAAGAGGAATAAACCAAGGAAGGACGCACAGGAGGACGGCAGGATGGATGACCTGTCGCAGGGCGACATCTGTCGCGTGTGCCGCTGCGAGGCGCAGCCGGACAGGCCGCTCTTCTATCCATGCATTTGCACAGGATCCATCAAGTATATTCACCAGGACTGCCTGATGCAATGGATGCGCTACTCGCACAAGGAGTACTGCGAGCTGTGCGGCTACCGCTTCAGCTTCCAACCCATCTATGCCCCGGACATGCCCCGTGTCCTGCCGCTCAAGGACGTGCTGGTGGGCCTGATGTCCGCCGTTCTGGAGGGCGCCCGCTGCTGGCTCCACTACTCGCTGGTGGGCATGGCCTGGTTTGGGGTGGTCCCGCTGTCGGCGTACCGCACCTACCGCTACCTCTTCCGGGCCAACTCCTTTGATATGATCCTCACTCTCCCGTTCGACATTTTCTCCATGGACAACCTGGCGACGGATGCCTTCCGGGGCTGCTTTGTGGTGACCTGCACGCTGCTATCGTTCATTGGGTTGGTGTGGCTGCGCGAGCAGATACTCCATGGCGGCGGTCCCGACTGGCTGGAGCGGGATGATGCACCGCTGCAGGCTGCCGCCGCTCCAGCTCCTGCTCCGGCTCCAGTCCAGGCAGCAGAGGTACCGCAGGATGACAACAACAATGGCGAGGCGCCGCAGGATGTGCCCATGGACAACGAGGCCCCGGCTCCAGCGGATAATGAGGCAGCCCAAGAGGGGGCAGCAGCCGCCGCTCCAGCCGTGCTTGTGGGCGAAGATGCCGACGAACAGAACTGGAACCCCATGGAATGGGATCGCGCCGCCGAGGAGCTGACCTGGGAACGCCTCTTGGGACTGGATGGCTCGCTGGTGTTCCTCGAGCACGTCTTCTGGATCATCTCGCTGAACACCATGTTCATCTTCACCTTCGCCTTCTGTCCCTACTGCGTGGGCAACTTCATCCTGAGCCAGATGGATCTGCTGCAGCCGGAGAAGCCTCTGCTGCACTTTCATGGCCTGATCACGACGTTGTTTGGATACTGCTGCATCGGCCTGACCCTGGTGGTGCTGCACTTCTTCGCGCGGGTGTTCCGCCTGAGACGGGTGTGCTGGTTCATCGGCCTGTGCTACATTGTGGTGAAGGTCTCGCTGCTGTCCGTGGTGGAGATTGGCGTGCTGCCGCTCATCTGCGGCTGGTGGCTGGACATCTGCTCGCTGCCCCTGCTGGATGCCAGCCTGAAGGACCGCAAGGCCAGCTTCAAGGCGGCGCCGGGCACCTCGCTGTTCGTCCACTGGATGTTTGGCATGGTCTATGTCTACTACTTTGCCGCCTTCATCTCGCTGCTGAGGGAGGTCCTGCGACCGGGCGTGCTCTGGATCTTCCGGAATGTCAACGATCCGGACTTTAGCCCGATTCAGGAGATGATCCATGTGCCCATAGTTCGCCACATACGCCGCCTCGTTGCCTCGGCCATGATCTTTGGCTTTGCGGTGCTGCTGATGCTGTGGCTGCCTATAAGGATCCTTCAGTTTGTGTGGCCCAATTTCTTGCCTTATTCCCTGAGCGGTGATGCGGAGGTCAACGATCTGAGTCTTCAGCTTCTGCTCTTGCAAGTGAGTATATTTAATGTAAGGCCTTATTGCTGCCAGGATAACTTACTCCCAATCCTTACTAATATAACACCTTAGGTCGTCTTGCCCGGCTTCTTTGAGCAAATCCAAACGCGAATTTGGCTCAAGGGTTTACTAAGAATTTGGTGCACTGCTGTGGCCTGGCTCCTGGGCATTCGTAGCTACCTGCTGCCTGCCCCAGAGCCAGAGAATCCCGCTGCTGCCGAGGAGGAGGGCGCTGAAGCCGCCGTCGCCGCCGAGAACCAGGCTGAGGGTGAAGCCGTTGCTGTGGCTGCACCACCGCCACCTCCGCCGCCTCCTCCTCCCCCGCCGGCAGAGCCAGCGCCAGCACCGCGGAACCTGGCCGCCGCCCACCAGGCCATCATGCAGCGGGATGCGCCCGTCGGCTTCCAGCCGTACGAGAAGCCCTCGCTGTTTGCCATCCGCCTGTGCGCCCTGCTGCTCATCATGTGCCTCTCCATCGTGTGTGCCGCCATGCTGACGCTCACGGTGCCCGTGTACATAGGCCGGCGGCTGATGCTGCTCTGGTCGGGTAATCCGGGTGAGAAGGCTGGAGGAGCGGATGGAGAAGCGGCTGGAGCAGCTGCCGGAGCAGTGGCTGTGGCAGCGGCTGTGGATCCGGAGGCTGCCAGGAAGAACGAGCGGCTACTGCGCTCCCACGAGCTGTACACCGCAGAGCTGGGAGGCTACCTGTGCTGGATTGTATTCCGCGGCGTGGCCGTGGTGGTCACCCTGCTGCCGCAAGGACGAGCGGCCATTATCACCAAGCTCAAGGACTGGGCGCGAGTGGCCTTGCAATATGCCTTGCCAGTGCTGACGCTTCTCGGGATCTTTGTGCTGGTTCCGCTGCTCTTTGGCCTGCTGCTGGAGTTGGTGGTGGTGATACCCCTGAGGGTGCCCCTGCGCAAGACACCCATCCACTTCCTGTGGCAGGACTGGGCGCTGGGAGTGCTCTACAGCAAGATAGCCATCGCCATGACCCTCATGGGCCCCGATTGGCATCTGAAGCGCGCCCTGGAGCGGGCCTACATGGATGGCTTGCGGGATTTCGACCTGAAGTTCGTGATGCGCGACTTGGCCGTGCCGGTGGTGACCACCTTTGGCCTCGCCCTGGCCGCTCCCTATGTCCTGGCCCACATGGTGTTTCCGATTTTCCTGGCCGACCCCTATGCGCGACATGCCGTCGCCCGGCTGGTGTATCCCGTCAGCTTCATTGTGGTTGGCAGCATCTGCTTTGTGCTGTTCCAGATCAAGCAGCTGAAGAAGCTCTATCTGTCCATCAAGGTGGACAAGTATTTGGTGGGCCAGCGGCTGGTCAACTACGAGCACCGCAAGAAGCAGCAGCAGCAGCAACAGCAACAGCAGCAGAAGGAGGAGGAGGAGGAGCAGCAGCGGGCCGCCAGGGAGCTGAAGGAGCACCAGGACAGGGAGCGGGATAGGGAAAGGGAGCGCGAGGAGCTGGCACGCGAACCGGAACTGGCCCAGCTTCTGTAACGAGATCAGGTGCGATTGGTTTTATATATTTTTGTTAAGTTATTAAAGGGAATGCAAAGTACTTTTGGTTTTTTTCAATAACAAGATCTTTAATTTCCATTTAAAGATGTGTTTTGAGGACGCCCACGAGGACTACGAATGGAGCTGCTTCTCCCGCTGGATATATCTCTGTTTAGTTCATACGTTTTTTCGGAGATACAATTTGTTCCCCGCTTCGGCCCCGTTTCCACACCAGCTTTAGTTTACTTTTCGTTATTATGATTAATAATCTGTTAGCTAAAATTGTTGTTAAAGCCCTTACCCCTGTATCGCTAATAGGTTCTAAGTTGTACTATACTTTAAGACAGCCGCTGCCCCACAACCCCACAGCCCCTCAGAGTTCACATAAATAATCTATTTACTGTAATGACAGCAGCGTATATAAACCTTGTATTAGAGTACTACATTTTAGATCGATTAACAACCGAGCGAACGAAACTTTAAAAGGAACATTTAAAATAAAAACCCCAAAATTCAAGATGGTAAAAGTGGTGAAAAGAATTCTATGGATAGTGGAGACATTTTTGAGCTAGCTTTACGAACTGTAAAAATTATATATGTATACATTATAAATATAACTGATTTAAAATTAATTAATAAATTTAACTTTAAACTTCAACAGAAACTAAAAGCTGAGTTTTTATTGAAGATGGTGAAAATGATTTGGAATTTCTTATTTACTAAATTCTCACACATATTTATTTTAACATTTTGGTGATTCTACATTTTTTTACATTTAAAAAGAATGGTTAATAAATAATGACATTCGCCACTAGAGTTTCGGTTTATTTTATAGAAAATAGCGAAAAATAATAATCATTTGTGAAATGATATCCAGTGTTAATTAAATAATATATATGTTTTTTTTTCAGTTAACTCCATTTAAACACATTTTTCACATTCTGATAAATGTACATTCTTTTCAAAAAGAATGATTTAAAAATAATGACATTCGCCACGAGAATTTTGTTTCTTTTTGTATAAAATAAGGAAAAATAGCACAATTTTTAATAGTTATTTGTGAAAAAAATTTAGAGTTAATTATAAGATGAATTCTTTTTATAAATGTGATTTTACTTTAGCACATATTTTCCACATTCTATTGGAAGTAAATTTTTTCATTTTTTTTCTATTATAAAATGGTACGATATATCTGAAGATAATTAATTTTATATAGTAAAGTTAACTCGATTGGCGCACACTTTGGTCACATTCTGGTGAATGTAAATATATTCTTATCGACTTTCAACAAGAATGTGAGGAAATATTGCCATTCGCCCCGAGCGCTTTAGAATTTCTTCTATAAAACACCGAAAAATAATATAATTAATAGGAAATATGCTTTAAAGGCTATTCCTTATCCTTAAAATAATGCCAGCATTTTGCTGAAAGTCAGTAAACTCAGTTATGATTCTTCAAATCATTTAAACATATAAAATCTGAACTACCAAAGCGATTGCCAAATTGTGATTGTGAAGCATGTAACAATTCAGACATCTGTTGTTTTTGTGCCGCCAAGCCAAAAGGGCCAAGAAATATAAACAGACAATTAATCAACGTCCAAACATATTAAATGAAGCACCATATAATACGCACAAGGGGAGCCAATGGATGAGCGGTGCACTCAAGTGAGCTAATCATTGAATTTGTTCCGAGCTGTGAGTGGGGATGTCAATCATACGCCCTGTGTGCCAGCAGCAATTGACAGACACGAGTCTCTCTCTCCGGTGCGTATGAGGAATGAACAGTAAGTAGTGCCCCAAAATGCCTAACCGAAAAAAAAGCTCAAAAGTTAGCTCCAATTTTCCGTTGTTTTCCTCCCGCCCACCAAAAAGTTTTCGGCTTTATTGTGAATTTGTTGCTACCGCTGCTGCGACACAAATAGAAAAGTTGGCAATGTTTGTAACTTAAATTGTTTTGTGGTTTGACATGGCCACGACTGTTTCGACCGAAAGCAAAGTGGCTTATGTGCCGTGGCTATTAAAATGTGGCAGGTCCTCTCATCCCAGGCCCATGCCCATGCCATTCCCAGGACTTTACCAAATTAAACACTTACCAAAGTTGGCGAGGGTACAGAGACAGGGACAGGGGACAGTGTACAGTACGAGAGAGATAAACAAATAATAAAATGAAATCAAATAATTTGCATTATGTCAAAGTTGAAAGTTGCTGAAACATTTTACTTTCCAGCGCGTGCTTAAGTAGAGGGCAAAACCAAATGGGAATAAATGGGACGGCGGAGGCGGTGGCGGTGGCGGTGGGGCGGTTCGACATTTATATAAAGTTGACAAAACTTTAGCGCGTGTTGGAGTGACCCAAACGGGGATAGTGGCATCCAATCCATCTCCGTGATTTCCTCACCCACACTCCAAAAGGCGAAAGGTTTGCGTTGCGGTTCAATGAACCAAAATGTTTAATAAAGTCTTTTGAAACAGAAGAAATTTCAACTAGCTTCTCCAAAAATACTATGGAAATATATACGTTTTATGTTGTACATTTTTAAAGTATTAACCTTCAATTTTCAAGTCGATCAGAGTAATAGTTTCGGAGATACAGCTTTGGAATTTTAGGCACAACGCCTTGGGTACCGGGTATGTCATAGTCGTGAGTAAATTTATTTAATAATTTTATTAAAGCAGATAGATAAACAAGAAATAAATGCATTCAAACTTATTATAAATTCTTTACCTTATACCTTTATTGAAAAACTAACTAGAATGATAACATATTTACTTTTGTATTTTAAAGGCGCTTATCAGGATATTAGATCAAAAATTCATCTTAATTTTTTTCAAATTAATAATTAGAATATTTCTTAATTAATCACACAAGTTTAATCTTTAATTTCTTACTATGTATTCCCGATAATTTCACAGACTGCATAATTTTCCATCCTGTGGGAACAGTTCATCAAGCTGAATAGCTCTGTTTGGCAAAAATACTTTTAATTGGATTTCCAGCTATGCGATTGCAGTGCAGGCATTGGGTTGAGAGGATGCAGCGCCATGTATGTGGACTCTCAAGTATTTACCTTCATAAATCAATAGTCTAGTTTTCTGCCTGTCATTGAGGATACACACACGCAAACAAATAAAATCCCACATAATTCAAAACGCTCTTTCTTGTCAAAGACAAGGATCAACAATGCATTTTTATGGCTCTATTAAAAGACTATAAAAATATATATTACAAGTTGATGGCATTCCTGGACCGGTCAAGTCCTGTAAGCGGATTTCAGGCTTAAAGTTGTTCCCACACACACACCCACATTAATGTGCTTTTTTTGGGGGCCAAAAATTCCTAAAGGACCACAGCAAATGCCACAAAATGCCAGCAGCCAGACGAATAAAGTTTTTGCAAAATGTTCAATGGCAATGGCAATGGCAAACAAAACTCTCACTGCCTCTCGCCACACACAACACTTGCTGGCTGTCTATCAGTTTATTTAGAATTTCGTTTGAATAATTAAAGCGTCTCGCTTTCATCCCACGCAACCCCCGCACTGCTCGCTGACCATCTCCATTTGGGCAAAATATTTAATTACTTTTAATAATGCAAACAGTAAATGTCGAGCTGCGGCTAATTCGAAATGTGGTGTGTGTTCTGTAAATTGCATTACTGATTTTAATTATCATTCATTACGAGTTTTGCACTCTGATTTCCGCGGAAAATTCTTAATTACCACTCTAGCTCTTTCAGGTCATTAAATATTTTGTCTTTCCTTACTGTTCGGTAATATTAACTTAGCCAAAAATATGTATGCAGATGGGGAGATGTCAGCAACTTTTGTCAACAAGGGGGCAGGGCAATCTTTATGTGTAACCCACTTTTTCATCTTGAACTTTGCTTCCTTGTTGGAAAATTAACAGCTTCATATGTCAGCCGTGATAACTTCATACTCCTTGGCTTACAGTGGAGGTTAAGGTAATAGAAATAAAAGAAAATCTTAAAAAAATGAAGTTAATTACTTAAGAACTAAGTAAAGATAAACAATTTTATGGGCATGGTACAATTTTAAAACAATTTATGTACGTAATACATTTAAAAATGTTGTCACAAAATTTGGTAACTCTAGCTCGTATAGTCTCTGAGATCTAGTTATTTATTCGAACAAACGGACAACGGACAAACGGACAAATAAACCGACGGACATACCGAAAAAAAACAACTTCAACCCAAGTGCTATATTTATGACCTCCTCTGTGTGAGTACCTATTTAGATGTCACTTTTTTCGTGCGGAGCCGGCTTTGCTCGGCTTTATCATTTGTCGCGCATTACGGGGCGTATGCGTAATGTGCCAAGGCAAGGGCTTTAAGCGGAGCTCATTTGCATGAATTGTTCCGCAGTTTGTTATTGTTATTGTTGCTGTTGCTACAGCTTCCGCTTGAGGCTCTTATCAAGCATAACCAACACTTCATAAATTGTCTAAAATTAGCCATAAAACAAAGCAAACAACCTTTGTCGCTGTTGCTGTTGTTGCAACCATCTCAAGAGTGTAGCAACCTGTGCCGGTGCCTCCACCCCCAGTCGACCCTAAGCTCGTTATGCTTTATTATGGCCCTGCACCCTTGACACCCGGCCAACCCAACCCCTCAGCCATGGCAACTATATAGGGGATACGTATCCGGTGGAAGTGAGAAGCGAAATATGTCTGCTCTGTGTTGTCTCCGGTTGCCGCACTCTTGGCCGCTGAAGTGGCCTTTTGATTTCCGTTGCCATAATTTATTATTTTGCCCAACGCAAAAATAAAATAATTTGTATAGAAGCATTGCCCAGGGAAACACAAATAGGGCGGGCCCGAGGCGGGGGCATCCTAAAAAACCCGAAAATAGTTAACCACAGCAGAGAGCGAAAACAAAAGCAGAGGCGGATGAGCTAGGACACCTGCTGGATTCCCTCGAACAGGTGAGACTAAGATTAAGTATCACTTGGGTATCTCCTAATTGGCGGGTAATTTTTTTGGAATTATTAATAAAGGAGATTAAGTCAAGCATGCTTTTTCTGTAGACCAAAGAAAATTTAAGCTAATATATATCCGCTTAGCTGAATTATTTAAGGCGGGGTTTGTGGCTTTGAAAACTGGCAAAACAGTGCTTAAAAGTTGATCATTTTCATTATTTATATATTTTAAACTCAATAAAAATGAAATAGAAACTTTGAAAAATAAATAAATATTCATTAAATGCCCGACTATCTAGCTTATTTGTTACGGTTAAATTTTCTAGGGCTTCACACTTACAAAAACTCATAAACATTTCTCTATAAAATGTCATAAAACTATGAAAACAATATATTCCAGTTTCCAACTCAAATTTCTTGAGACTTATTTTGTTTTTGTAGTTATTTTCCCCCTTCAAGTTCCTAGAAAATTTCCCTAACTGCCGCACATCTATTGCAGTCTTAGGTATACCCCACATTTGCAGGTTAAAAGGTGTTCAGCTTTGCCTGGCCGGATAAACAAAAACTTCCGCTGGCCAGAAGGGCGAGTCCTGCGAGCCCGAATACCCCAGCGTATTTATTTACTTTTTGGGCTTTGGGCCAACCACAACAATAGACGACGGACCCAACCCTGTTCTTGGCATTCTTTAAAGATGTATAAGTGTGTATAAAAAATCCCAGTGTGCATTTGACTTCGTTTTTTCACGACTTTCCGGGGTTAAAGTTTCAAGTTCGGGGTGTTACTTTTTATGGCCTGCAGCCGTTGGCAGCGTCTGATTGAGCGTGAAGTTGTAAAACTTAAGGAGTGCTAAGTGCCGTAGTCCTGAGCTGCCCCTATTCCTCCCCCCGGATTATGGCCAATAAAGCACGCATGTCGGCGCCAGGGCTCTAGAACTAGGAAACTCTGGGAAAAAAGAAAGAAATTAAATATGCCCCGGCTGCGGCTGTGGTTTCCTAGATGGCACATTAAGAAGGTGTGCTCCTCGTGGACAGTGTCCTCTGGCCGGGCTGGGGTAGATTTACGAGTTGGTTGCTTCGCTGGAAAAGTGGCCAAAGGGATGGAGAGATTAACCCGACTTACCAACCACTTGTTCCGGACTCCTTGTAAACCCATATTTTTTAGCAGACCATAATTTAAGGTGGTTAATGGGTGGAATGGGATAAGGACAAAAATAGCCGGAGTTAATATTTTTTCCCCCTTAGCGGAAGTCCAATTTACAGCGGACATTTTCCTTTTCTTATTGTTTAATAAAAATATTATCTCATTAGAAGATTGTGGTGGAGAAATTAAAACGGAAATGGGGTAGATTTAATTGAATTTTCATCGAATTATATGATTTTTTTGTAGGAAATGGGTTTACTTGCTTTAAAGATAGTGAGCTCTATTTAATAAATAAGCTTTGTTATATTAGTTTATATTATTTCAACGATGTCAAATTAAATAAATAATTTTTCTAAAATACCTGAGCTTTAATAAAGCGGCCAATATTTTTTATTGTCATGATAAATATTGCTTAGACATTTTGTAATAAATTCCTTTATACCTAAATTGCATTTTGAATGACTTGAATTTAATGTAAACAAATATATCACAGAATATATCACTTCCATATTTATTTCTCAACCCCAATTCCCTCGTTTCCCTTGTAAGTAATTTTATGTCGTAAGCAAAAATACTGAGCTTGCTGATATTCAAATAATAATCCAAAGGATGACCCAAATAAAATGAAACTAAGTCATCGGAACAACATCTGTTTGCCATGGCCCAAAAAAACTTATTTATCATATTCTTTCCCTCTTTTTTTTGCTCAATTCGGAACTTGAGTTACTTTTTGTGGCAATCAAATGAAGCTGCATAAGCATCGTATGTAAATTCAATATGTAAATTGATGAAAATAAAAATAGATTTGCAATAAATACGAAAGCCATACAGCCCCCGGCCAGCAACAAATAAGTAAAAATGCAGTCGAAATTATTTGCAAATCGAGAAAAGGGCGAAGGCAGATGGTTTTTTTGTGGCTGTTATTATTGCGACAGGGTCACGCATTTATTATTTGCGATTTTTTTGGGGCCTGGACAAAGCGACGCCTCTGGAAGCCATAAAATTCACGCACATGTATCCACCGAATAGTCTGGCGTCTGGGTGTAACCTTACTTTTTATGCAAAACGAATCAAAATCCAATTATAAACCGAAAGCGTGTGTGCCGCCGAGTGTTAGGTGAAGGGGGAGGGTCAAAGGACAACCAACTGCAACCACATACACACACACACCACACAACTACAACAATTATGGCAACAACGGGACTTGGTCGAAGAGGCGGTAATGAAAAATTCAATTTTGGTAAACAAAAGACGCGAGCGAAAGCGCGATTTAATATACATACGGGCATATGTGCGTGCGAGTGCATCGATACGCATGCGATGTACAGAGAGAAAAATTCGTGGGTTAAATAATATTTAGGTGGAATTTAAACATATATATTTATTTTTAATTTATTTAGGTAATTGTTTAAATACTCTTTAATAGTAATTGCAAGGTATGCAATGATTTTTTCTTGAATCTTTGAGGGAGAAATATTTAATTGCATATTTTTAATAATGTCATATTTTAAAATATATGTTCATATTTATCTTTTAATTAATTTCAATAGAAATTGAGAGAGAACTCAATGATTTTATCTTTTATTTTTTGAGGATAAAATATTTAATTGCATACTTTTGGATACCTTTTAAAGAGGTTCTATATTACTTGGATAATTCTTGAATTTTGGTAGAAGAAGATAATAACAAATAACAAAATAATTGAATGGCATACTTTCAGACACCTTTTAAAGAGGCTTTCTGTTACTAGGATAATTTTCTTAAAGTCATAGCACAAAGAAAAATGTTGAAAACGATTGCAGCTTATCACTTGTTAAATTAGTTTGAAATTTAAATTTCCAACAAATTTAAATGTTTTAATACTTTGATTAATTTTAATAAATTGAATGTTTAGCTGACAGAATTACGCATTATTTTTTCCTGCGTACATTGCTGCTGTACATATGCGTTCTTGTGGCTCCAGAAGCTTGGTCTGGGCCCTCTGACCAAAACTCATTTGCATATTATACGAATGAATGGAAGGTTCGCCATGGTGTTGTGTACCCTAAAAGGCGATTTCAATGGTTGCTGGGAGTGTTTAACGCAAGTTTCAACAGGGAAACATAAGTCTTTAAGTGAAAACGAATGTTAATAAAAAATAATTAAGCAGGAGGGAATCAAGCTCTTATAAACTCGATTCGAAAACACAAATTAAAAGAAAATAAATAATAAATTAATTAAATTAAAATTAATTTAAACAAAGCCAGACTCCCAAGTAATTACAATAAAGTATAAAAGTATAGCTCCTAGACCCAGCTCAGTTGTATGGCAAATACGGTCTCAGCTGCGATCAGATACAAGGAGCAGATGACCAGGGTAACAATCATGATGGGGAAGCCCACGTAGAAGAAGTCCATGAAGGATATTTTGTAGCCATGCTGCTCGGCGCTCAAGGCCACAAACTCGTTGGAAATGGATCCCAGCAAGGTGCCGTTGCCGCCGCAGTTCAGTCCGAGCAAAAGGGCCCACACCAGGGGCATTAGCGTCACGGCCGTTGACTCGTCCTGGCCCACCTTAATGCAGAGCTTCAGCATAATGGCGGCCACCGCCGAGTTGTCTATGAAGGCAGAGACCAGACCGGTCGTCCAGAGAATGAGCATCATGCCGGATAAGGTCTGCTGGTTGATATCCGTGTCCACAACCGCTGCCGTGGTCAGGTCACCCAGCCAGAAGACGAAGCCCAGGTCGATAATGACCTCGGTAAGGATGAACAGGCTGGCCAGGTACAGCAGCATGCCCCACTCGATTCTGGCCAAGACCGGACTGATGGAGTCATGGTTCGCCAGGATAAGCAGCAGAAAGGCAGCCAGCATGGAGATCCATTCGAGAGAGGAATTTTGGATTACACTGGGAATCGATCTAATAAAGAAGCAAAAGATGATAAAGACAAAGGCTAAGCCGATATGTGCCAGCAGCCTCAGGTTCATGATCGGCTGATTCGCCTCAAGGAGGGCCAGGGTCCCATAGTAGTTGGGCACCGGCTTGAGCCACACACGTCTCTTGGTCAGCATTTTCCTCTTCAGCTCCTTCATGCGCTCGTGGATCTCCGGCGTGGGTCTCTTCATGGCGCGCCTCCTGTCCAGCTGATTCTTGTTCAGCTGAAAGATCCGACCGCCCACCCAGCAGAAGGTCAGGCCAAAGACCGCTGCCATGCAGATCAGCGCTGCCGGCAGCATGTGCCACATGAAGTACGAGAAATTTATGCCCTGCGTCTCCATCACAGGATCGCTGGCTACGATCACGTTCGCTGGCGATCCCACCGGTGTCGTGGACCCCCCCAGATTCGAGTAGATGGCCAGGATGATGAGGACGTACTTGGTGTTGATGAAGGCGGCCTCGCAGAGCCTTATGGAGGCAGGAGCCAGCATTAGGATGACAGTGGAAGTGTCCAGAATGGCAGACATGACGGCGGCGAACATGCACATGAGGAAGATCAGAAGCCACGAATTGCCCTTGGAGATCCTGTAGGCTACCAGTGCGACGTAGTCGAAGAATCCCGTCTCCGACAACAAGGTCACCATTATCATGCTGCCCAGGAGTATCATCAAGGTCCCAAAATTTATATAGTGGGCGATAGCGCTGAAGCTGGGTTTGTGTCCAATGAAAGCCAGCAGGGTCAGGGCGCCGCTACAAATGAGTATCAAGCCGAAGTATCGATCTATGTACTCCGTGATGATCATAGCGTACAGGACGATAACCAAACCCAAGGCATATACCACTTCTATAAAGGAGGTCTTTGGTGACTTGTCTACGCTCATCTTCAGGCCCACCGCCCGATCACTCTTGCTCCTCACCGAAATCACCGACACGGCCAGCGCCCAATCTATAACGGAGATTGACGAGGGCTCAACTTCCAAAGTCTTCAACTCCGCTGGGGAGACCTAAAAGTAGAGAGTGAAGGATTAATGATATCGATTTAATCGATTTTTTAAATAAAGGTAAAAACACAGGTGTCGAAAAAGTTATCGAAATTGATTTTTTTCCAATAGAAGGATTTTATTTATATATGTTATTACACCTATTGCGAACACTTTATTATAATTTTGGAATTAAAGAAAAATCGCGCTAAATTTGTATCAGTGTATCGAAATAATCGATTTTTTTTTTGCAATAGAAACATTTTATTTATATTTTATATTACATGTACAGCGAACATTTTATTAAAATTTTTGAATAAAAGAAAAATCGCAATTTATTTGTATCGGTTTATCGAAATAACGATTTTTTATAAGAAAGTTCACGAAGTTAATTGATTGCAAACTTAATTAGAATAAAACGTTTTTTTATGTATTGATATGAAAAATTTCATAATTAGTGTTATAACTTTAAAATAAAATAATTAAACAACGTTCATTTGTATCCTTTTATCGAAATTATCGATTTTTTTATTTAAGAAAATATCAGAATTTTCTTTATTGAAACATTAGTTAAATTAAACAGTATTTATTTTTTGTATTGATGTTTTTCAGTTAATCGATATGTTCGTTAAGTTAATCGATAGCCAAGATATTTAATTTTTTTATATCGATAAAAATAGTATTCTTATGTTAAAACATCGATAGCTCTTTTAACGATATATTTAATAGTATTTAGAGAAAGCTAATCAATCATCATGCTCAATTTCGATATATCGATTTAATCGATGTTTGATCATTACCGAAAATTTCCTCGACACTTCATTGTATTTTGACTCGTTGTGCAACAGGTACACATTCCACATGTGTGTGTACACATAGATCCGATTCAGCTTGGAATCCCGCCACTCCACCCGGACACCCACGCCTGGTGCGTTTTGGATACGCTTTCTTTTGGTTAGCCGCTTGTCTATGGGTCCCTCAAGGGTTATCTTGATGGCATCGTACGGAATGCTGACCTTCCTTATCCAAATCTTGTCCGGCATCGATACGATCATCATCTCCTTCTGTATCACCGATGTGGTGACGCTCGTAGTGATGGCGATCACGGCCCAAAGCACTAGAAGGAGCCACAATCTGACACCCAAATAGAAGAAGCCTCGTTTGGATGTCGTTGGTGGTGTGGCCATTATTTATCTAACTTATTATTATTTTTTAAATATTTTTTTAATACTAATATGCTCAGGATATTTTTTTTTTTGCTTGTTGTGTCAAGCCGTACTGGGATTCCTTTTCAAGCAACGATTTTTTTGGATATAAAAAAAAATTAATAAAGTATCCTTAAAGTAGTTTTCAAGGCATAACAGTTTAAAATAGATTAATTCATATCTATGGTATATTTAGTGCACTAATTATTACTGGAAAAATAATTATTAAGGGAGCATAGAGGAAAGAAAATCTACCTTAAAAAAATAAAAGCACTATACAAACCCCAAGCCGATATTCTCGATTTTTCCTTGGCCAAATGGAATTGATTTCTCTGTTTTTCAATTTTCTGCACTTTTCCGAGCTAGAAAGTTGTGGCAACATCTGCTGACCGCTCAACTTTGCCTATGATATGTGGTCTGGGCTAACCTAATAAGAGCAGGACTCCAGCCCAGAACATTCCACTTCCAATTCCCGACAGCAAAGGGAAAACTTGAGCACAGCCAGAGGAAGGGGGAGGGAGAGTCCAGTGTAAGTAAGTAGGCCAAAGTAGTAGGTGAAAGCCATTTTCCCAGCAGACCATCAAAAATGTATAGCCATGATATGTGGCGCTGGGAGAATGTTGCAGTGCAATGCAAAACTTTTTAATAATGCCGCAGAAAAAATGGACAGAGAAGAATAATGGCAAGCCAACGAAAATGGACAAAACAATATTTGATGCATGACAAATGTGGAGAAAAATTGTAGATATTCCAGCCAGACACAATGGGTGTCATTCAAGGCGGTTAGTCTGGCGTGAAAGGCTCTGCAAAAAAATATGTAGATTATGTTTAGCAGGAGATGAGTGGTATCTTGCACACTAATTCCCCAGTCTTGGGGCTAATTTTTCTGTTTTTCCCCTATCTGTGTGCCGTGTGGCACTTATAATCCACTTCGCTTTTCCCCACAATTTGTCGCCATCAACATAAATCTAAATCAGCTTTCTCACTGCACGTGCCACAGCAGCACAGATGTGTGAAGTTCTCGCTCCCCAAAACCCGGAGTAATCTGTTACAAATTCCCTCCCAAACAGCTCTTTGCCCTTTGGTTTTTTTATTTATTTATTTTTTTCTGTTGCCTGTTTTTAATTCGTACAAGTGGGGGAGACGCAACTTTAAATGGCAGCGTTGTTAATTGGAAATGAAGTGCAATACAGGGCAGAGCCGGAGTACAGACTGTCTGAGATCCGCTTCAAATGGCAGGCGGCGTAATGAAAATGGTCACCGACCCATGCAGGTGTTGTGTGTTGCCTAGGCAATTAAATAGGATTTTTTTCCTTTCACACACACACATCCCCGTGGCACAACACATTAATTTGTATGACTGAATTGCGTCTGGAATTTTTGAGCGAAGAAAGAGTAAACATTTTGCACACTGCGAAAATAACAAGCAATTAGGAAAGGATTAAGGATAGCAAGTAAAAATCCTGATGCTAATTTGTCCCAAATTTGTTATTGATTTATAAGACTGAAAACTAGTATTTTCTTCAACCAAACTATTTTATATTTCTGCTACTTTTATCCCTGTGCAGTATCACCAATTTTATGACAGCTTTTATGCAATTTTCTAGCCTAGTTTTGGAAGTTCTGTATCCTAGTTAATGCCTTTCCTGCTCCCCATATACGATGTCCTTGCTTAATTAGCAAAACAAGAGGAGCGGAGGTGCTGGCGCCTGTTGCCAAATATTCTGACCCTAAACATCGCACAAATGTTGTCAACCGAAGGAGTCCTCCTCCGTCCCAGAATGTCGACAGCTGGCCAAGCAGACCCCTAATGAGATACGGGAACTGGGAACTGGAAACTGTGAACCCAGAACCCAGAGCCCAGATTCGAGGCCGGAGAGCGGAGAAGTGAAAACCCGAAACCGAAAAACAAGACGACTGTCGGAGTGGCAGTCACTTTGACAGTTTGAATGGCGCACGGGTCACGCCCACATTATGTCTGTGTATACTGTACACTGTGAATATTATGTGGGTGATGTGTCTACATCGCACCCTTGCACATTTACACCCTTTCGGAGGAGGCGTTTCACTTTTGGCCCAAAATTTACAGCGGTGTCAGGGAGGCCAGTATGGACTGCTTGGAATTTGTTGTCTGACTTTTCTGCAAGGCTTTAACATAATTTTTGTATGAGATATTTATACCCTTTAAGATCGTGCATTGAAATCTTAATAATTTAAAATCTAAATATTAACAAAAAATATTAGCAAACAAATTTAAACCATTTGTTTTAAATTTTATAAAGGGTAACATAAAAAAAATTCTAAAAAAAATTGGGATATGGGATGGGTTGAAAACTCAGCTTAAATAGCTGCTTATATTAAAGTTTAAAAATAATTTAATACATAAAATATCTTAATTAAAAGTATTTAAACTTGTTTTGTAATAATGTTCAGCGATCCATAAAAAAATATTATAAATGGTTTTAAGAAAAATAATAATGATTTGAGTCTTTGGAGAAACATCGATGATCGATATATCGATTACTTCCCATGGCTGCTCTCAAAACAATGTATATCGATGTATCTTCTTCTTCTCAGTTTTTTTCTCGCGTCCTTCTCGCTGTTCGGTCTTTTTCGCTTCTGATTGCAAAAGTAAGAATAAAAACAAAGTCGTGTTTGTATAATGCCTTGCGTGAGGTTTTTAAAACTCTAAGTGCGTGTAATAAGTAAAATAAACCGAGTGCAAGAATTTGGCGATCTGAATCAAGCGTGATGCGCGTGTGCGAGCGAGAAAAGAAAAGCCGTCGAAGAAACTAATTGTAAATTCATCTGAACGTGCGTGGGTAAATATGAGTGTTTTTTTTTTTTTGTGTGCTGGCTGACAATTATGTTTAAACAATTGGCCGTGCGGTTAATTCAAGCTCCCATTAAATCGGATGCCATTTATACCGGCATTTCTCTCCCTTTGGCCCTGCTACTTTTTTGCATTCGCCTCTTGCACCTTCCCCTTCCCCTCGCACTAACGAGTAAGCTGTCTCTGGAAAATGCATAATATTTAGCAACAATAAGAAAGCGAATAGGACACGAAAGAAGGGGAAGAAAAAGAAGCTTGCCAATAAGAAGAAGAAGCATCAGCCTTATTTCTTTGTTCCCCTTCAATGTAATAAAAAAAGCAAAAATAGTAAATGACGCCCTGTGTTTTGCAGTTTTTCTCTCCCACCCTTTCGGCGCTGCCACTTGTTGGTTGAATGTGTTGCACTGCCCAAGACAACAGTTCTAAATCTTAATTTTTGTTGTTTCTCGATCACAGGAAATCTAAAAAGATCGCGCAGTTGATAAAAATATTAAGGAAAATACTTTTTGCTATCAGGTGTTAAGGTGTAAGCAAGTTCAGTTCCAAAAAACGCGAAAAAAGTACACAAAAAACAAACGCGCCGCGAGTTTTTATACAAATGTCATCTACTTTTTTTTCTTTTTTTTCCTGTGTCTGTATGTGTGTGGCGCCAATCAAAAGCCAAAAATCATCTAAACCTGACAGCTAAAAGTCACAAAAACAAAAGTAATAAGAATAACATAAACAACAAGGACATCGAGTGATTCAACATAAACCATGTCAGGTTTTTGTTATCAGGTGAGTCTCAAATCAGTTCCTTAATATTTTGTATATCAGCTATCAGCTTAGTAAGTCCCTCTATCTTGCACTTGTCGATATTATATCGATAGTATAGATTTTTTTATGGTATCAATTATTTTTGTTTATAGGAACTTTTTTTTACTTTCTAATTAGGAACCAATTAATATGTTGCTCCAATTAATATGTTCCTCCAGAATATAATTTAACTTAGTTTCGATTTTTGATCGACAATTTATATATAAAGAGTAATACCTTATAATATATATTATTTTTTCGCGTTATTTTTGAATCCAAAATAATGTAAATTATAACCAAATGTGACCTAGTCCCAGATTTACTAGGTTTTAAGAGTATTTGAGCATTCACTGTCCACAGTTTCCTCGCCGTCCATTATGTAATTGCGTGGGCGGCTTTGCCACCAAAGGTGGCCATAGTATCAACTCGAAGCGGTCTGGATGGGGTCTAAGAATGGCTTAGGCTCCTTTCCAGGAGCTCATTACTAAATGTCACTGCAGCAGCAGCAGCATCCACAGTCGGAGCAGCTGCTGTTAAACGCCTTTGAAGTCGATGGCTCAGAGGGCCAAAGGAATGCCAAAGGACCCACAGAGCCCCAAGGACCCAAAAGGAGCTCACCGAATCCAACGATTCCAACAGTGCAGATGTGGATGAACGAAGGTGGTTATGGCCTCGTAAGTGGGCTTATTTGAAATTATTGTGGGAATTGCAGGGGCGTCGTCGCGTCGCGTCGCCGCAGATCAAAAACAATAATTTACTTGATTTCACTTTTCGGCGGCTGCGTCTCCAATTTCCAACGCCAGCTCAAAGTTCAAGGGGGCGTGGCCGGGGACTCAAATTGTGTGGAATTATGTGGGGGACTGGCGAGGATTATTATACGGGTTGACTCCCCCGGCTAATTGCCAAAGGGCTTTCTTTGGCTCTGGCATTAGCTAATGAAAAGTTTGCCAATTCAAACGAAACCCTTCTGCCTGCGACGGCGTTGAGAACTTTATTAATTCCACGAAAAATAAAAAGAAGAAATATGTTTCACCTTTTGGATAACGAAAATTGGCCAAAGTTCAGATTGATATATCGCCCGCAATAAATTCCTTGAAAATTTCAATCGAATTTTTGTTTTATTTAAAAACTCTGGCGATAACATATGGGTTTTTCAGAAAAAAAAGCGCTTCAGCTAGTTGACTGATTTATGAGCGCATGTAAAGCAATTTTCTATGCAAAAGTTGGGCTACAAACTTTTCTGCCTGCATTATAAAGATGATAATCCCAGTGACAAGTAGACCACCCCTCCGCCTTCTCCTTTGGATTACCAACTCTCTGTCACACTGACGTCATTCTGGCCAGAACAATGGAACAAGCCAGCCGGGTACAAAAACTCTTCAGGCTTTGCACAGAGAAAATAAATTGAGAAGTGAGTCTATAAATTAAAATATTAAAATACTTGATGTGCAAATAAATAAGCTCAATATTGAGGGTAGTTCAGTAAAAATATGTTGAAAAACATTTTGAAACATTTTATTATGAACATATCTTTGTATTCATGTAATAAAATATATGTACAATGGATTTGGAGTCGAAAATAATTTTTGAACTTACTACGTTTTTATTAATTTTCGTTGATTTTTGTTGCTGTTATTTCATTTCTTAATCTTGTTCTTTTTTTCTTTTAAATTTCTTAAAAGCCCTACCTTAACTATAGTTTCCCTTTAAGTACTCCCTTAATTTCTTTTCTCAGTGTGCTCATAAATGCAAATTGTTATCATGTAGTTGCGGCCATTATATAGAAGTAATACTTTTGCTCTGTTTCTTTATTGCGGATTATGAAAATGAGCCTTTTTGCTATTTGCATAATTGATATTTAAAATACCGGCAAGCCGAATAAGAATAGACGGTCGCCGGGGCGAAGGAGGTTGGCTTTGCACCATTAATTGAAAAATAATACGTAAGAGACATGCCCACTGGCTGGGGATAAAACGAGTAGCTGTTGGTTGGCAAGTCCTTCTGCCCGTTGAGCTGCTTGAGCTCCTTCCGCAGGCCACCTACGTGTGGACACATGGCATTCTGTATCTGTGTCTTTTGCCTGCGGTGAAGTGCTTCACGTTGGGGGGGAAGAAAAAAAAGGAAAAGAAAAAAGGAGTGGGGAAAAGCGGTCTGTCTGGGCCCAGTGAAAAGTTAATGATGTTGCTTCCAGTACACACACACGCTCATTTTTCAACATTTACGTTTGTAATTAAATTTTGCAACAACTTCCAGGCAATACGGCCGGAGTAATTGCATTTGCCAGTTACATACAGGCACGTGTCCTATTTGGGGCCCATTTAATATGCAATTAAACGGTTATCGTGGGCCGTCTTGGCCAGAAACAGCGTGCGGTATCCCTTGGGCATTAAAATTTGCCTTATAATTGCTCGATTAAAGTATCTTACTTTTTTTTTGTAAATAAAAAAGGAATGGTGAAATTTTTACTGGAAATTTTGGGACTTTTATAAAGCTTTATTATTAAGTGTATTAATTTCTATCCTAATAATAGATAATAATAAAATAAAAGGCATGAAAAAATCTCTATAAATACAAAAAATATATTTGCAGTTGAAATATAATCTTAAGCATTTTTTACGGTTGTTAGTGTATTTCAATCTTCGAATTACTAAAAATACACACGTATGTATATGCTCATCATCAGAGCTGTTTTACGTACATTTAACCTGAAAACCATAATTCGATTTGCTTTCATTTGTTTATTAAAATAATGTAAAATTAATGCCGGTTGCCAAACGGGAAGCACAACAAAAGGGCTCGTTAAATGCAGTTTGCGTGATTAACTTGGCGGCAAAAATGCGAAAAATACAAACGAATACTTAAACACGCGCTGAATTTAATAAGATGTTTTGGTTGGCAATAATATGAGTTTGCTTTTGTTGACTCTTTAATTTTTTAATTTTTCCTATGCAATTGGAAACATAAATAACGAGACGTTGCCTTGATTAGCATTCATTTAAAATCAAATTAAAATGAAAAGGATTAAGATTTGAACTATAAAATACCCTTATGTTTTATTTAACATTTTTAGTTAAAAAAAATACTACTTTATAATATTCAAAAATCCACAAAATGTCCTAATCATAATTTGTTTAATAATTAATATCTCTTTATTTTTTATAACAGAAATCGGTCTTAGCATACCCTTTTAAAGACGATATTACAGGGTAACATAGCACCTAACTAGCTTAATTAATACAAAACAATTAAAGGTGTAAATAGGATTTACATAATTTGTTCACGGATTTTTCCAGTGGATAATTCACTAATTAGTATTTATTTAAATGCATTGAAAAGGCCACTAAATGCAAATTAATTTGGGTTATACAAATTTATGTACTTACTATATATTTACAATAATATATATTTATGTTTAAATTGTTATTTTTAAATTTGGGCTTGTTGCCATAAATTTAAGGCCTAGAATTTTTGTGATTCTAGGGACCCTTTTTCACTTTTCTTTCAGCACCAAATAAATATTAGGCGACAGTTTTTTGTCTGCCTTTGTTTGGCTTAGTTTTTTTTTAAGGACCATCATCATCATTAGAGACAGCCCACGTTCCTACGTTCCTCGTCTAGCCGGTTGTCTCATTTGTTTTTGTTTTTTCCTTTTTTGTCGTTTGTTATTTCAAGAGTTTTTTTTTGTTGTCCGGCCGATAAAGGGATGTCTTCCGAACTTTTGGCTAATTAATGGCTAATTTTCCTGTCTTTTGCCGCCGAGAAAGCCACTCAAATTGATCGATGACATTAAACTGTTGTCATGTCAAAAAAGCGAAACAAAAATGCTAATGAAATGTTTGGCCTAGGAAAATATATCTATCATCGGAGTAAGCGAAGAGGGAATATAAATATGAGTATAAATATAAATATACGGATTAACAGCCCACTTATGATGACACAATGAAAAAATTTTGTTGCGATAAAGTAAGTAAACAGATTTAGGATAATAAGAACAATGTATTTTTATCAATTGAAGATCAAATTATTTCCTTTTAAAACTGGCCACTTATCCTTTATTTTTACAATTGTGTAACATATTTAATAAACCAATTTGTGGATATTTTCAAGTGGTCCATATGAAGCTGTAGTTCTAGCTTTAACATGTCAGTGGAATATCCACTGCCTGAACTCTTGTCCGTTGTAAATTTCCGCATTTAATCAGCTTTATTACAACCAGAAACATGACACAGAAATGGTCACGCAGAGCTTACGAGCTTAGTGCCAAATATTTTGCCTAACCGCCATGGCCGTCGCCGTCGCCGCCCGGACAATGAAATGAAATGGTTTCCGCAGGCCATAACTTTCATCACCGCCAAAGAGAGGGCTTGCGGGGCCGGGTCGTAGGACTCTAATTGATTCGTTTTAAGCGCAATGATTGCGGTTTTCGGTCGATGGACTGACTGAGCCAGACTGAACCAACATCGATCAATTGGAGTTGCTGGGTGTGCGTGTGTGGGTTCATTAGATGTGTCATAAAACCTCGGCAGCACAGCAACCTTTGAGCGCGCAAATAATCTAATTAAGACAGGCCCCAGATTGAGATTCGGGCCGGTCATAAATAACGCAATCTCAGCCCGAAGGCCAAGTCATTTACTTTATGGCAATCAAAGCATTTAATTTAGATTTTAATGGCCAACTGCTTAAGCAGGTCCTGTGCAAATACCGATAAGCCACTTTTGGGTCTTGTCTCTGCCTCCGGTTAATAGCAAAAATCAACATCAAATTGCCTTTCAGTGGCAATTAGCATATTTTACAATTAATTGGTAAACAGCGTGTGTTTTTATTATTACTCCTTATCAGACCATTCAACTCTGCAGCGAATTTGCACTCCAACCCCCGGTAAATAATGGTGGCGCTGATAAGGGCTACGAGAAAATTGGGATGAGAAAGGGAGTCAGGGGAAAAAGTCTCGTGAGGGCAATTAACTGGCCAAGGGTTATCCATATCGGATGTAGTGAGTGAACAAGCGTTTATTGCCATTTGCCAGGCAAAGGTGTCATAAATCAGGAAAGCCAGAAAAGCCAGGAAAAAGTGGTGAAATTAAATATTTACAATGTACTTATTTTAGTAAATTAATGTAGTTTCTTTTTATGTAAAATATGCACCTAAACTGGCTTGACTTTGCTCTTTAATTTAAAACATTATTTTCCCCTTCATGCGGACGTCCTTAGTTTACTTTTTATCTTTCGCCATTTGCCATGAACATTCTCCAATTAACACACAAAAAGTACACTTTTGTGCAAACTACATTTAATTGAAAATTTTAAAGATATTTACCCACTTGGCTTGCAAAATAAATGGCCAGAAAAGAGGTAAAAGCTGAGCTGGATTTAGGATTCTATTTAGTTGACCAAACAGACAGACAGGAATAATTTTTGAGCATAGTTTGGCAATGCAAATGTAAATTTTTGGGCTTCTCGTCGTCGAAAGGACCTGCTAGCACATTGTGAATGCTTAATGATGATTCAATTGAGGGACTTTTATATGCCATCCAAGTAATCCTCCGACTGAGTCAGCTCTCAACACAGTTTCTTCCTCGGCGAGTGCATTTTATGGGAATTTTATGTAAATTAATGGTCCCTTAAATACAGACAGTGGACCAGAGTCGGAGGAGATAAATGAACCTACAGGCAAATGACTTCGACAGGGCTTTGCCGGTGTATTAAGTGTAATACAATATTGAGATAATTAATTTGTGAGCACCATGTAAGGCGACACTTGAGTTCGTGCTCGTCCGTATAATCGAATTATAGAAATTCCTCGATTTACATTGATTGAAAGCTTTCGGTTTTATCAATTACTCTTTAAGTTTGCAGTTGGAAAGAAATGTTCGATATGTATTGCTCACAAAAATGTCGAAATCTATTTTATATCGATAAGATTGTTAGGGAAAGTTTCGATAATATTGACGTTATATGAAATGAAAGAACTACAAATATTTTTATATTAATTAAAAACTTATAAAAATTCAGTTTTAAAAATTATTTTTGAATTAAACTTAAACTTTCCAACCAAGTGGTATTTTCGACTGCAAATCTAAGTTACCGATTACATATTCTATAACGAGAAAGAAAGCTAACTTCGGTAAACCGAAGTTGGTATACCCTTGCAGTCTGTAATTGGATCATTGAAAATCGAACCATTTTAGTAATGTTGAAAAAACATCGAATTTTGTAAATTTTACATTTTACATGTAGAATTTTACATTTTCATATAAATGGACCGATCGATTCTATGGCAGCTATATGATATAGTGGACCGATCTTAATGAAATTAAAACCGTAATTCTAGAACCTTAAAAAACTGCTATGTCTTAAAATTTATAGAAATTCGTTGAAAAACAGAGAAGTTAAATTTTTTTTTACATTAATTTCGCCATCATTCCTATGGCAGCTATAGGATATAGTAGTCCGATTTCGGTCGTTCCGACATATATACTGCGTGCTAAAGAAATAAGACTATGCTGAAAATTTCAGCTCGATAGCTCAAAAACTGAGAGACTAGTTCGCGTAGAAACCGACAGACGGACAGACGGACAGACGGACAGACAGACGGACATGGCTAGATCGACTCGGCTGGTGATGCTGATCAAGAATATATATACTTTATGGGGTCGGAGATGCCTCCTTCACTGCGTTGCAAACATCTGGTCAAAATTATAATACCCTCTGCAAGGGTATAAATATGAGATATTTTTCGATATATCGCTTGTTTTAATATTTATTTCTTACCTTTATTATTTATATTTAAGAATGTAGGTTTAATATCGATTTATTGATGATATTCTTCCATCCCTAATCAATTTCCGTCTGCCTTTTCATCTTCATTCACCTTTCGCATAATTGTTGAAAAATGCCGCCAGCATCAAAGTTTTGTCTGCCGCTTAATTAATTCTCAATTGATTTTAGGCACACGCTGGCGGCAGCAAACTTTTAAGATACCCTGTCCGTGTCTGCCTTCTATCTTTGCTGGGTTAAAAGTTTGGCTTGCAGTTAATAGAATGCATGTTTTGGGGCCAAAGTTTTCAACTAACAGGCTGCCTAATTAGTTGGCCCGTACTCGAAATTTTAATTATAATCACTTTGTCCTCCAGCTGTGCTGCAGGCGCTTGTCTGCTATTAGTGGCAGTTAATTGATATTAAGCATAAGCAGCGTGGGCCGTACGGAATAGTTTGTCCCTAACTAATTGGGCCCGGCCAAAGCTCTGGAATCGGCTTTAATTAAGACCCCCGATGACACCTGACACCTGACTGGGCCCCGCAGGTCCCCCGTGCAGCGAGTTTAATTTACTTTTCCCTGTCTTAACTTTCGGCAAAACTTGCAGTTTCAGTTTTCTCGTATTTCTCGCTTTTCCTCTGCATTTTCTGCATTTTTTGTCTCCTGTTAGTAACGAGGGAAGCGAGGAAATCTCTGAAAATGGCAGGTGGAAAATCGGAAGACATTCGGCCAAACTGCAGCGAATTGCTGGAGTGGACATGCAAACACTGGCTTTTGCGTGTCCCACCGTCAGCAGTAAATCTCACGACCAAGTGGCGAGCAACTTTTATTGCCACATCCACCGTGCACCATCTAGCAGGTGAGCAGCAGTGATGGTTCCAATTCTATATGGAAAAGGTAATAATAATAAGGTAATATATCTTATTGCATATAAGCAAGTAATCAAATTAAATTTAAGAGACTTAAAGTAAGTACAAATATTAAATAATTTTAAAATCTTAATTTGGTTCTCGCACTTATCATTATTCTTATATGCTTATCAATCATTAGTTTTAATTTTATTTCTTTCTAAACCTTACTTGTAATAAGTTTAATATTTTTACTAGTTAACTACTTATCTTTAGGTTTATTTTCTCAGTGATTTTTTTCTGTCCTGTACCTTGTTTTCCTTTAGGTAAGAAATATTATTAGTACCTTTCCCATCACTGCCTAGCAATTGGCCGTAAACGAAATTCCCAGCACGGCGACCAAGTTCAAGGACTTCACCTTGTTGGGATTGTTTTCATTTATTCGCTGGGTCCTTCTTAACGCTATTGCATTTTGTTGTGAGTGAGCTTAAGGTGCGATTATCTGGCAAGTGGTTTATGTTAATAGGTTCTCTGTTCGCTGGCTTGTTGTGGTTTTTGTTTAAATCTGTTTACAGTCCGGCAGCCAATGCAATCATTATTTATGGCGCCCAAAAGTCTAATTTGGGAGCGAAAAGAGGCATGGTGACAAATGCAAATAGGCTTCGAACAATTTATTCGGAATTATGGATTTTGTTGGCCGCCTGTTTTGGTTTTTATACAAAGCGTGTTTGGGCTTTGGAAGTGCTTTGTGTGAATATTTGTCGCATAAATACATATTAAATCGAAGAGAATGTTCTGTAAATTATTTAAATCTAAAGTAAATATTAGTCTGAGTTAAGTTTAATGAAGTGTTATAAGTTTTACGTTAATAATTTAATGTTTTTGAATATTTTTCGGAAAGAAATTAGGAAAAGTAAACATTTTTATTTGTCACTTTGCTTTTAACAAACTTAATTATTATTTTGAATCAAAACTAAATCATTTCCTTAACAATTTAAGAGATATACAGAACTCATCAACTCGAAATTTAGTGCAAAGCTAACAAATTAAGAGCACCTGTGTGTACCTGCGAGCTATTAAAAATGTTGATGATGTGTGTTGTACGCTCCGCAACATATTCAGTTTCTAGTGCAAATTACATTTTGGTTGCAGACAAAACAGCATCGCACACAAACCCACTCTTTATATACACATATAACCCCACAATCAACGGGCTTAACAGGTGCACAAACACTAATGCCACACTACTACTACTACAATGGCGGTAATGGCAAAATGGCGAAGCAACAAATAAACGCACGCGAAAATGGCGGAAGTTGTTATGCAAATTCGCCAAGGGGCGGGGGGTTTTTTGCCTTTTCTGCGAAAATCCCTTATCGGTCACCGAAGCCTACATATATCCCATCAAGGCTGACATGATCGAGGTCACGGCTGGGGATGGGAAACAGTACCGTTAAAAGTAAATATTTTAAACTGATTTTTTAAGGTAAATATGGGAGAAGAAATATTTATTATTAAAATGTTTGATAGAATAATAATATTTAGATAATTTATCGAGATTATATCGATATTGTTATTAATCGATTTAATCTAAAATATTATCAAGTGTTAAACGATATTTTCATAATGGATATTTGATATGTATTTCAACGGTTAATACAAAATGCAGCCCAACTTAAATTATAGTTCTTATATTTTAGTATTATTTAATTAATTAACGAAATTATTTTATTATTTTTATTATTACATACAACTCGAAATTTCTCGAATTATCCCCTTACAGTTGCCATCCCAATTATACATTCTAGGGACACACCAGCCGGGTCGCGGCTTATGCAATAAAAAGCCAAAAGCCGTCAATTCTCTGTCGACCACTTTCAATCTATGCATATTGCTTAAGCCCCCGTTGCAGCCGCTTAAAAACAAGCAGATAAAATGGAAAGCGGGTAGCGGAAAATCCATGACAACTTAAGGCGATTGAAATGTCAACGAGCGGCGGGACAGCTTGTGGTGATGTTTAAAGACGGAAATGGGAGGAGGGTTCCATCTAGGCTGCAGTACAGATTTCATTTCTGCCACCTTCTTTTTTGTGGGATATTTTTTGGGCTATACTAGCATCTCAGCCAAGGCTATCGCTGGCAAATGCAAAATATGAAAAAATCTACGAAAATATAGGTTTTGGAAGTCGAATAAGCAATGCTGTAGGAATTAAGCGCCTATTAAATTAGGAGATTAAATTAAGTTAGATTAAATATTACAACTACTTGAATCAAAGGCTTGTTGTGATTTTAAAAGATATAAAAATGCATAGACACTTTTTAGTAGCTCTCGTTCACCAGAAAAGAGTAATAACAAAGGGACTTTCCTCCCGCAGAAGACTCTACTATACATGTCCCTTTATGTGTGCCATTTTTTTCTATACTCCTATATATATGCATATTTTGGCAAATTGCCAGCGTCGCACGCGGCGTATGCGTAATATGCATCGCACGCCACCGAAAGAGTCCTTGGATGGAAAATCTCTCTAATAGCACTTAGGAGCTAAGTGAAAACTTTGAAGCTTCTCCTTTTTTTCGTGTGCCAGCAGCAGTTAGTTGGCTGCTATCAAGTTAGGGCTGAAGGTTTGGCTGTTGTCATGACAGCATCGCTTTAATTAAGCCAGTTAATTGTTACACATACGCCCCGCTGCACCTTGCACAATTAATTTTGAAAAATTCTAAAAGAAAATGTAAACTTTTTCCACGACTGGCGGCTGGTCAATGGCAGAAGCCAAACGAGAAATACTTTGCCTTTTGTTTTGCCAACTTATTTATTTTGTCGACGAGACCCGAGCAGATTAATTAAGGGTATTTTTGTATTTGATGCCCCTTTTTCCAGGGGCGGGTGCTGGTGCGAAAAAGTTTCAAGAAACTTTGCTAACAGACTCCACATTGTAGTTGTTGGTCTCTTTTTTTTTTTGTTTCTGCCTGAATATGTTTTCTATGTTCGAGCACTTAAAGTTGAGATGCCGTCAGTTGGCTGAGTCACAAGATGTTGAACAAATTTTCGCACCACACCGACATAAGTGGCAACAGAAATCTCTGCAAATAACTATAACGGGGGTGCACTGAGATATATGGTATGCTGGATTTTTATAGTTTTAATAATAATTGGTTTCATTAAACTATTGTTTCTAAAGGCGTTATTATAAAAAATAATTCTTGGAATCATAAAATTAATTTAATATGAACTTTATAACTATTTTTAAATAATATATAAACATAAAGTATAAACTTTTTGCCAAAATAAAAATAAAATACGATTTGTAAGGCTGTTGTTCTTAATATATATTTTTAAAAAATATTCAAAAAATTTAGAGACCAAACTTCTTAAGGACTTGAAGTCAAGAAAGTATGTCATAACCGACTTTATGCCAAAAACAGAAAATGAACTTGTCGAGGACCAGCAGCTGGCTGGGCGCTGCAGCTGTTTCAATAATTAACTTCCAATGCCTTCATTAGTTTCCTTTGCTGTTGTAGTTTGCTTTTTTTTTTAAGATCCTATACTGAATTTTCGTTAAGAGCATATAGCTTCTAATTAAATTAGAAATAACATTGATTCTTAGCTTCAAAACATGCCTAATTAAAAAATTTTAAAAGTGTAAGCTTATCTAGAGGTATTAAAGTGTAAAAAATCTATGTGTTGTCTTTTTTCCATGTGCACATTTACCTGTAGGATGTGTGTGAGTTGTTGGCTTCTTGACAGGTGTTAAAAATGATGCCGACTGGCTTTGTTGTTAGCTTGTTGTTGTTGGCCTGCTGGCTGCTGGTTGTTGGTTGTCGTGGAAGTTGCTGCAGCTTGTTGCTCGCTTTATGCAAATTGAGACGGCAACACGAGTAGTAGTCCCGAGTAGTGGCAAGCTGATTTTGCAGCTCTGTCGATTGGCTCCTTCACAAAGAAGAGATGGATGGTTGTCGAAACGCTGAACGGGAAAATGTGGCGAAAAATGAGGCATTCTCCTTTCGCTCGATTGAAGTGCAATAAAGCTTCAACATTTAAAGGAAAATTGCATTCGCCATAAAGCGTAATCGAACGTGAAAGTGCTCGTGTATTGTGTGCTCGAAATAAAACTCTAAACTGATGCATTTCCAGCCAAGGGGAAACAATAAGCTTGTAAGACGAAGTAATCCAATCATTTCAGACTCGCAGTCTCTATTTCATTCCCTTTCTTCTCTAATTTTCTGTTTCCTTGGCTTTCTTTTTGATTTTCCACTGCAGGTTTGACATTTTCCTTCCTGGTTCTGTGGCTTTTTATGAGTGGGTATGTTGTCATGCCCTTCTACCCAAAACCATATCAAATATCATGACAAACCAAGTCAATAGCAGATTCTATCGACTTACATTCGTTGTGATTCCCTCAAAGAGTTGCAGATAGACGAGAGCATATTCAGCGGGGCCAGCAATTATTTTAAATGTGGTTTTTGGCGAATCACTTTGATGTGCGAAATTGGTATGGCAACACTTGGGGGGATTTGACAACGGGTTAAAACTGTTGAAGTGCTGCTGCTGGCACTCAGTTGCCAAGAAATACCGGAATACGGACCTTGTTCCTTTAAAAATTTAACATTTCATCAAGTGAATCGATCAAATATTAATCAAGGGATTTACGACGTCAACTAATTGCCTGGCAAATTGCATTCATTAATTATTGTGCACACCGAGCCGAGTGCGAAACTTTAAAGCGAGTGGAAATAGATTATTTATTATTCAAAAACTAGCTACAAGGTCAGCAGCTGGAAAAGTTAAGCTCCCTCAAGTGCTTCTATAGATTTTTGTATACATTTTTGTTGGCATTTCAGAAAGAGAGGGAGGAAAATACACACAAGATCCTAAAGCTGGAAGTTTGACTAATTTATGTGCGCGCACTTCCGACGTTAGTTTACGCAAAAAAAAAATAAAAGAGACCATAGTTAAGCCCGGGGAATTCTTGGCCATTTTATTTGTGGCAATTTCACTCAATTACCAGCCTTTTTTTGGAGCACTTCTGCCATGGCCCATAAAGCAGGAAACATTAAGCCATGGCCTGGGGAATTCTATGGGCCGAAAATCCCCTCGCACCCCACCGACTCTGTCATGGCTTGTTAATTATTTACATCAAACATTTTTTTGGGCCCGTTCGGATGGCCATAAATTTTGTTTTTTTCTCTCATGTTTCATTTTGCTTCTCGTCAGCTAAACACAGGTAATGAAATGGCATTTAGGTAAGCCGAGCCGGGCACTTGAATTTCTATTCGAATTAGTGGCAACAAATTAATTGCCTTCCAGGGGAATGGGGGAGGGCTGCCGTGAATAATTGAAGGGTGGAATTGACACGGAAAGATTTAATTTTATGTTCAATCATTCAGCATTTCTTCTCGGAAAATCGACACATGGTCCTTCGAAAACAAAGAAGTGACAGTTTATTCAACAGCCTTTGAAAACAAATTTCTTTGATTAAATGCAATGATGTAAATGGAATTTATCAATGGAAATTCCGGGTGATAAAATTACCTGTAAAATATATTTACAGAATATGTCTGAATACGGAATTTCATCATAATTCAAGCCATTGACATTTTATAAACTGTATTTGTTGTGCGAAATATCTATGAATGAATTTTAAAGAATATCTAATCAATTTTATACCGACAGGAGTTTTAGAAATAATATTTTTCTTTAATATTCCTGCGTGCGTAGATGAGTTCCTTCGTGCAGAGGAGTTCAAAGGGAAAATATGTCCCAACTAATGCATCGTGGGACAGGACAGTTCAAGGCGCTGGAGCGTGGACACAAATCAGCTGACCGAAAAGAAAAATCCCACCAACTACAGGACTCTGACAATTGACAGTTACATGGAAAATACAGCCAGGACAGGACATTTTCTGTGAAAAATGTTGTTGCTACTGCCGGAGCAGGCTAGGAAAAGCAATTATATGTAAGCCGAGTGTCGGGACAGATGCTGCTGGCTGCTGTCCCCGCTGCAGTAATTTGACAAAGATTGAATATCCCGAAGTATGTAATTTTCAATTTTCTGCGAAAATGCGAAATGGCCGGCACAGACTAGAACATTAAGCTGATTTCTACCTGAATTATTTAGGCGTGTGCATTAGGCTCAGGAGGTCCTGTGTCTGCCATTAGATTAATTGCTGGGTCTCCTCCGCTCTCCTCTTCTGCCATTTAATCGGATCCTCCACACACAACACACACGTGTGTATGTCTGGCTGGCATTTACTATGAGCCTGCCGATAAGTACCTTTGAGTTTTCGACCTTATAACTCGCTGCAAAGTGCATTTGACGAATTACTTATGGCTGAGTGATTTGGGTTTTTGTACAAGTTTTTGCAATAAGTCTATTTAAGGATTAAATCGATTACTTAATAGATCTTTGACTTTTGCATTCGTTTTTATCTAAATAAAATGGTTTAAAGTGTAGAAGTAAGGTAAATTTACCTAATTTTAAATACATTTCACCCGAAATAATGTAAGAAACCCAATTAGTTATTCTGACCGAGATTAGACTTAAAATCCTTTGTAGCTTCAACCCATTAATGGCTCAACTGGCTCGCCTTTAATCATTTTTAATAACCAATGATTTCATAATGAGTTCATAAATAAACAACCAACTAATCTGTGGCCATTCGTTTGGATAACTTCGCATTTCAATTTCATTTGGCAGAAGAGTTGTACAAATAACAATCCGCTTTGCTGGCAGACAGAGATTATCCTTACATGTGGGCAAAGGAGCAGTGGAGTGTATGTGCACACGCCACACACACTCATCATCGTCGTAATCAAGAGGGAAGGATTTTTGCCAGTTATTGCCAACATCACGTAATTACGTTAATGAGGCTCATTAGATGCGCAGTGGCTGCAGCTTCAGAGAGCAGCAGAACAGCAGGATGTCGGGCTTGGATAGGCGAAACAGTACACAATCCTTTGGGCTGCGAAAAGTATTCTTAAAGCTCCTGCAATTAGGGAAACGATGCCAGGTATTAATGCTCTCGCGTACAGGGTTAAAGGCCCTTGAGAGACATGCACACAAGATGCGGTTTTGGGTTGCCATTTCGGATGGAATGCTGCAGTGTTGTAATGCTGTTGCAAAGCTGTTGTATGTCTGCTGCTGTCAGCCCCCTGGGTTTCTGCATCAAGTTCATGGCTACATGGATCAGTGTTGGCTCCTATTGATTATATAAAGAGACTAGATAGGGAATTAAAGGCTTCAATAGAAGAAGAACATAAATAAAGCTCATTGAGATATTGATAAATAATTCCTCAATTTATATTCAACAATTTAAGAGGTTTTAAAACTTTTAAAAATAATAAACGACAGATATGGAAGCTACAAAAGGTATTGCATCTACCATAAATATCCTAGCTTTCAAATTGCTTTCTGATATTCATAACTAATTTCTCAATTTATATTCAAGAATTTAAGAGGTCTTAAAGATTTTTATGGAGCTAATAAAGCTATTGAATTTACTATAAATATCCCAGCTCTTAAATAGCTTTCTGTTCTTAAAAAATACACCCACTTTTATGGCCAGAAAAAATCCAAATTGCCATCAATTATGCAGAGGGATGCGGAAGAAGACCAGTTCCGATGCTGGGGCCAGTTTTCGAAGTCATGTCAGTGGCAGTGGCAGCAGTAGCAGCTGCCGGCTAATTGTAGTCAAATCCATTATGCAAATGGGAGCGTGGAGAGGGGACCCCTCACTGTTTTCACTCCTTTCAGCCCGTTTTGGCCAACGCTCAAGCATTCTCCGCTTGCACGTGCAGCCGGAGATGGAAGAATGGATTGTTGAGGAGAATGCACACGACGCCAGTTGCCCAAAAAGGAGCGGCTGTGGCCGTTTCCATGGCATTGTATGCTGCCAGGAATCTCATTTCAACGCCCTTCGGAGGGGGAGTGTTGCAGCAGAGAAGAGCCTGTGCCAACCCTTTGAGGAGCAGCTTGCTCTGTGCAAAGTTTTTCAATCAATTTCATGCGGAAAGTTTGAAGCAGCACCGCTAGAAGTTGTCTGGCTCAACAGGTGAATACTGCGAAGACATATAATCACAATTATTAGTTTTAAATACCTTTTCGTAACTTGGCCTAATCAGAAGTGGCTTTAAGGCAGCACTTACGATCTTTAAGACAATCAAATAAAAAATTCTAGACTTTAATTTGATTTAATTGAGCTCAATTCCCTTGAATTCTTTCATGTTTCTCCGTCAGAATATTGATTTTTAGGCCTGCAATCGAATTGCGTTCATTTCTGGGTTACCCAGTCGCAGCACGTTCGAGTAATGGCCAAAGTTTTGGCCATTTTTTGGCCTCCTCCTCCTATGCCTTAACTGCCTTCGATAAAATGTGTTTATGAGTGCCGCAAGCTGGTCCCGCCCTGCTGCATTTTATGGCCGGGTCAAAAGAGAGAGGAGGAGCGAGGGGGATCCTAGTTATTCAAAGGCCAAGTTCGGCGAATTCATATTTAATTGAGCACGGCCAAATTAACGATCCCCGAATTACCGGATGGTGGAGGCGAAGCCAATTGTAGCTGTCAAAAGGAGGGCATTAATTACAAAATTGTAAACTTATCGGGGGTCCTGGCAATGGGCGCGGGTGTGGGCCAGAAATTAGCTCAACTCGAGCCCAGGTAGGCGTCAATTGAGTTAATTACACGGCTCAGAAAGGGAAACAACCTTTAAATGGGTTAATAATTCAATAAGCCGACGCCTGAAAAGGGAGGAAGTCGGAAAGGGAAACCCCATCAGGGACCGTACTTACCGTATTGCTTCCAGATAATGAAAGGGTTCTAAAAGATAATCGTTATTATTTTTAAGCCCATTGAAACGGTGAAGGGATCCGCGAGAAAACTCCACACCCTTCTCTATCCATCTTTTATTGAGAGGAAAAGTTAAAAAGTTACTGAATTCATTTTCCTCGGAATTCTGCCTTAAAGCCAATGCGCGTCTCGAGTCTTGACCGCAACTAACTTGTCTTTTAGACATGGCTTATCAGCGCCATTGCCATCTCGAGTAATCTTTTATTTCCACAACTACTCGGAGAACTACAGAAAAAGTTGGCAGCCAACATTTCTCATCCCGGTACCTCCACTTCCTTCTGGTAGCTGCTTGTGGGCCATAAACTTTTGTGGCCCATTTCTCATGCTTATTGTTTTTGGACTCGTTTTTCGCTTCGCTTTGTATTTTTGAACTTTTCCCTGCGGTTCGCCGTATTTTCTGGCTAATGCAAATTAAACTTGGCTAAAATATGTTGTCAGTAAACTTGGCCATTGGTTAAATTAAAAATAATTGAAAAACTTGCATAAATTGTTCGGGGAAAAAGCCAAAAATGTAATGAAACAACTTGTATTGCCTGTTTTCATAGATTTAATTTAATTTTTATTTTTATTTAATGCATAAATCTAAATACCGTTCAGTGAGCATTACGATTTTAACGTTTAGCTATATAAAAACTTAATTACGCGCTAATAAACCATTTTAGTCGCTCTCACTTTGGTAATTGAGTAGCATAAATCACACTTATCCGTTACTGAATGTATAACAAACAACAATTAATCTATTTAAATGTATTATTCATGCTTACTTTCAGCAAGCAGAGAGAGTGGCAACATTATAATTTAATTAAATGTATAGTTATTCGAGTAATTTCTCTCAATTTACAGCTGAAAATCAATCATTACTCTCACATTTGTTTATTTATATTATTTATAGATCCAAAGTATCCGTAGTCCTTGTGGCTGATTTATGTGTTCATTATTAACGAGATTGAAAAGTATTTGTCGGGGCTCAATTGCAAATACTTCAATCGTCATAATTTATGCGTTCGTTCATGTAGGCCATTTGTCATTTTTTAAGCCTCTCGCTGGGCTTTACGATTTTATTTGACAAATCAAAAAAAAGTGTCCCAAAGGAGCGGGGTAAATATTTATGCATTGTTTCAGCTGCAGTGAGACCGGCTTAAATTATTCCCAACGAAACGTGAGTGAATTCCCAAGTGAAACCAAGAGCAAGTTAAATAAAAATAACATGATTTCGTTCACAGCCCAAATCTAGTTCCGTACAAAAGAGTTTCCCATTAAATAACCCAGTTCACTGCAACTGATTCTATATATATTCCCATCCAATGGTTGCATCCCAAAATTGGCTCAACCAAGGCTATCAAAATATTTGTAAGACATACAATTAGGCTTACATTTAATTGCTATTAACATATATATATATACATCAACTTGTGTGTGTATATTTGTACAGTATATTCTTCCTTAAATCGTTGCCAAAAATTCGTAGTTCTGTGTGTGTGGGGGAGCACGTGCATTGCATACTTTATTCGAATGAAATCAACATGGAAAATGCATTGTAAAAAAGCTGCAATAGCTCAATTTATGATTTGATTTATATTCATGCGCTAGAGCTAAAACGTGTATGTATATATTACGTATGTGCAAATTTATACACAACATTTTTACAGCTTCCACTTGTGACTGTGAAGACGAATAGAGGAAAAGCCAATGGTGCGTATGAGTGATGGGCCAGCGATTTATTTTCACAGTAGCCAACATTGAAGGAGTTCTCTGGGTTTGGCAAGTATTCTTGACTTTTGGTGGTGTGAATCTGGTCATGATTTATAGTTTTTAATAAAATGTATTAAGTCTTCAGTGAACTTTATAGTTATAAAATGATTAAAGGTCGTTTCTGACAAATTTCGTAATGAAACTAATACAAATACATGTTTAAATTGTCAATTAATAAATGTTATAAGTGTTATTAATGTTCATTAATTTTTATACTTTTTTTTTTTAGCTATCAGGTAGCGAAGTATTGCCACAAAATGAATTTACTTGACACTTTTACTAATATTTTTGATAAATAATAGTTCGAAACCTTTTTCACCTTTAAGTAAATGCTTAGAATTTATTACTCAAATTTCATTGACCAAAAAAGGATTCATCACAGCAAAGTCTCCTTCCAAACCCAGAGCCCTTCCATCCTTGCAGACTAGTGTTAACCTTAGGTTTTTCGATGCTCCAAAGTATGCAAATAACTCGTGTTTATCCTGGGTTAACTTACTGGTCTAGAGGATTACACAACTAGTTCAGTTTTTACATGGATTTCCTTACAACATTATCATGGTTTTTCCTTTAAGAGTAACTACGTCACAGTTCTAGCCGGGTCAGCCGTGTAAAGCTGATGATCCGTTGCCCCGCTCACCTTGTCCACGACCACGACAATCGCCTGGAATTGCAGGGCCAGAGGATCCGCTGCTGGCTCCACGCTGGCCACGGGCCCGGCCATAGGACCTCCGCCGCCGGATTCCCTTCTGCGTCGCTTCAGGACACTTAGCAGGCGGCTGAGCAGAGTCCTGCGATTGCCACGGTGCCCACGGTGATTCCTATGCTACAGATTCGTCACCTGCGTGATGTTCGTGGTGGTGGTGGCCGTTACCACCTGGGCATTTCGTGGACCCTTCTCCAGCGCCGTCGGAGCCACCGCTGAACGCTCAGCTCGGGCGGCTGCCACTTCGTCTTGGGCCACCGGGAGCCACTTGTCCAGGAATTTCGGACGAAAAAGCAGGGTGAAGGTAGTCCTGAACTGCTTGCTCATGGAGCAGTAAAGGATGAAGTTGATGCTGGAGTTGATCAGGGCCAAAATGTCCATAAGGTCACCTGACAGAATATTCTATATGCTATATTTACTTTAATAATAATTATTTATACTCACTCAGTCTCAGATAGCATTGCACCAGGAAGGCATCGCCCAGCAGGGCATTCAGCAGACCCATAATCCCCTGGGGAAACTCGGTGATCAGGAAGAGGAGCAACACCGCCAGCAGCATCCTGGTAGTGCGGTCCGTTTGCTTCTCCTTCTCCAGGGTCTTGCTGTTCTTCCTTGGCCTGTCCGCTGCCTTGCCATTGATCGCGGACTTGGTGCCATTACTGGAGGCCGTGGGAGCCGGTTTGCTGGTGAGTTTCTTCCGCCGCCGCTTGGCCTCCAGCAAGGCCAGGATCAGACGCACCGAGAGTATCGTAAGAGCAATACAGGGTATCAGCTTGATCACCACGCTGTATATGAGAAAGGTCGCATTCTGCAGCGAGACATTGTGCAGGGCCAAGTCGCTGTGATATAGCCGGTACACGGTGACATTTCTGACCACCGGCGAGGCCACAGATATTGGGGGCATCGTCGTAGTTGTTGAAGTAATCAGGGAACTCACATTCATCCAGAGCGTTTCATTCAGAGGCGGACCAGGAGGCGTAGAGTTCAGGGCCGCCGTCCTAGCACTCATCATCATCTCATTCCGATAGTCAATCACAAACTGCGTCATGGGTATGGAGTTAATGACCTTGCCATTGGCATCCAACTGATCCACATACTCGGTTATGGCCGTAATCAGATATAGCGAAGGAGAAACCACCAGAATACACACCACATAGGCCGTGGTTATCGTTATGATAGTGGTTCTCATTCCGCACCACACCCGATTCTTCTGGGGATAGCCCACGGCTATATATCTCCAAACTGCCAGGGTTACCGTAAGCCATATCGATATCGTGTGGAGGACTTGGGCAAAGATCGAATGAAACTTGATAAAGCAGGCCCAACTGTAGCTGAGCTTCTCCTCGCGGGGCAGGCTGTCCGTTAGGATATAATCGTGTATGGTGTAGGGTATATATTCCAGCATAACTGCCAGATCGGCCACGGCCAGGCCGGTGAGGATGGCATTCGTTGGCGACCGCATCTCCCGGCGGGTCAGCACTATGATGTTCAGGGTATTGGCTATGGTGCCCAGGATGCAGACCACCAGGGAGACATAGCCATGCATGTTTTTGTAGCTGCAAGGGGAGGAAAATTTATTTAATATTATTATTATAATTATTTATAATAAAGCGGACCTGTCTTTAAGGAAATCTCCTTGAACCTTGAGGCACAAATCGAAATCTAGTGAGTGAGTGAGTGGCAGGCATTTGGCAAATTATGTTTGGTTATTATGCTCTAGTTAGCCCTAACCAATTTGTTACTTTATACGCTTAGTCCAAACAACAGACAATAAAACCATCCAAAAGCCATTTCCGTTGACTTGGCCAAACAACAGCAGAGTTTGCAGCCGTTGAGGCAATAAACTCACCCAGGCCTAAAGCAAAAGCCCAGCCACGCCTACTACTCCCATCCTACAGTCGTGGGATTTTACTGGCTTTTGTTTAGTTTTTCGTTGGCCAAAAAAAAAGAGGAAAACAGGGAGTAGGATTCAAATTTCTCAGCCGGGTTGCGGCTCAAAGTTCTTTGGGAATTTGCTACAAACACTTACAAAAAAGATAACCAAATAGTCTAACCAAAAGTCCCAAAAAAAAAGATGATTTTCTATAAATAATTCCATATATTATCTAAGCAAATCTATGATAGGAAAATTCCATCTAAACTCCCTCCAATTTTTTTCAGAAATTGTTGGTAACAATTTTTTTTCGAGTGCCCTTTGCCCTAGGAAAATCCGAAGCAGCTTACAACGCTTTCGTTGGTCTTTGCCTTTTGGCCTTTTTTTTTGCCACCCTTTTGTTGTTGCTTTCCCTGTGCAGCAGATGCTATTTTTTGCCTTTTGTGCAAGTTGCAGCCAACAAATTAGACTTAGCATAAAATTTATATAGGGAAATGCGAGGCGAAAGCCACAAACACGACACTCTAACGCCTCCGGGGGAGAATCCTGGTGCCTGCATCCTGCTGCCTTCATCCTGCATCCTGCGAGAATATCCCGCATTTAGCCTTGCGGTTGGCTGGCAGCAAAAAATGTTTAATACACTCTGCCAGAGTGACACGTGTGTGTCCTGCTGCTGTTCCTGCTCCTGTCAGTGCCAGGACTTTAGTTAAATTGTTTATTGTTTTCGTGCGAATATTCCCATTTACCCCTAAAGCCAGAAAAAAAAATAAAAATATCCCAGTAACAAAACAAAAGGGACACTTTTATTGAGGAATCTAAGCGTGGGCAAGTTTTTAGTTGTGGTCATGGCTGAAAATTCAAGGTTTCTCCTAGCAAAAGTCCATATTAATTTGTTTGCGAGTAAAATTCTGGCAAGGACCAACTGAAAAAACAAGGAAATAAGCTGGAGGGAGTCGGAAAAATGTCTCTATTATTTTTTGGGAAATAATGGCAGCAAACTTTCGATTTTGTAGTTATGCCTTTCGGAAAAGATTTTTACACAGAGACAAATGGTAGGGGATACTTTTTGGGAAACTATAAATAAAGCCTTAATTGGTCTTTAGTTTCATGAGGTTTTATATTTATAAATTAATTATATATCATCGCCTTTTTAAGAAATTTAATTATTATAATCAAGCAAACTTAAAGCCTTTTTGGTCGGCATATTTCCCGTGTAACCTGTCTTGGTTATTGGCCTAGCTTGTGTTTGGTTTATTGGGGGTTCATTTCGACAGCTGACTTTGCCTGATTTCTGGGCCAATAACTTTGAGCAGGACCGGGCAGGGTGGTCCGAAACAATTCCAGGACTTCGACTTCATTCATGTCGTCGACGTTGTCGTTGCCGCTGCCGTTGCCGTTGCCATTCATCAACATGGATTATCAAAGGCCATAAATTAGACTCAGCGGAGAATTTTTGGGGGAGGAGAGGAAAGAGGCAAGAGTTTGGGATTCTGGCCAAGGTAAAGGTAAAATCCAGCGACAACGAACTCGAACGGGAATGTGTGGCAGCCCCCCGAAAAGTTTTTGTGAATTTGATGAATGGAGTTGTAAATTCCCCAGGAGTTCCGCCGAGATGAGGGTTGCCTGCCGCCTCAAAAAGTGTCCCCGGCGTTTCAGAAACCGTTTCAATTTCGCTGTTTTTGAGGGCCACGTAGACACACCTCGTTCCCTAAAATGTTATGTTTGTTTTTTAGGGGCCACCTGTCCATCAGAATGAGAAGCCTTTAACGCGAACAGTCAGTGCTATGTTTGTTTCTTTTGTTTGGGGAATACACGGCCGCAAAAAGCGACAACGCATTTGGTAAATTAAATATTTTCCAGAAGCAATTTTCCACATTTTTCGGTCTTCGGTTTTTCTGGTTTTTCGGGCTTTTCTGGCCTTTCTCTTTGACAAAAGGGGCCGCCGTCGTGCGTTCTTTATTATTTATGTTAATTGCTTGTCTTGTGCTTGTTTTGTTGCGGTTTTTTCTCCTCCAATTCGTTATTTATTTTTTGGTTCGCCAAAAACTTTCGGGCCCCTTTTCGCATTTTCGCTTGCCATTTATATTGCGTATACGTCACGTTGCCGCCAGGGGAAGGGTTGCACTTTTGCGCCTGCCGCTCCAGTGTGTGTTTGTAACTGTGTGACACATTGGCGTTTGAATTCCACTTTTCGCCATGGATTCTTGCTAAGGGTATTGTTATTTTGGTCGAAATGTGGCTCTGATATTTGTTAATGATAAAGAGGTGGAGGTATAAGGATATCTTTATATTTTAAGTGATTCTGGCTTGAAGTTTTCTATGATTTAAGGAGGAAAATATAAAAGCTATTTATGAATATTCAAAAACATTATTTTGACACTTATTTAGTTAAAAAATTTATAAATAATCGAGTCTCAGAGGGTATTCTCATCTTCGGATACATTTCGTTTTATGTTTTGGCACGATCCCTCGTTTCTTCTCTGGCTGTTTGCCGCTTGAGTGGCGCTTGGAGACGAATGAGTGGGCGGATGGGTGGCTTTTAGGGCCTTCTTAGGGGGAACGGGGCTCCTCGGTGGGTGGTTTGTCTGTCTGGGGCGTGACAGCGTCAAGTGTCGCCCTCGGTGGAAAAGACGTCGCCAGCAATTTGGCACGTCTTTGACACAAAAGTAAATGGCCAAGTGTTGGATACACATCTAATTGCCATACAGTCATCTTTCAAACTCCGACTACGGCTACCTTTAATTAAAGCGACTCGCCGCATTCAGGGATGCTGTGGCCAGCCACTTTGTGGCCATTAATGCTGCCCAGACTGGCTCTAATTAAAACTAAAAGCATTTGGCCAAGCCAACACAGCTAAGCCAGGGGAGAGATGGCCAGCATGCGGTGTGTAACAGTAGAGTGAATAATTTGCAGTTCACACAGCGCCAAGCTTAATCACGGCAAATAAATGATCATCAATGATTTATGTCCGCCAATTGGGTAATATGCCACATCTATGAAACCGAGCAGGGGGAACAACTGACCTAATAAACTAAGAAACATTTTTTATGGTCCATCAGTTAGGGCAAAGACAGCGTGGGAGCTTTATTGCCAAAGTCAGCAAATCTTTAGCTTAACTGGGCTAATAAATAATGAATTTATTGGCACTTCAAGCTATTAAATTATTTCAAAGTTCTAGGCAGTTTTTGGGAAAAGTTTTAAAGGATATAAATGCAAGGTAATTAAATTCTTTGACAAGAGGAAAGTATAAGAGAAATTCGATATTTTATTTTATTTATTAAAATAGAAAAGAAAATGCTTTATTTTTTATTTTTATTTTCCTTTATAAGGAACATTAACCCTTGAAGAAGAACCCTTGTTCAGTTGTGCCCGAAAATCATTGAATAATTCATCAGTGAGCAAATTTCCCTTAATCAAAGTTTAATCACGTTAAATACATAATTCTGATTCAGGTTTATTACCCAATTGGTTTCACTATATATTATTACCTCTTACATTTATTACCCCTTATATTTATGAAAATTTCAGCATGATGACTCGGCTAGAAAGCTAAGAATTGAATTTTCTATACCTCCATAAACATTTTTAGGGCCTCTTTTAATCATCAGCTTTAACGACCTTTGGGCATGCAAGGAATATAAATACTTGAAGCCCCCGATTCGGTTTTTTTTTTATGGGTGCAGCAGATGGACACTGGGATGGCCTATAGGAAACGGTCAATTAAATTGATTTCAGCCATCATTTGTTGACCTTGCTGTTGACAAATCTGTTTTTTGCTTTTCTGATGTTTTTTTTTTGTGTCATTTAATGGTCGGAGAAAATTGTTTGCAGTGAAAGAAAATGTAAAAGGAAGTAAGCTAAGTCAATTAATTTAATAAAATTAAACAAAAACTTGGCAAAGAAAATAAATAAATAAAATAATTATTATAAACATACCAACTGGAACTTCAGAAATATATTTTTAAATATAGAATATTTTCAACTTTTTAATTATTTATCATTAATTTCGTTTAGGATATTTTTTTTTTTATGAATGTAAAAAAGTATATTTATTCAAAATTAACGGGTATACTGCTACCTATGTGGCAGCTTGAGCAGGTTGTAAATATAGGGGGTAACAAATGTTGGTATACAAGATTATACATTAATTAATTTCAGTCTTGACTTAGACTTTTAAGGTATTAAATGTATCTTAATGGAAGGTCATGTGGGTGATTTCTTTTTAGTCTTCTTCTTGTTAGTCTCCATGTTAGCCTCTTCGCCAGGGAGTTAGGATGAGAGCCAAGGCGTCTGAAGTAATTTTCAGCCTGTGCACGACATACATCGCCTATCTTTGGGATTTTAAGATCTCTTTCAATATCTCTGGTTCTCATGTACCAGGGGGCATTACAAATCGATCTTATAATCTTGCTTTGCGCTACTCGTATTTTGTTTAGGTTCGACTTAGACGCTATGCCGTAGACTTGCAATGCATACTTCCAGATTGGACTGAGGATCGATTTATAAATCCGAACTTTGTTGGACAGAGAGAGCTTATATCTTGACGAAAGGATATTTAAAAACACCTAACTATACGCCTAAAAGTATGCAATTATAGAGTGAGTGCATTTTTTCATTGCATACTTTTGGAAATATTTTGTATTTTGTGTCTCAGTGCATAAATCAAATCAAAACGTTGGAAAATGGCCGGGGCGACGAGGCGATAATCGATTTCTGAACGATTCGCCGTATTGTCGCCCCCACAACGGCTAATGTTGTTTCGTCCTGTTTGTTGCCCCGATTTCTGGCTTGTATATGTCTACACTGTTGTTATCGTCGTCGTCGCTGCCCTTGAGGCGCATTTTCCTGCCTGCCGGCATTTGGCATTGACATTGGTGGAAAGTCGCTTACCTGGTATGGAAATTATCCATGCCGCTGCCGCAGTAGAGCGGCGCAGTTTCATTGTTGCCACTGGCCATTGTTGCAGCAGATCCAGTTGTTGTTGCTATCGTCTATATAGTCTATTGTGATTCCTGGCCGTCATTCACTGCAAGGACAGCCTTGCCGCACAGCCGTCTCTCCAGATGCATTTATAATTAATTATCAAGGAGCGCCTGCCTGCGAATAAGGAGCAAGAGCGAGAGAGTGGGAGGTGAGACTATTGTCCAACATGACGTATAATTAATGCGAGTTGTAAATTGTTGCGTATACGCCCGTTAGCCCGTTACAACTAATGTGATTAAATATTGCATGATGCACTGTGTGTTGGCGGTGCTTGGGTGTTGTGTGTGCAGTCTGGAGTAGTTCCCTCTTGGGCACTTCGTGCAGCTCCTCCTGAGGCAGATGCCACTTGCAGCTTTATTAGCAGCGAGGCGACAAAAAGTGCTCTTACGGCGAAGATAAATATAAGTTAGCAGGGAAAAGGACTTATTAAATACTCTCAAATAGAGAAACGCGACAAATTAAATTTTTATACTTATAAAATCAATTCAAAATTTGTCTAAAAGTATGCAATATAAATTGTTGGTTTCTAAATGCAGTGAAACTTTGTTTAATAAATATTGTAGTATTGTATAAATATTGTACTGTACAGCCACACTTTCAATGTATTTTAAAGAGAGATTTTGTCTGCGTGATATTTATTTGTTTATTTATTTATTTATTATTCTTTCTCTTTGCCAACCCAATCCATCAAAGATATAGTATCAACAATATTCCGCCTACAAAATACCCCAAAAACAAGCACATTTATTAAACAACAATTGCCGACCTAATGCCAGCGATAAATAAACCAAAATAGCCAGCGGCTAGAGCTCATCAGAAGCTCATAAGGAAACCTCCAGAGGTCAAGTCGGGACAACAGACCGCAATCCTTGGGGGGGGAAATCTAAAATGTATCCAGAGCAGAGTGCGGTCCAAATTAGATTGGTATGGCCGGAGCGTGGCCTGAGCAAAGAAGTACAGATATAAATGCTATTTCTTTTTCTATTTTTTTCCTTTTTTTTGTGAAAATCTTTTTTGTAGTTTCTCTGCTGTGTCCATGCACATTTCTCTCGGACGTGGGCAATATGTTATCTGTCACCCCGCTGGTCCCTACTTCGCCGTATCTCGTTCCGTTCAGGCTGCAGCCATTTCTTTGCGCAAAGATTTTAATTGCATTTGTTAGGCGGCTGCAGTTGGCAGCGGAAAAGCGCTGAAAAAGTGGGCGAAAAATGTTTGAGGGTGCCGGGAAGAGTGGCAGGGTAAAAGGGGGGCAAATGTGGCTGCAATTAACACGTTCCATGAGGCGCAGAAACCGCAAAGCCAGCAGACTGTTTAAATATGCATAGATGGGAGCACACCCGGAGATACGAAGGCATACACTCGGAAATGTACTGAACAAAATTATTTATTTAAGAAGGAAAATTGCTGATTTAACAGAAAAAGTATACTCTAAATTTAAGATTAGTTAATTGGGTGTTTCCATTATTTCTACTTTTTAGGAAGCTTCAATAAATTATTTATTTTACTTTTATTATTTAAAACTTTCTGATTAAATAATGTAGTTTGAATCAATAAAGAAATTCTTAATGATAAATAATTTTGTATAATATAATTTCTTTTTGTGAGGAACACTTATTTCTGGTCTGTTTTACCCAACAAATATTTGTATAAAATTGTTCTGTTTATTTTTCTGCGTGCACTGAGAAAATAAACGTAGCAAATGCGAGAGAGCGGCTAATGTGTAGGACGCTTAGTAATTTGATTTGCAAATTTCCATTTGCCTTTTCTCTTTCTTTTTGCTTTTTTGGGTGGTTGCAAATGAGGCAAAGGTTAATTTATCCAGGCTGCTGCTGCTGCTGCTGCGATGTTTGCCAAATTAAGTTCTCAAGTGGCGAAAATTCAATTTTGAACTCTTCTTGGAAATTGAGTCCCCTGTCTTCGGGGTGAAACTAGAATTAGCCAAAGGAGCAGCAACAGCACCCCATCTTCACGCCGCTGCGCCAAATGGAGCTGAAATTAATTGATTGATCAACTGGGCTCGTTTGACTGATGTAATTGTTGTTCCCATTAATATGACACAATACAAATGGGCAAGAAATATTAATTAAAATCGTGCCGTGCCATAATTCGATTATATAAATTAATTGCCGCTTGATGAACGCCGTTATGCAAGAGTATACACCCTACAGAGACAAACCGCTCTGGCCGCCGCCCAGCGGAAATAATTTTATATTATTTGCGAATATATAGTGGCCATATATATGGTATATCCTGCGTGCGGTGCTTGGAGAGGTGACAAATGGAATGATTAATGAATGACAGCTGCCGGTTGCCCGCAGATGTATGCTATAATTTTTGCAAACAACGCCAAGGAATAATATGCCAATGCCATTTGTGGTTCCCTCAGACACACAGCCTGACAGCTTAACAGATTACACAAGAATGGAAATGGTGTGGAGTGGAATAAAAGGGACAGGACCTTCAATGGAAAGACATGGCTCTCAATAAGCCAATAGTTGGGAATTTATAGCTATTTTATTACTAAATAAGGGGGTTTTACTTACTTAAAGGACATATATTTAAGATTTAAATTGAAAATATGCCCTAACATTACTTAGAAATGTAATTTCCTCTGAGTAATAAAATATACTCTTTGGTGGATAAATCATAAAAAATCAAAGAAAACAATATTTTCTCAAGTGTTCCGCTTAGTTACAATCAGTGGCTGCTGCCAAGAACTTAATTTTGCGCATGAAAAGCAGTCTAATGGGAGGCTTGAATAACGTTTTCATTTCGAAAAGGAAACACTCGACTGGACACGGCACGGCAGGGCACCGAACACGGCAGCAACAATGGCGGCGTAAATAAGGACATCATCATCATGTGGGAAAAGGTGAAAAAGAGAAATTGAAATCAAAACTGATTTCCGGATGGCGAGCAGGGATGCTTGGTCCAGTGGGAGGACCACCACCTCCTCCTCCTGCCAACTGATAAACCAGTTATGTCACGCCCACAGTCGAGAGCTGCAAGCCACACAAATCGCAGCTGTAGATAGGAGCAGGAATATCCCAGAGTCCTGCTGGACAAAGGCAGCACGAAATGAAATTCAAGCCGAAGGGAAATCTTCTTGAAGGCTCTCCTCGAAGCAGCAACGAGTGCGCTGCTATTTACTGGCTCTTCAAAATAATATTTACTCCATATTGATTATTGATTGCTTGTTTTGCGCTGCTGCTTGCTGGCTGCCCCTGTTTGCTTTTCCCTCGTCGCCCGCTGTTTGTTTTACGCTCTTTTATTTGCATTTTTCTTGTACACGTAAGCAAACTTGTTCGTTATTCGCTTCTTTGTTTGCCTTTGCCTTTCTGCAGTGGCATTATTTTAAATTGTTTTCTAAATGGTTAGCCAAAAAAGAAACAGCAGCAGCCGGAAGTGAAATATATCGAGGGGAGGAAAGTCATGCCCCAACCCTACATCCTGTGTGAAGATGGACAGCTGTAGGAGGTTCAGTTCGGTTCGGTTTGATCAAATTTAAGATAAGTGCTTTCGCCAGCCAAGTGGAAGGAATGTTTGTTTACTCTCCAACAATTTGGCAAAGTAAAACCTTAAAGCTGCGGCAAAGGGAATTTAATGAGCGAGGCAGCCTCTTAGGAGATGCAGGAGAAAAACAAAAAGATTAGAATTATAGCAGGGTGCATTCTTCTTCCAGCGATGCCATTAACGCTCGCAGCTTTCTATGCAGCGAGTGTGTGGCATCAACAGGATCTCAAGTGCGTCGAGGGAAGGATAACAGCCAAGGACACACTGGAAGGAATCGAGAGTAAGCTAGAGATTTCTTCTGCGGTTTTCATATCAATTTAGATTAATTAAATTTTATTTTACATATGAAGCTATGCCGTAATTGGTTTATTTGGAATGCCTTACAACCACAGCTATTTCTGGGCAAACATAATGAGTGTTCGGTTGATATTTTTTCTCTCTGCTGGCGCACGCATTATGATGGCACCCTTAACCCCTGTTGACTCCCTCTATTTGCACTTTTGCCGGATGTGTGTGGGGTTCTGAACCGCTGGCGGGGATTGCAACTGTTTGTCACGACAACGAAGCTGAGGATGACGACGACAACGACGATGACGATGACTTGATGGTGATGCCACTTACGCACACATGGACGCAATTTGCCAGTCATGACTGTAACAACTGGCGATGTCTAGCCGCAGGGGTGGGCAGAGGACGGTGACGCTGCTCTACAAACATAAATACAGTTACAATTCGTAAATATTTGTGTCAGGATGTCAGTCAGTCCCGACTTCCCTACAAATTTCCTGTCAAAGTTTCTTTCTTGTGTTCTCTCTCGTGTTTTTCTTCTTGTTCTCGAGAAAGTTTTCCTCGCGAAAAGAATCTGGTTGGTCGATGTAATTAGACAGATCCCAGAGACATATTTTCGCCGCACGCGACTCCCGTTCCCTTGGGGAACGCCTTCGCGAATTACTCATACGCACAGGTGGCCGCATTAACCGCGACCTTGTAATACACACGCTGCGCTAGCATAATTCAAATGTCAACCAGTTGTCATTGTTCGTTTGCCAAATTGCTCGCCTCCGCAGAAGAAAATTCCCTGGAATTTGCACAGAGACAACGTAAGAGAAAAAATGCCACTGTTTTCGCTTTATTTCGGCTTTGTCGCCTGGAATTTCGCATATCAAGCATACGTCACGCAGTCTGGGTGAGTCTTTCGCAAGAAATAAGAAACAAGGTGCTTCCACGTAGCCGTATTGTTGAAATAATGGGGAGACGAGTCAGAGAGCGAGAGCTGCGGGCTAATTTCGGTCTCAAAGAGTTTTAAGCATGCAAAGCGGTGACATTCGCAGACGGAATTGAATTTCTGTCTACGACAAATCAATTGTGCCATAAAATGCGACTTCAATTCGGGCAGACAGATCATGTGGCTTAGACGTATAAATAGACAATTGAGCATATTAGATGATGAGGTGAACTGGGAATATTTAAGCCACTTTAGGCTGTCAGCCAGATAATTTTAAATTAGATTCTGATATATTTCTGGACTCTTTAACCCTTTAATTAAATGAAAAAGGAAGGATAGAATAATATGCAACATTTTAATTTCCAGTTAATTTTAAATTGTATTCTGATATATTTCTGGACCGTTAATTATATGAATAAGGTAGCTTTTAGGTAGCTTGTAGGGAAATACTATTTTAGTATTGTTTAAATATTAAAAATTAAATTAGACGAAAGGGATACATTTCCATGTTGATGTAATATTTTTACTGTAATAACCTCTTAAATATATAATCCTTGAAGTACTCCACACATTAAATGATCAAATCGACGGAATACACCTCTAAACTTCAAAATTTTAGGCCATAATTAATGCCATTGTTTTGGACCAAGCAAATATGTTGGCCAGCAAGTGGCCGCAAATACAATGTTTGACTTATCAATGCAATTACACATGAGTTCATATCGCATAATACCCTCTAAGCCCTTGAACCGCCCTCGTATTTGACACAATTTCGGTGTGGCTTTCAGTCTGTTGCCATTATAAACAGCCAGATGAAACGGACCCTGCACGGAGATAACACAACATAACAACATTTTGGGGCCGAATTGAAACGTGTTGGCCCACAGACCCGAAGTTTATGGAGGGAGTGAAGGGAGTTTCAGGATAATGGTCGAAACTGAATGCCAGCAATTTGTAGCGAAAACTTTTGCCCATGTGCAAATAGTTTCGGTAGGGAGGCGAAACAAGTAGTTTCAGCAGTTGATGCAACTTGAAACAATGCTGCTCTTAATTGAGTGGCAAAAAGCCGAAACTGATGATGATGGAGATGGAGAGGGCCAGGGTCCTTGGCAGGGCTTGGAATGGACATTTGATTGTCGGCAATTTGGTCACCTATTGGGTTCGGTAATTGCCTATCTATTTCATGGCCTTGGCCAGGGCTAAGTTATTAAGCAAATAAACGCCCATTTCAATAAGCACAAATCAAGCCACGTGTGCCGCTCACTAACCTGACACAAACTTGGATTTTTTTCCAGGACATACTATGGCGGTGGCCTTGATAATATTTCCTTTTTTTTTTTTTTTTGCTAATTTTTAAGTTGTTTCTTAATATTAATTTAACATAAAGAATGCATTTCTCATGGGAAAAAATTGATCACTAATTACCTTTCTATTTATGGCTTTTAATAATTATGAATTATCTTAAATCTCAATTTATGAAGGCAAATTTTAAGTTGATAATAAAATGTATGAAAGAAGTCTTTGTCCTTATTATTTATAAAAATTTTTAAACGGATTTCCTCAATATTTTTAGAAATTAATAAATAAACAGCAATTATTATTAATTTTTAAATTAAGAGCTCAATATTCTTAGTTTTTCTGCCATAAGCTGAGTTTTTATATATGTAATTTAAAATAAGATTTAACAATTATTTTACATTATACGTATTTGTATTTAAAAACATCCGCCTTAAATGTTATTATCTTGGCCACATTTGTGCTCCAGCTGTTGCTATTGCGCGTCTTTCGGCGCGTTCGTTCGGGACAATAACAATTGGCCAGCTTGTCGAGTGCATGGCTGGTTGAGCCCCGACGCCACGCCCCCCGGCCAACCCGCCCGCCCTATTTGCTTAGCCATTTTGTCTTGCCGGGCACTTTGAATGGCAGTGGAAGTGGAATAGCATTGCTTCAGTGGGTCGCCTGAAGAGCCTGAGAACTGAAGACCAACAACCGACAGTCCTGAGTTCCTGAGAGGTCGTCTATCATTAAAGCAAGGCATTGAGGCGCAACGGGACCTTGACAAGGTCGAAACGGAGGAGTGAGGCGGCGACGACGACGACAGTCAGTGCACTCTGCCTCAGCCCACCCACTCAGCCCATTCAGAAGCCGGTCGCAAGGTCAGGGCGAAGGCGGAGGTGTGAAAACGAAATGAAATTATGTAAATAGCGAATGGCAAAGAGTAATTAAAAATTTGATCTCGAGAAAAGCAAATTTGCTCAGGCGAATCTCTGCTGGCGAGTTGACAGGATAATTGGAAAAAACATTTCGCTTCTATTTACTTTTCCGTCCCTTTCCAGATTTTTGGTTTTAACAATAAATACATTTAGCGGCGATGCATTTTTTAGACGCATTTAAGCCAGCGTCTTGCATTTTCCTTGGCCTTGGCTTGTGTGCACAAAGCACCGGCAGCAGGAAATGAGTTCCTTTCCGCTTTCAGCAAACAATGGGAAATGTGGCGAGAGATAATGACGACGATGGGAAATGTCATAAAACCAAAACGGAAATGACACTTTGCACAGAGATTTTTCCACAGCAGATTCACGCAGCTTGACTAGACATTAAAACCGCACTTTAAGGGGAAAATAGAACCTGCTGGCCCAGTCCCCATTGATACACCGAGATAATAACTCAAACGAATTGCTTGTCGAGATGCCTGGGGATCCAGACTTCGCCCGTCGGGCTCAATAAAAATGCCAGCCCTGATTTGCAACAACAACGAACAACGAACAAACAGAGACATCAAATGAGGCATTCCAAGGAGCAAACTGCAAAACAGATGATTCCCACATTATCATTCCAGCTCAGTTGTGTGGCAGTTGATGCTGTTTTCACCGCTTTTCGCCGCATTTTCTGCTGCTGCTGGCACGGCTGCCACGGCTGCTCCTACTGCTGTGGCTCAGCGTTAAAGTAAACGACATTAATGGAAACATCAAAGTAATTTGATTGCATTTTCTCCCCCACAATGGATATGAATGAGCAGCGACGAGCAGAGCAGCAGCCAAGCAGGCCGCCTGACAGCCAAACGAATGAAGGAATCCGCATATATATGGCATGTACATGTAGATAAGTGCACTGAGAGAAAAGGGCATGGGGCTCCTTTAAGCAAATTTTCATAAAAAACATATTTCGTATATTTTTAAAATATTCTTCGGATTAATTTTATGGTTTTTTTCTAATTTATTTATTGAATCCATTGTTTTGGATTACCTTTTTATACCCTTGCAGAGGGTATTATAATTTTGACCAGATGTTTGCAACGCAGTGAAGGAGGCATCTCCGACCCCATAAAGTATATATATTCTTGATCAGCATCACCAGCCGAGTCGATCTAGCCATGTCCGTCTGTCTGTCCGTCTGTCCGTCTGTCCGTCTGTCCGTCTGTCCGTCTGTCGGTTTCTACGCGAACTAGTCTCTCAGTTTTTGAGCTATCGAGCTGAAATTTTCAGCATAGTCTTATTTCTTTAGCACGCAGTATATATGTCGGAACGACCGAAATCGGACTACTATATCCTATAGCTGCCATAGGAATGAGTGCGAAATTAATGTAAAAAAAAATTTAACTTCTCTGTTTTTCAACGAATTTCTATAAATTTTAAGACATGGCAGTTTTTTAAGGTTCTAGAATTACGGTTTTAATTTCATTAAGATCGGTCCACTATATCATATAGCTGCCATAGAATCGATCGGTCCATTTATATGAAAATGTAAAATTCTACATGTAAAATGTAAAATTTACAAAATTCGATGTTTTTTCAACATTACTAAAATGGTTCGATTTTCAATGATCCAATTACAGACTGCAAGGGTATACCAACTTCGGTTTACCGAAGTTAGCTTTCTTTCTCGTTTATAAATATGGCCCTTAAGTCAATTAAGGAATTATTGATCATTATTTTGTGTTTATTTTAAGGTTATTTGAAAATTTAAGTACAATTGGATGAAAAGTATGGAAGTTATTAGGTATACTCGAATCTATCTTTGTCGCACTCGCTGTCGCACTCGCTTCCTATGGGTAGACACGTTTCTTAAATAGCGAGTAAGGAGTTTTAGTCTCAGCTACTTTTCTACTTTTTGTCCTGCCTTTAAGATACGTTTATAATTAAGCATTACTCCTCGAATATTTTTGTGGGTAAGAGGTAAACGAAATCCATTCTTGGGCTAACAAATTCACCTAATTAGTAGCTGCTCATATTTTTTCTCAGTGCGGGTGAGCCCCTGGGGTCTCCCTGTGTGCTTCTCTGTGTGGGCTGCACGCATAAGTAGCAGTAACAGTGGCTGTGGCAGGCTCTTCTCGTCGGTGCTCCGCTCTCCCCTCGGGTGTACCAGCAGCTCCCGCTGTTCTGCCATTGATATTTCACCACCCGCTGCGGCAAAGGCGGCCCCGCCCAGAATTTTCTTCCTCCTCCCTTAATGGCATCTCATTTTCATGTGTGTGTGTTTTTCCCCGAACACCGCCGTGTCGTGTCGTCGCTTTCCCGGGGCCCAGTTGATGCTGTGTTAATTTCATTTGCCGCACAAAAATAGACAACACGAAATGGAATATGTCCGACAATGTAATTGCCATGACCAAAGCAAATAAAATTAGGGCCAAGTCCGAGGCCGATACTGGACTGGATACGCGGAATGGCCAAGACGAAGGTCACACTTAAAGTGGCATTAGTGTCGTCCCGTAATCATAACTCAATGGCAGATGAGCGCCAGTCCCCGAAAAGGGTCTCCTTTTCCCAAAGACCCAAAGCCTTATTTATGTTCTACATTTTCGAACCCATTCGCACATAAATTTTGGTAAATTAACCTGAAACGACTCATTAAATAAACATTTTGGCCTACAAATGCATTTCCACTTGGCTTTCACAAAGGAGCACCCACACAGAGATTTCCAAGGTGTTTGTCATATTTATTTATGGGCAACCCAACATCCTTTTATTTATTTATATTCAAATTTTAAGACAGTTGTGCATAAATCAATGTTGGTCCATTGTTCCTGCCGATGATGTCGCCGCCCTGAATTATGCAACAGAAAGTCCTGTTCTCGGTGTGTGGGTGTCCTTATCAATTCCTGGCACAAACACATGTCCTCATTTTCGTCCCTTTCGGTATGCAAATGTCTCGCCCCCACAGATGTTTGCGGTTGTTTGTCTCAACTATATATATTTTTCTGCTTTCTTTTTTTTTTTGGCTAAACTTAAAGATTGAACCCGTTTTCCAGCCCCAAGCTGCCTCGGGGCCTTGGTGACATTTCAGCTGAGTTCAGCTCGCCAGAGTTCAGTTCACAAGGGTCAACAGCAAAATTCAAATACGAATTTCTTTTCTATAAGAGTTTTCTACGTTTCAATTGAAATCACTCAGGCTTTTCATATTTTATTTGCTCGTAGGAGGCTGATGTCTGAAAAAGGTAAGCCAAGAAGTTTTGGCTATTAAATAAAGTATTAAGCAGACATTTCTCAAGATTTCTCCTTGTCAAAGCTTAGATTTTATCGAAATTCAAAAAGTTTTAAGCAGCAAACGAGTCAATAAAATATTTCTGAAAGAGTTTGCTGCTGTTAAAATGGTAATAAGCGGATTTTATGAACTTTAAGAATGATGTTTAAAATTTGTAATAAAATTTGTTCAAGAACAATGGCCATAAAAAAGTTGTTAGTACCAAGATGATTAATCCACATTTATTTGCTTTATGTTTCAACCCCAGGCTTCAGTAAATAGAAACATCTTACGCGACTTTAAAATAAAGATAAACAATTTGTAGAGGTGCCACAGAAAAATTCCAGAAATAAGATTTTCATTCATTCAACTCGTCAGAGATAGGTTCATCAAATATCTCATTTTATCCAGGAAATTGTGGGGAGTGTCAATATTGAGGAATGTTCCCTTAACCCAATGCGATGACTCTCCCCTTTAACCGTCGCTATCCATAACCCCGTGAAATATGACTGAATCGCAGGACCCTTTGGCTGGCATTTATTTGCGTTTGCCTTTGCGTTTGCGTTTCCCCTTCTGGCTAGAATCAACAAACCCACAATCCACGTTTTACACCAAACAAAAAGATCAAGCTAACAACTCAAACTCGGGCTGCCGGCTCCCCAAGTATTTTCACGCGCATTAGCTGCTCGTTTTCGGGAGAGTTTTCACAAACAGGAAGAAGGGGGGAAACTGGAGCTGAGCTGGGAAAATATTTGGCCTACGTAAAATATGCAGAAAGTTCATCATGAAAGCAAATAAAACGCATACGCCGCGTGGGCCCCGTCCAACAGGGGCTGCCTGTCAAAATATGAATAATGGCGCAGCCAGATGAGGGGCCTTCGGTTGGCCTTTTTACTCTCACATTTCGCTTGCTCACCCTTCTCACCCTTCTCGTCCTTCTTCGTGTTTTTTTTTTTAAATAGCAGCTGTAAAAAATTAAAAGCCTGCAGCTGCCTGCGGCTGCACAGGAATAAAAAGAAATACTGCCAAGTCAGCTGTAAATAGCTCAGCCGCCTGCTCTCAGCTCCCGCCTCCCTTCATCTTCGACATTCGGTGAATGAAAGCCGGCAAGGTCAAGTATACGAGTGGGTAGCCCAGAGCCCACTTCGCGTACACCGAGAAAGAATTTAAGTACTTGAATTCTTTGCAACAAAATACTTTATTCTTGAGCTGAGTCTTTCAAAGAAGACCAAAATCCTATTTAAAAATACAATAAATATCTTTAAAATATTTTAACAACTGTTATTTCTCAGTGGACTTACAGGGTGGGAGGTTTTAGATTGTTAATTTTGCATGAACCTCTGGGGGAGCTGAGGGTTTGGGACTTTTCTGCTGACCACTTGACAAAATTTGAGGCTCCCTTCGAAAGTGGGCGTGGAAAAGTGAAAAGCGGTTCGAAGTTTATGTGCCTACGTGTCGGCCATAGTTAATTTATTATCCATGCCCTGCCACGGGATGACACAAGCCTCCTTCCAGGCTTTAAAACATTACTGCCTGGTCGATGTCTTTTTTGTCAGCTTTAATCAATTGCTGGGAAAGCTTTTTATCTGTCCTGTCAGGCGAAAAACAAATTATGAAAAAATGTGACTGTCAAGAGAACGAGAGTCTAGGGCCACGTGGTTACCCTGGCAATGGAGAGGCTAAAAATACATACAGATTTGTAATACAAATGCCGGTTTATTAACTCTGATAATCCACCTCGCAGGGTAAATAAATATTCGCCAGGATGCGACTTCATGATGACACTGTCACGAGCAGAATCCTGTGTCATTAATCTCCCATCCCCCCGTGCGAAAATTGGCCCCGCTCTCATCGCAACTTATCGCACCTCCGTCCTTCGGTCTTTGTTTCATTTTTGGGCCACAGGTCCCCATCTGATTGATGGCCGCTCATTTGCCGAGATGCCGAAATGTCGAGCCGCCTTCTCGTCTGCATTATGTAGCCGCATAAATCACATAGTCTGGTGCGTTCGTGCATGCAATTTGCATTTAATTTTTAGTTGAGCCCCCGATGAGATCTAGTTTTGGGTGATTATTTGTCTGACTCAGCTGCAAATCGGATCGGGTGTCGTCATAGTCGTCGGGGCGATAAAATGTTGACAAATTGAATGGTGTTTCCCTCTCAGACCAGACAAGGACTGCTTCCGAAGGGTATGGCACTACGAGCTAGGGATGCTAGAAGATGCTACCGATAAGATATATCGGCAAAACTTATATAATATATCGATAAATATAAAAATCAATATAATCGTATAAAAAAGCTCTACGGTTATATTATTTTCTTATTAAATATCGATATATATAAAATATACATTGTTATCAAAAATTCGATATATTTAATGCAATCTTTTATTTTAATTTAAGAATTTGAATATTGGTACTTTTAAGCTTTAATGAATACTATATCGATAAATATCGTAACATTGTTATCAATAATTCGATATATTTAATGTAACATTAGATTCTAATTTAAAATTTTAAATATTGGTATTTTTAAGCTTAAATAAATTATATATCGATAGATATCGATTTCTGTATCCAATTTTCGATTATTTATTAATAAGATTTTGATAAATATGATTTTTTTTGTATCATCTCCAAGCAAGAAACTCTGGAGTTTGCCTAATTAAGTTGCCTCCGGCTAATTTCGGACAGACCGACGGACCGACGGACGGACGGACGGACGGCGGCATTAGCACTTCACATATCATCATCAGAGTCCGTCGGGGTGTCCGCAGCTCTCGCCAAATGTCATCAACACTAATGGAATAATTTGAAATCTACTTAGCTCGAAGGCAAGGACAATGGGTGGCTGAATTCCACTCGTCCTCCTCCGAACTTTCCCCCCTCATCATCTATCTCACGCTTTGTTGATAATAACATTATTTATGTTGTTTTAATTATTTTACGCATTTTACCACAGAAAATTACAATGAACTGTGTGGAAGTGGGCGTGGACGTGGACATACTGCTGGGCCGGGCAGGATTCCTTGCCCTTTGCCCCATGCATTTGTAGTTGTAATTAAGGACGAAGCGGGCTAATTGAATTATGTGAGTGATGGTGGTGACACAAACACAAACACGGACACAGACACACAGAGTCCACAGGGTGTCCATTAACTTGTACAAATTGCTGACGACTTGAAGTTCGAAAGGCTTAAAGTTGCTACTTGAGAAACATGTTTTCGCACTTAGGAGATTTGTTGTTGACAAAACCGAGAAATTTCCCTGTTAGTTTTAATGTAGTTTGGGGTAAATGTTGGCCAAGAGTACTTTAGCACTTTACTTAGGTTCCAAGTACTTCAAATGACAGCCTATTTGGCTCTATATAATCAATCTTAAGAGTAAATAACACTACATCACAGGATATAGCAGTTAGTGGAGATTTCTGCATTTAATTCTAAGCTAACTCTGATTTTATTTATTTATTTATTGCCTCAAGGAAACTTAGCTTGTTAGTTTTTATGTAGAAATTGACACTTTCTTTACCCCTGTTCAAATATTTAACAACAACACCCTTTATATTTCCTTATCATCCAATTCACTGAGTAAATAATACATTGCTCTTTATTTATACTAATCGCAATTTTACTACTGCCGATAAACGTGACAAACTTTCATAATTCTTTGGCAACGCAAACGAACAACAAGTAAATATTTACCAAAACCCACATGAAAGTAAGAGAGAGCTGAGCAGCTCTCATAAATTGATTCATTTTGTTTGCTAATTATAGCGAACGATAGGCCATTAAACCGCGTATCGCTAGAGGCAGCAGAAAAAAAAATAGTTCCAAGGAGCCAAGAAAGGCAATTAACTTTGGGGCTGGCCAAAGGCAAAGTTTGTTTTGTAGAAATGGTAAAACAATCATTAAAGCAGATTATGGTAATTAGGAAATTGTAGTCAAGTGAAGGTCAAAGCGATTCTTGATTAGCAGTAAGTGAAACCATAAGTCTGATACTTCGGACAAGCTTTGAAAATAATTAACCATTATAGCTTAAATTTATCAAGAATTTATGTGGGGGCCTTGAGTCTTTGAAAAGAAAGTTACATTTAATCTCTCACTGATCCAATTCGATTTATATATTAAATCTCAAGTTGCTCCAATTGTCTATTTAACCCATTAAGCTCTGCTCCGGATAAGCTTTGGCATGCAAATCTCTCGTGCATTCTTGCCTTAATTATGCGCCGGATTGCGCTTTATCGGATTGAAGCACGCACTCGAAAAGGTCATCAGCCGTCATCGATGTATCGGATCCGGGATCCTTGGACTACTTTATGACCCAATTATGCCAAAGTGTCTGACAGTTGGCGATGCGTTTTCGCGCTGCAAACTCGGAGTTCCCTCCCAGAGCTGGCTGAACAGGATTGAAGGGGCTGGAAACCATGATTTGTTTGCTTGAGTTGGCTGACACGAAGCCAAAATGGTACACGCACACGGCCCGATGAAGCCCGGCAGCCCCCTTTATTCCGGAGAAACTTTCTCCGCATACTGAGAAAATAACTATTTAGGGAAATATTTTATTTAATATATTCAAGAGGCTTTTCTCAGGTGCTTCAGGTTATTTCTTAAGGTTAGTTCTTACAGGGCTTAACTTGGTTTGTCATGTATATTTTTCTAAACTCCATCTTCATTTGCCTCCCGAATTTCTCTCTCTGCACAGAATAGTATGGTGTGTCTGGTGTCTTGTTCCTTTCGATTTGATTGCTGCAATTGCTTGGCAATAAATAAATGAGAGAGGCGTTTGCAGTTTCAGAATGCTGTCTATTACGTGCCTGGCATGGAAGTACTTAGCCGTAGTCGCAGTCGTAGCCGTACATTGAAATGTAATTTAAATGGATTCCGCTGTTCCATATCCCCTTTTTACGTGTTGGGTCATTTCGCTGCTGCGGCTCGGCGACATTTATGCTTTCCGAAGGCAGTTATTCCTGGAAATTTTGGGGGCCAAAGGAAACCCTTTCGAGTTGGCCCAGTGCCAGGACCCGTCGTCCTGTCATAAAGGCAACTATTACGGCGACACTTGATGCCGCCGAGAGAGACAGAGAGAGATCCCGGGGATATCCTATAATCAGCAGCAACGGCAACTAATAGCAGCACTTAGTGCCGGGGCACCTTCTGCCAGGACGACGACTCTCATGAAACTGTGATGAGGACGGCGGCGGCGGAAAAGAAAAAGAAACCGGGACCAAATGATTTCGGCATACTGTTAAATTCATTGGACACATTCCAGGGACTTTAATGGCCATTCGCTGTTGCCAAATGTTGCGGCGGCTCTGCTGACGCAGCAGCTTCATTAAGGTGCCATGGTCATGTCCTTTTCAATTCATTTTATCCTCTCACGACCAGCTCTGACAGCTGGGGATTGCTTAAAGTTAAGCTAGCCTTCAAAAATATTTCGTAGCTTACCATATTATATGTTTCTTTGAATTAGTTTGAATAAAGTTTACTTATTAACTTTGGTTTTCTTGCCTTTTATTTTGGTTTTGTATAGTTTCAACAAGTATTTTTTATTAAAATTAACTAAGGAAACTCTGCTTATTATTTACTGAATTTCCTTTGGAAACCTCAGGCAGCCATCATGCTGTTTACGTATTTGGGATTGACTTGTATTTATTTTTCTCGTTGCCCAAATTGAGTTAGACTTAAATGCATAATTGATGGCCACAAACTTTGTTAAGGAATTTCCTTTTTACTCTTAGAATTTAGGTTTGTATTTCAATTAATTTCAAATGGTAGCTCTTAGTGAATATTTTCTCTTGTTATTTCAGGGAAATATATTGTATATGAATATTAGTCTTTCTTTGTTATTTTTTTTCTGTATTTCAAAACAGCCAGGATCGCAGCACAGTTAACTTTTGGCTAAGCACTTACCACATTTAACAATTAGTGACAGCTCCGAGCGTTGTCGCAAATCATAATCACAGTTTTTTCCCCATTTTTTTAGGCAGTTTTTCTGGCTTTACGCGAATTTGTTTGCATTTTGCTAGCCTCGCTCCGCTTTGGCGCTCATAAATTATGCAGGAGTCGTCGTCCTCTTGTTATTTTTTCTGCTGGCTTTTTGGAATTTATTATGCCAACTTAAATCGCGAATATTCCGGCGTTTCTGTTTGTGTTCAGTCGAGTTGGGCTGCTGATGTTGTAAAGCTAAAGCGCCTCAAGTGTTCGCCATGAACATTTTGTCACAATCTCGCTGTTGTTGGGAAAAAGTTTGCACTCTTTTTTTGTGCGTGTTGCTGTTTGTTAATAAATTGTTGGTTGAAAAGTCCGAAACAGGAGTCAACTTTTCTATGCCTGGCTTTTTCGCTTCGAGGCAATTGAGTGGGCGGACAGCAGGCAGTTGCAGTTCAAGTTTTTCGAGTGGTTTTTCGTTTTTTCGTCGTTGCCATGGTAGTGCAGTTGGGATGTGAGACACTTATCAACTATGAAATATGTAGCTTTAAGGGATCAACAAATACAATGGTTTTTTTTTTGTTGTCAACACGTAACTTTAATGGGAAAGTGTTCTGAATTTATTTCAGTTATCCAAAAGTTAAATTATTTCTGGTTTATGTACAATATTTATAAATTCAAGTTTAAATGATAAATTTGGCCAAATAAATAAAACAAACAAATAAAACAAATAAAACTATGAAGTGGTTTGAAAATGGTATTATAAATGTCTATGCCAGATCAGAAAATTAGTATACATTCTACATCATAATTTTAGTTGGTCCTTCCAGCGGGTCAGTATGAAATACTTCTACATTAAATTAAACTTAGCTATTAAACCATAAATGTGAAATATTACAGAAGACAAGTTTAACAATGCCAACCCCCCAAAAATAGATAATTCGTAAAGCAGCTTTAATAAGAAGCTCTTAACTTAATTTTTAAATCAAATTTCCATCCCCATCTACCATTTTTGGCCTTCTGAATATGAAATCATTTCATTTTGAAGTCAAGTTACAATCTTTTTGTGCTCTCAATCCCTTAAGGGAAACATTTCTTTTCAAATTTAATGTTTTAATTGGTTTGGCAATCTTAAGTGCTTCTCCGAGGCTTGGCTTCTGTTTCGAATGAAGTTACACCGTAGCCTTGGTTTTTTTGGGCCTTTTAAAATGGGAAATCCGAGCCGAGCCTCCGGTCAAATCTTATCACTTGTAAAATCCCTGGCTTAAGGGTGTTGTTTGCATATCAAATATTTAATGGAAACATGCTCCGAACTTAAGGTTTCAATTGGTTTGCCATATCTTAAATGCTTAGCTCTCCCCCATTGGCAACGGGGAACGCTGAAAGTAATTTTAATGTAAGTGGCATTACGTGCGGGGGATTTGTTTTTGGTATTTTTGGCATATCATTTTCATACAAATCTGATGCGGAGAGCACAACCCCTAAACACGAGCTCAAGTACCGCCCATTTCCTCCAATCGCGGCAAACGAGCATAAAAAATAAGCATAGCTTACAACTAGGCAAGCATACAGCGATGTCAAGGCAGGTCAACCTACGAAAAAAAGCCTAGAAAAATCCGACAAGGAATTTAATGGGAAGGGAAGCAAAAACAATCGAAATCAGCAGCCCACGCTTATCACAAATCAACTCAAATTACGAGAGGGGAAAGCCGAGCCGAGGAGGAAATATTTGTGCGTGCATGAAACAAAGGCGAAAACAACAACGCACAACACCTACACTCCAGCACACACTCACCCATACATATATGAAATTCAATAGGAAATAAGCCGAGGGAAATCTGAGCTGAAAATTTGACTGCGCAAATAAAGTAATATCGGCGGAGTCAATAAGGCAAATCGTCAGACTTGATTTCAATCATTATTACGCATACGCCGCGTTATGCAAATCAGACAACTTCGACCCACTGTTTACTCCTTGGAGGCAGCGGCAGCCTGGTGAGCTGGAAAATAATTTATAATTTATAGAGGAAATTACGGACAAAAAAGCAGGACTAGCGAAGTGTCTTAACAACTTTGACGAAGCAGTTTCCACCGAGTTGGCGAAAGTTTTAACTGATTTTTGATTAAAATCTTATCCCATTACGGCGGCAGGAAGTGAAAGTAAACCAAAACTGAAACTTTGATAAGTTTTCTCTTCGCAAAGAAAGTCATCCACAGACAGCCGGACATATTGAGAGCGTCATGGAGCCTTTAATTAAATTTGTTTGTATTTTTTACTTATTTGTTTTCTCAGCAAATTGACAGATGACTTTGTTTTCCTTTTTGATTAGTTTCTCGGGCATGAGGTTTCGAGAAGGCTGTAAAACCTTGATGCTCTGCGTATAAAAAACATTCATTTCGTTGTTGGGGCTGTGCAAAAATCTATTCTCCAAAATTGTATTCTGTTTACTTTGTGGAAAGCTTGCTTTTGGCATTCACAACTTTTCGCAGATTCGCCGAACTCAGCACAATGGCCATGTAAAGCTTTCCACATCGCAATCTCTGTTTATTTTTGAACGTATTTTGATTTGGGTGCCTGAATCTAATAGCATGAAGAGCTTATGGCGATGAGGGATTAATTTTTTAAATGTGCTGCCATAGAGATATTTAGCACGCTTGCAAAAAAATACAGTAAACACGTAAATATAACCAGGGATTTATGTGACATTAATCTGTTTTGGTTTAAAATTATTCACGCGGAATGAAGCCATTGCAAATTAATACGTACTTTTACTTTACTTTATTTTGGTGATATATTCAAGGCACCAGATAAACCCTCATGTTACAACCACTTACCCCCTGACAATTAATATTTACTTAAGCTCAACATATTTTCTGCCCATTGATTCAAGGACTCCTGTATACACTGAGTATATATTTTTTCTCGCTGCGACACTTATTTTTCTGGCTGTTTGCAATTCCCTTTCATGTCCTGCGCTGTCACGTGCAAGCGGTCAGCTCTCGTATTTGCCTAGTGCCATTTGGTGATTGTTTGCATTGTTTCAGGACCAAGGACCAGGGCAAAGTCACTTTTTGTGCGCCTTTCTTTATCTTTCGCTTAGAATTTCGATGATGGCGAAATCACGGGGACAATGGACTGCTAAAGGGATAGCTCGGGCCATCCTTGAAGGGCTCCCTTTGGTCTCGAGCTGCCAGTGACGTGAGCGTGGGGGAAGTATTTGAACCCTTGGCAGCTCTGGGCCGTGCTCTTTGTCAAATCTGGGAACTTCCACTTAAAGAGTGTTAAGTGTTAAGCAGAGAAAATGCCTCAACACCCCATTAATTTTTCCGGCGAAAGATTGACAAAGACGAAAAGCAATCGACTAGACAGGCATTAAGACAGTGCGATAAATTCCCGGAAAAGCCAAAGTAAATGCGCTTCTTCAACTTGACTGCAATTGTATTGATAAGCCTTCAATTACTCCCACTCATCAAGAGCCTTTGATTCAAGGAGGAAGCAGCTTTAAATCTCTTCAAATTTATGAGGGCCACTCGATCAGGTTTGATTTCTCGGAACCCGGGTCCCTGGACTCGGACGAGTCCAGTTTTCCCCATTTAATTATTTACAAATCAAAAGCACTTGAATGCTCTCCAGAGACCCTCGCATATTTATAGCACCGCGCAGATATGGGTTGGGTAATTTATTGTCTCACAAATAATTCAAGCGGTTGACACTTACTGCAAAACTAGGGCCCAAAGTGTTGTCCTATCGTTGATTTATGGCAATTATTCAAGCAGCTGTTCCGCAAACATTTGCCCTCGCTCAATGATGCCTTATTATTACGGTTGGACTCTGTTCGGGTTTTCGGTTAATATTTATTTTCTTGCTTTCACATGTTGTCTGCATTTTGGCAGGCGTATTTGCACAATTATTTCATTTGTTTTGGGTTCATTATTGTTTATGGTATAAATTAAACACTTCACTATGCTGGCTTGAGAGCGACTGAAATGTTTTCAAGGACTAAGAATATAAATTGAATAAATATTAATATTAATTGATATTATTCATATCAATGAATATTATTCATAAAATTAATAAATATTTTAAATTCCTTTTACTCCCATTTACACTAAAATGCAATTTATTTATCTTAAATGCTTTTATTTTAAGCTACCTTTTTTAGTAAAATTTTTAATATATTTAAATAGTTTCTAGAGCTTTACTCAATTTTAATGAATATAAAAAACATGGCATATATAAAACATTACGAAATATTTAACACAAAATTATAACATTTAGGAGAAATAGTTTAATAAACTTTTCTTCGTTTTTATCACAATAAAATATATTTTTTTTACTTTATCCTTGAAAAGTTTTCACATTTTGAGAATAGTAATAATATTTTAAATATTTAAGCACTTTCGAGAGTCAGTTAATTTTTTTTAAATATATTTTTAAATGACTTTAAATGATCAGATAGTTCAATAGCTAGCAACGCAGCCGCAGCGCACGGAACGCAAAACGCAACTGACACGACTGCATTGAAAATCGGGAAATTCGTAGTCAGTTCTGGTTCGGCAGAGGATTATGTTTTGATTTTATAGGGGACGAACCGAGGAAGCGACGACGATGCGAACGCCACCGAGCGAAAATGAAGACTGGTCGCAGCAGCAGCAGCCGCAGTTAACTGCCAGTTACTGCTGCGTTGCCAACTGCCTCCTGTGGACCCTGTCCCTAGGTTCCACAAGGCAAAGACACTGGGCAAAGTCAGACCGCGTAGACAAACACACTTGCAGACTCTCTTAGCCATCGAAGGGGCTCTCTTAAGTCCAATTCTGCGGCGCAGGCGTCCTGCGACAACAGCTGTTCCAGCCGCGCCATCAGCTGTTCGCGCTGGACTTTGTTTATGTTTTGATGGATGTTGCCTCTTACATTCTTTTTCGCCATCGACAGGAGTTTCCTTTTCACTTTTCGCTTTTCCAGTAATTCTTGCTTGAGGCGAGGTTAAGGTCAGTTCAAAATGCGACAACAGATGGCGCCTTCGTCGCGCTGCGAGCTGCAAGGACATGGAGAGCAGGTCCCAGGAGCACCTGGAGTAATGGTAATGGCTTCAACTAATTTATGCACTGGCGTTGGCCACGTGGCGTATGCGTAATACTGCCAAGTAGTCAGCCAGTAACATGTATAAATCATCGTTTGAGCTACGAGGGGGAGCAGGGAGCGTAGTAGTTCACAGATTAGAAAACATTTTTATTTATGAATAAAGAGTTGTGGCCGAGTCAAGTTTAATAATGTCACGGCAACCGTATAGTCTTTTTTTTTTACGAATATGTATGATCTGTGACCTCAGCTAATGCGTGCTCTGTTGTCCCGAGAGTGTATCCTTATTTATGTGTCTACTTGCTACTTGTAAATCATTGTTTTAGTAAGGATAATATAGTTGCCAGTGTAATTAATTCAGAGATTAGACAAACTATAATTTATGAGGTTTTGTATTGGATAATGGTTCTTTTATTTAAACTTGTGAAATTTATTTAAATCTGACTGGGGTAGCTGGAGTAAAAGAAAACCTACATTTGAGTAATTTAAATTTAGAGTATTTAGAAGAGATTAAAGGACCTACTAAGCCCAATTTGTAGTATTCTTTCTATTTAATTTACTGACTATTTCAACTTAAAATAACCCTAGTTTCTAGCGCTTCAGAAATAATTTCCATATGAACCCGCAAACTGTTTGTATTTGCTTTAAATAAACCCAAGAAAAGTTGCTAATTACTAACCTAAAATAGGCACATTACTATCCCTAGTATCCTTGAAAAATTCCGTAACTAAAACCCAGCAAGAGGTAAATAAAATGTAGCCACAAGAAAAGATTTTGAAGGTTAAACTTAACCCAAAAACCCAAAACAGCTGCCAATCTGTAGCCTGTAGATCCTAGTCTTTTACCTAGCCTCAAATAGCTGGCCATTTGTCAGGCAAACACCCGGAGATTCGGAGATTCTGGCGGCGGCTCAGCCGAGTGCCGACCCGTCTGCGTCTGTGTCCTGAATTTATGGCCGGTTCCCTTTATGCAAATGAGGCAAAAAGCTGCTGCTCCTTCCCAGTGAGAGAGGAGACACCAAGACTGTGGAAAGTGTCGCCTGCCATGTTCCTGGCGCATGACAATCACTTTTGCTTCTGCTTGTTTAATCCTTTAAGACATCGTCTGTCGCCCCACAGGCAGTCTCTCTCCGTTCTGTTGTTGATTTTGGCCAAATTGAATTTGTAATGCTGGCGGAGGTTACCCTCTGTACGCTTACGACAATTAGGCGGTGGCAGGACCTGCAGTGCAGGACCCAGAATTTCGAATAATCAGCCTAAATGATGCCCAGCCTCCAAGGATGCGCCGCACACAAATGTAGATATTTCAAAACGTTGTTTGCCAACGCCACTGGAAATTACACTAGGTTACAAATTTTATTAAGAATAAGTATATAATTTAGGTGAAAATTTAGAAAATTATTTCTAATTAAAATTCATGAGTATCTTATGCATATTTTGAAATATTTATAAAACTTTAATTAGTACCAAAAATTCTCTTAGAAAAACGATTGTAAGTTAGTGTTTAGTGACATACTTTTCTCGTTAGTGTTTCCGCAGCCAACGCCTCCGGATTTCGGCCAGTGGAAGTGCGCAGCGAATATTTCATAATGTGCCAACGTTTTTCATCTTATTTTTGGGGGAGGAGGACGCTCTGCCCCGCCTGATTCCTAATAAAGGCAAAGTGCCAGTTTGCAAAAGTTTCCCTCCAGCTGCAGGAAGTGGGCGGAACTGCAACAAACTGCATAATTAGGGAAAAGCTTGGGAAAGCCAGACCAAATGCAAATCAGGGGGAAAATTCAGAGCTGCTGAGTGGCGGAGGAAGCAATGAATTACTGTGAATTATTAATGCAGCGATTAGATTTGGCGAACCAGCTCTCTAATTATGCTTTAAAGCTGAGTAAAACTTTATGCTCTGAACTGAAATAATTCTACAAAAAATCTAAGCCCTTAACAAAATTATTCACTTGAAAACACTCGATGAAATCTAATTGAAATATGCATGCCATTATGTTATTGGTTTCCACGAAATACTACGAAGGGTTGGTTCTACTCCAACCATAAAGCTTCCATCGCCTGGCATGTTTTTCAATTAAATAAAACAATTTATCGCTGCATATTTCGCGAATATCTGCAGCCATAAATAATAAAGCTAAAAATGTAAAAAACAAGCGATTTTTTGGCAAGCGAAGCGAAAGCGTATGCGAAAGTATTGTGAACTCAGTGGAGTGGGTAAAAAATAAAAACAAGCAAATAAAAATTGAGGGCAAAGCAAATATAGGCGGGATTCTGGGAACTAAGGTAAATATGGGGTTGCTGAAAAATATATTTAAATACAAAGAAAGTCTAGAAATATTTGGGCAAAAGTTTTAATTGGGTTTAAATTTTTTTGAATTTAAAGTTTTGAGTTTTTCGCTCTGCTTTAAAGCTTGAATTTATTTCTAAGAGTATTGATTTGTTGTGTTATTCTCTCAGCGTTTTTATTTATTTTACTTGCTCGTGGCTCTGACAGCTTGGCCACAATTTGCGTTAAACGCACAAACTGCCACGTATTGTTCATGCCAATCAACGTGGCCTAAACAGGAGTTTTCCTGAATGACCTGAATCCGCAAAAACTTTCGCAAATCAAAATTATTGCCAAGTTGCAGAATTGATATTGTGGCTGCTGTAATCATGTGGTTAGGCGGTTTTAGTGGTAAAATTAATGGGAATAATTTTAGGTCTTAAATAAATGTTTGCTATAAAAATATAATTATTATTACTCAAGTTAAAATAATAAATTTACATAAATATTCACTAGTCTTAGTTTAAGTAACATGATCTGCATAATACTTGGAGCTACCCTTCAAAATTCAAGTGCTATTCACGTCTCTTAATCGCCTAGTGAATGCTAATGAATCTTTAAATTTTTAAATGAGATTGCCATAGAATGCAGTTAATTTATAGTATCTTTAGAAACCAGGAAGGGAAAAAGTGCAGTCATTGTTTACAAACAGAACGTCAGTTGAATGCTAAACATTTGCTTTCTGGCCAAGAAATCGAGAGAAATGTGTCAGCGAATACTGTTGCCAGGAATTGGCAATGAAAGTCCACAACGTCCCAGGAGCGCTGCCGCATAGCTTTTCTCTTTGCCATATTACCTTACCAATGGATTATTCAGGATATATTTTCCACAACCCAACCGCCCCTGAACAGCGGTGGACAGCGGCGGAACGCCTCTAAAAAACCAGTGGGAGTGAGGGCACACACCCAACTCACTGCGATGCTGTAAACAAATATAAACAAAAAGCGATATAAATCGTATAAAATAGAATTGCCGCCCCGCGCGCTTCCTCGCGGAATGTGTCGAGGATGTAACGAATATCCGACAGCCGAAGCCAAAATAATTTACACAATAACAGGCGGCAATAAGTCGTGGCGATTTCGATTTGCATTTTATTCGATGCGTTGGCGTTGCCGTTTACGGCCACAAGGACATTGTTTGGAAACAGGAATAGAACATACACCAGCAGGCAGGCAGGCGTGGCGGCACATAAAATTATGGAAAATCTCAAAAGTAAAATAAAGAAAAGCGTTGGCGAGAGATTGTCACAAGCAGGCAAAGCCACAGGAATGAGTGCCACGTTTATACATTTTTTCGGGAATTAAAAATGCTGAAAAGGCAAACACAAAGGGCAAATATAAACTCGGCGGCAAAATGTATAAACAACATAAAGAATAAGGAAGCAAGATCCGACAACAAATATTCCGGTTGATGGTAGCAACGTGCTGCTGACCCCCGAAATTTGCTTCAAGGCCAAAGATTTAAATTTATTAGATGAGCGGCGGAGGGAACTAATTTATGCGAGCGACCGCAAGATGGCGGCCGGAAGCGGAAGCGGCGAGGGACCTGCAGCTGGGAGTCCTCAGTTTTAGTGCCCGGCCAATGTCAACAAATTTTCCAGGGTCCGTGGTTAGTTAAGCAGAAACTTTAAGCCAAGTGGACCCAGTCAGTTAACCGAGCTGGCAGATCAGCTTTTTTTTGGCCAAGAAAAATATATTTTTAAAGGCCAAGTACAGGAAGTTTCCATTAGTTTTTAAACTTTTGACATTATTAAATTTTATGTAATGTTCTATTATTTTGTTTTTAAGCTAAATATGGCATCTAACTCAAAAAGAGGTCTTTAACATTTCCAGCGCTTATTGTATCGCTTTTTGTGGCATCCTTTTGCTCACCACTGACCCTGAAATAGGTTTCGTCTTGTCCTTGAGCACGAGTTTTCCTCCTCGACTGTGTCTTTCGGCTTACAAAAAAAGAAGCCCCAAATGCAGTGAGCGCTCAAGGCTGTTGTCGTTCATTTGCTGTAACCAACTTCGGTGTTTTTTCTGCTCCGCTCAAACAAAAGCTCATTAAGAGGAGGACCAGCCCTCGACAGCTGCTCCTCCTCCGTTTGTCATGTTCCGCCGCTAAGTGAAATGTTGTGTCATTTGCAAGTTGAGTAAGTTGGTTCTTTTTTTTATATATTTCTTTCGACTCTACTTGCTGCGGATGCGTAAATCGGGTCACGGACATAATAACAATAAAACCGAATTGTTCAGTTGATTAATTCAAACGGAGGTGGAGGTGGAGACCGAAAATTTGTGGTCACTTGGTTGGGAGGTCCTTCAACCGAACACACTCCGGTGTGCGTGTCAATGACTGTGTGCGTCTGCCGAAATCAATCTGGATTTTTGGATAGTCTGGCTGCTGGCATATTGAAATTGAAAGGCGTCACGTAGGAGTTGAGTAAACAACGGTCATTTGAGAGTGTCAACTTTAAGGATATGTGCTCTTATAAACTGCTAGTCTTACAAGTTCCGAAACAGGGTATTAAATGTTAACAGCAACTGCATTGGGCTGGCAACCTCCCACAGATGATTGGTAAACTGGTCAGGTGCCGTTACACTGCACAAAAAGTGGGTTGAAAGGGCCTTATTGGAGTGTAATAAAGAGCTGATGAGGTAAAGGTAAGACTATTATTTTTAATGATATTAATTTACTTTTACATTTACATTTTCTACAATTTATTTTCAGTGCATTATGACACACTTCCGCAGCAATTTCGTTTGCGGTCAGTTTTTCCCTTGCTTTTTTGAGGCAGGTGGCTTTACCTTGGTACCTTGGAGAAATCTGCGTAATGGAGCCGCCGCCTTTGGACAGGCCAGTTCGCATTTTTCAAGTGTTTTCCTTCCATTTTGCACTCTGGCCCTGGTCATATTTCTTAGCCTTAGTCTTGACGTCTAGGCGCGTATTAATTAAAAGCAACAGCTGCATAATTTAAAAGCCCTCCGTCGTATAATTTAATCATGGAACGCGGCCCCAGCAGCTGCTGGCGGTGGTTGTACGGGGCGTATGAGTAATTCAGTAATTCATTCGCTAAATCAAATGATAAAAGTGTTGGATAAAAGTTACAAATTAGTCTCGAATGCAAGTTTGCTGGTAGCTCATGCAAAATTAATTACAATGACAGCCAGAAAGTTGGCCGTAAGTTAGATTCAAGGATGAGAAGCTTGGGAAATTACAATGCCAAGAAATTTGGAGCCATAATTTAATTGGGCTGAAAATATTTGCCAAAAAATAAATCATCAGGATCTCGTAGAATCTCTGTGGGATTTCCTAATCAAAATTAACTCAATTGCTGACACTTGGGGGGAGGGCGGAAGGATAAGATTCAAGTCAACCTTGCATTTCAAATCAGCTTCTGCAAAACCATTTTGTTTCGTAGCCAGAAGCATTACGCATACGACTCGTGTGACAGCACAATCCATTCTGTGCACTGAATTATAAATAAACCGCATAAATAAGCCCTAAAGGCGCCAGGCACAAAATGTAACACCCACAAGAGTCACATGCAAATGCCAGCAGCAAACAGAACAGAACATTCATTTCAATTTCCAGCAACTGCGACATTCATACAAAATTCTGAGCATAAATCGAATTAGTAGCTAAAAGAGTGGGCCAAATGGGACATTTAAAATGAGTTCTGGCAAGGTGTTATTATGGAAACAATGGCAGGAAGTAAAAATATATATTTTGGGAGCCTTTAAATAATTTTAGAAGAATTTAGATACATGTTTCTTATTTAATATCTTAAAAATATATATTTTAGGAACCTTTAAATAAGTGAAGAAGAAGGTTAATGCTTTAGAAGCGGAGTTTTTATATTTTTTTTTTATATATTTTAACTGTCGATACATGTTTCTTATATAAAATTGAAAACTTAAATAAGGAAAGACTTTTTCAGTGCTTGAAATATTAATGAAATGTTTACTTTATATTATTATTTATATTTCTACTTTGTTTTTAAATTCAACCAACTATAATTAGAGCCACAACTATTGAAGTTTCGTACTCAATTTGACTAAAACCCCTGGCAATCCGGTTTAAAATTCCGAGAAACTAAGTCATGACGCTTTAAAAAAAAGTTTTCCTTTTCTGTGTTTTAGTTATGGAAAAGTTTTTGGTTGCTATTCGTCACGACATGAGGCGGGCACGTGTCTGGTATGTGAGTGTTTTTGGAAATTTGTAGCGTTTAATTTCCAGCAGACTCTCGCCTCGTGTTTAGTTTTTCTTGAAGAGAGCAGAGCTTCCTGCTTGGCATTCTCGTGGTCGGCGTCCTCTTGGGTCAACAATCGAAATTAAATTTTCGAAAATGCTTTCAACATCTTGGCAAGCTGTAAACAATAAGCAATTTTGCAACTGGGACACACAGGACAGGCAATATCTTTTGATGAAGGCCTTCGGGGCAACTCGGAAGTTGTGACTTAGGAACGGGATCGGGGAGGGGAAGCTAGCTAGCATCCGGCACGCAAAACGTCATAAATTGAAATTAATTTCAAGTCGTTTTCTCCATCGATTAAAGCCAGTCTTAAAGTCGCCCAACTTCCGACTGGCTGAGTCCTTTGTTTGCCGGCGCTCTCCTGCGGTTAATTACCATTATCATCATTTGCGCCATGTCACCCGGGAGAGGCTTCCGGCGTGAGATTCCACACCTGACAGAGCACCTTGCTCTGTGTCTGCGGCTGTTGACTGCTTACCTGCTTGACTTGGCTTGGCTTGGCTTGGCTCTGACTGCAGAAGTTAATTATACACTTAACCGCAGAGCTAAAGAGAAAGTTAATTGGCGCTCTGTTGCTCCCGGTTCTCATGTGTATAGGTGTGTTAATCTACTGCATACTTGCGGGCGCTCTCTTAAAATTTTACAACTTTTCATTGCGCACTTTTTGGAGTAAGGGAAGGGCGAACTTTTCCCGCTGACATCCAACTACCGCCATTTATTTGCATAATTCGCCCCCGCCGGCCTGCGGGCAGTTATCTTCGTTGTTCTCCCAAATTGATGTCTCTTTTTTCGCTTTTGGTTTCATTACTTTTTCATTTCTGTTGAATTCAAATAATAAATTCAGACAAAGTGAACATGCAGAAAGTAAGTGAGCAAATTCAAAGCTTAACTTCCTGGTAACTCAATATGCCTGAAAAGGAAATATATTTCAAGGGCAATACGGAATGGAAGATAAATAAATGGAAAGTATACAGCAGCGCGGCTGGTAAAATGTTTGCCCAATTATCCCACGAACTTCGTATTACTATTTGTAACAAGAAGAACCGCGCTGAATGGGAAATAAATGAAAGAAAAATGTGTGATAAGCACACAGGTTTTTTGTTACAATAATTTATTGACTCTATTATTATGAATAGAGGAAGAGCTGGGAAATATTACAATAGAAATATTAAAATTTTAAATGCAGATGGAAATTTGATACCTATTTCTGTTCCTTGGCAAAATCCTTATTAAAGGTAAAGGAAAAAAAAAGAAAAATGGAAAATATAAAAAAAAATATATATATAATATATGTTTATATTATAATACATTTGAATGGAGAGAAAATATTCGCTATATTCAAATAGGCAAAAGTATATGTACGTACAAATTAAATAATAAAAAGTGAATGAATTTAAAATTCCTATAAAGACCATAACATAAGCCCAGAATGAAATATAAATAATAAAATAAGTATAAAGCAACAGATGTAGCCCCAAATTTATTTCCTTCCAATATAATATTTGCCTAATTATGTCATAAAATTCACATTAACACGAAGCACGAGCCTGGAGCCTCAAGTAGTGAAACAATGGGTCCCCTGGACCCATTTTAAAGTCACCATTTTGTACCCACACTTTCATCCCTCGTCAGTCACGGGTCGAGGACTGGGAACCGCAGGCCCAATGAGCCGCTTTCGGCTTAATGGGCAGCATAAATCATAAGCCAATTGACTCGCCCGACTGCCCAGGATGCCACAATGCCACGACGACTCCATTGCTGATCCCTTTTTATGGCGTGCGCAACATTTCAACATCATTCTAGCTCGAATCGGAACGACGTCAGCTCCCTAAAACATATATACCTATTTTTTGTCCTTTGAGCTTGCTTTACTTTAAATATTTTATAGGCTGGCGAATGCCCTAGGCCACGCACGTCGTTGTGCAGTCAAAAAATTTGGAGAAAGGCTTGCTGACAGCATTGGCGACTCTTTTCGGGCCGGTTTTTGTTGGCCTCAAAATTAATGAGCTTAGCGCGCCTCGAGGGAATTTCCCACAAAAACATCTTTGGCCTAATGTTTATTAATGAGTAAATCTGGCTTTGATTCTTCAACTGGTTGCTTGCCACGCCCTCGAGAAGCGATTGAAGGGTATATTGTTTGATGTGTCCTGAAAGCACTGGGAATAAAGGGAAAATTCCCTTTAATAAAATATTAAAATAAATAAAAATATATATAAAAATAATCTGTTAAAGTAACTATATAATATTACAAAAATTAAATTCCTCCTCAAAATAAATTTAAATTGAATTAAGCCTTTCCAACACTGATATTTTGCCTTTAAAATTACTTTCTCTGTACCTTTACCTTTAAATCGTCATGGGAGTTTACCTTTCTCAGAAGTTTAACCAGGATTAGGATGAAAAGGAGGCGGCACACAAGTGAAATTACCTTTTGTTGTTTCCTGTCAGCGCCACACACTCACAGACACACCCATATCGGGCTGATGATTAATGTTTGTTAAGGACACACATTTCCGAAAATTGTTGCGGTTGCTCTCTCGGTGGAGATTTTAATTATTTCACTCGGCAGCTCGACATTCCATAAATGTAATTATGGCCAAAATCACAAGCTCAACTCTATCGAAAATGCAAAATCGGCAGTTAATGGAAATTTATGAAATTCCATCTGCAACTTGGCAATCATTTTGGGCCATTAAACTGCAACTGATGTGGCTGTATTTGATATTGGCTTGAGGTTTTGCACTTTAATGGGATCCTAGGAAAATATAGAAAATATGACAGCCATAAATAAATTAAAATAAAGTCCATATATTTCTATTAAAAGTAGGTAGATATAATAAACTCTTATAATGCTTGACCTTTTCTTTCTCGGGTTTTTAAATAAATTTGTTTTTTGCTTAATAAATATGCATTTTAAAATATGACAAATATTTAAAGCTTATCAGTTTTACCCGGAAAGGTGTCAAGTTGTCAGCACTTTCCCCGAGGCAAAATCGCTCGCCAATTGATGACTAATTTATTCATCTTTTATTGCAAACTCACTCAAAACGACTGGCAGTTTCTAAGCCATTCCTGCGAAGTAATTAACTCCGAATGTTGGCAACAAGTCAAGTCGAGTGGTAAATCCCGAGGCAAACAAACAAACACACGGCATCCTGCAAAAATTCCAGGAAAGAGATGTCGGGGGAATACGGAGAGCAGTACGACAGCCAATTTCGGGGGTCTGAAAATGAAGCTGCGCCTTCAGCAAACAGCAAATATGTAATGAAGTCACGTAAACATTTTAATTTGGCATTAAGGCCACTCACACCCGCACACGCTGTGTATACGTAATTCGTATATTTTCTGCCGACTTGGGTAAGATTCCATTGCGTAACGTAACACATTTGTGTTGGAGATACGTCGTCAACGCGTTAACTTATTAATGTCGAAGGTAATTGGGGGCTCATAACATTTGTCACTGGCCGAGTCTCTGAGCCTCTTTCTGGTTCCTTCTGGCTGCCATATGGCACGAAGCCATTGCCACTCGAAGCTGTCGGTAAATATTTTATTGACGGAAGGATGGGCCTTTCGCTGCGAGTTTTATGTATATTTTCCGATTTTATTTATGCCGGTGGCTGGAGTGCGTGCCATCCCCTCTTTCTGCCAGGACCAAAGAAAATCCATAGTTTGAAGTTGGATTTTGCAGCGAACGACAACTTGACAAGTTTGTCAAAGCAATCAGAGAGTGGCTCCTCCGCAGACTTTACCATCCCTTTGAAGTTCGCAGGAGCGCAACAAAAAAAATGTTAAAGCCTTATAGCATTCCTTCCCGAGAATTACTTGTCAATGGTTTGGATTAAATGTAAAAATAAAGTGTTAAGTTCATATATAATATATATAATAATAAATTCATATATAATGTATAATACATATACTCTGCCGTTAACCTATTTACTGATTTTTCTTTGGTTTAAAGTTATTAACAAAGCCATCCTTGTCAAAATTAAACACAAGAAAATACAAATACAATTTGTCTGTCTCTCTGGGATCTTACATAATTTAAATATTTGATAAATCCCAGCGAGAAGCTCTCAATTTCTTTGGAAAGTCTGAATTAATAAGTAAGCAATTGCAGTGGGAATTAAATTAATATGGAGCCTTCCCTTATTCGCTCATAATTTAAATAATAAATAAACCATTTGCCAGAGCACTCAACTCTCAGTTTCAAATCAATATCACGTGAAATTTGCATAATTAAAAGTAATCATACGCAGCGTGGTCCTCGCTCCCTTTTTCTTCTCAACACTCGGAACTGTATTGCAGCCACTCCTCGGAACCCGGAACACAGAGTCCAGAAATGAAATCAGGGCTGAAGTCACAGGACACCCTCCTCGATTTTAAAGTGCAATCAATGCGCCATCAAAAATTAAAGCCTCATAAAAATGACTTAGATAAAAATGACCCGCAATAAGCTGCGCACAACACAGTGACAAAAGGCGAAAGTTTTCTATGGCAAGCCCTAATAAAATCAAAAGCTAAATACGCCTGTGGCCACAAAACGAGGATGGGCTAAAGGGAAGGTAAATTCCTGGAAGCGATTCCTGTGTGCGTGGGTAAACTTTCGCAGGACCATTAAGTGATTTAAAAGTTTTCACAACAGTTTCGGAAAAGTCTAAAAATGCGTAGGCCCCGATCGTGTCTTTAATCTTGTTTCGTTCTTAATTGCGGGAATGAAGGTATCTGAAATCTGCAGGAAATTGATCGAATTTAACATTTTCCGACGGAAGATGACAGCCGACGACGTCAGAAGTTAGCATATCAATCCTGAAAGCATCGAAGCGTCAAGGGTCAATCCGGCCCTGCAGTGGTGAAGGCATTAGCATGTTCTGCTCAATCTACCGCAGAGAAAAACCAACATAAGCTGGCATTTCAATATGGGTACACTGGGGAAAATATTAAAAATATTAGGTATTATACGTATTAATCAAGTTTTACACTTAAATGTCCAATTGTAAATGGAATAGGTGATTTTTAGCTTAAGTACAGGGAATAATTTGCCAAAAACTTTAAATTTAAATCATTTAAAGTGCATTTAATTACATTTTTCACTTCGGTAACTTTCTTAGGAAATATTCAAAATATTTTTCTCAATTGTAAGTCCTATTTTAAGTACCAATTTAGCTGTAATTTATTCCCTGTGCTGTAGAGTGGTTTACCTTGCTTGGCGGCATTCCTTCTTCCCGTCAAAGGACCCACCGCAGAAGCTCTTAGAGCAGGAAACAGGGCTTTATCATGCGCCACTGATATGCTGCAGATATGGATGCCTCTGAATGGGAACCGTTCTCCATGTTCGAAGGATGCCAGCATATTGATTTAAGCGGAGCGGCGCCGAGGTAAAGCTCTCCGGATTCGCATTTAAATTGAAATGCAATCAAATCGAATGCGAGGGGAGGCGGGAATGGTGCGAAAAATAAGTCGAGTGCGGGTTTAACCAACTCTCTCACTCCGCGGCGGAGTTCAAAGACTTGACCAACAAAGCGCGGCAAATATATGCAAATGCCAACAAAGCCGGGCAGGTTATCCTCGTGTCAGCACTGCAAGCAGGCCAACTGCAAAAGGACAGTCACTGGCGAGTGTCCTGGTAGCTTATGCGTCTGCCATCTGCCCAATCCAGGCCACTAAGCCATGCCGAGGATTTGCATTAAAACATCATTTTTTTGCGGCATGCGTCCCTTAATAAATCGTTGTAGTTTGACAGAGAGATGATGATATGCCCCGGATGGGGCTCATTAAAAACGAAAAGGTAATCACAGAAGACAAAATTAATGAGCATCGCACTGTCAACTTTATGAATGTGTCTGTCATGGCTGGCCTAAGTTCTTTTGTGGCCACTCACTTTTTATCTCTCTCTGGCCAGGCTCAGATCCCCATGAAAAAATAACGAAAATCATCAAAGCACCGACCTTTTTTCCCCTGAATTAAGATAAATACATTTAAGTCGCTTTATTTGGTTGGGCAAATGAAAGAAAACAAAGGACATCCCTTCCGTGCTTGGGAAACTTTAAAGACCCCGTTTCATCGTACAAACATAAATCATTTGGCACTATCAGAGCCTGAAATATTTTCCCCTTAAAGTATTTCGAGCATTTAAGCTAGGGGTATGTTATCTGAGGAGAGATGCCACAGAAATTTGACTAATTACTGTTTTCTGGCCGGGACAGACACACCAGCTGGCCAAAAGGGAAACATGAGAACATTTTGGACAGACCAAAATGTTGGATATCCTCTTACACGAGAGTACACTTGGGAAAACCAGGAAATTAATCGAAAATAATTTATAAATGAGTGAATATTTTAATTATTTATTATATTATCTTACATTTTTCAAGTTGATTTATTTTTTAAGCCTTTAATTTTTAATGGCAAACATGTCTTACATTTTATTTCCAAGTGCAGCCTCTCCTAATTATGCTAATTCATGCCAATGAGGGAGCTTTGCAATGAAATAACATTCCATGCAATTTACTATAAATAACTTTATATCTAATCAGAGAAGCCCCAGGATTCTGGCCCGTATTAGTTGCATTCATTGACTGCAATTTGCATAATGATGCTCCTCCGACATCCAGCCAAGCTCAAGTCCCCCAATTATGTCTGCCACATTTTGTTTAAGGCTCCTCTCCATTTTCCAAGCTCCCGAAAAGCCCTGAAAAGCGAGTGGGCTGCAGTTCAGTCTGGTTGCCCAGGATATTCGGCCAATTAGTGTCCTTGTGTGTGAGCTGGCTTAGCCGTGGACTCGGATTCGGATTCGGATTCTGACTCTGACTCTTTCCCTCAGCTCTGCACCCGTCACACGTCACGTATGCGTAATGTAAAACAATTTACGCTCAACTGGTTTGGCAAAAAACACCATGCAACAAGGTATTTATACAGCGGATTTTTCTGGTACTTAGGAGAACATAAATATTAGGTTTATAAATGTAGAATTCAAGATATTAATACTCTTAGCTAAATGAATATTTTCTAGGCTTAAACTGGAGAGTTTATGGTTTTTTCCTTATTAAATGAACTAACAAATAATCTGTTATTAGGGTTTAAATACTCTTAAGTAATTAAATATTTCTTATATAAATTTAAAAATTAAAATATGTGTAATTTCTGCTTTGAACCTTTTAAAGCCAGCCCTTAAACTCATAGCCCAGTGTTGTGTGACCTCTGACCGGGCAAAGTTTTGGCTTCAGTTCAAACTTAATGGGATTTTAATGGCAAAAAACAGTGTAAGCGCAGGATCTGAGAGCTGACAAATGACGAACAGCAGATCGAGTGAATTGATAGGGTGGAGAGCCGAGAACCCCCTTTAATTGCTTGATGAGCAAGATAATTAAATGGGTAAATTAAAATCCTAGCCTCAAGTCACAGACGTGTCTATGAAATATTTATCGGCACCAAACGTGGGTGTCTGGCGGCCAACAAAGGTCAACAAGAGCCACTCAAAGCAATATTGTTCTTATAGAGAATTTACACCACATTTATTTATGGTTTTGGCTATGAAAACTATAAACCATTTAATATTTTAAGACAGGTTTAATCGAAGTCTTTACCTGTTCCTGACAGCCCTCAGAAACTCCAACTTGGCCCAAGAACTTGTATTGTTTTCGTTTGAGTGGAAATTTTCGAAATTCCATGAATTTATAGCCATCGCCATCAAGTCGTCTTCGAAGTCAAGCCAGTGAAAGTTATGATTAATAAACTGCCAAATGCGCAATGGAAAACAAAGCAAACACAGCACAGCCTGCCATAAAACGCACATAATAAACAATAAAGTTTATCCTTCTGCGTAGTTTCCTATTATATGTACATATATTGTGCGGCGGCCTTGGACGGCGACGACGACCCACAAAATAGTTAAATGACAAACCAGGAAATCCATTATCCAAAGAGCTTATTTTAGTGCTCGGCGGGAAGAATGGAGAATAAAAGAGCCTTTTTGCTGACAGAGCTCTTGGCACCTTTTCGCTTTTCGCATTTTGCTTTCGTAAGCTGATTGAAAAATGTGCTCAGCCCGTGTAAATATTTTGCTTCTGCTGGAAAGAATCCTTCTACCTTGATTGCTCGCTGATTGCTTAGAGAGCTCATTAACTTTTCATTGGATCCCGGGATATGCGCCTTATAATGTGTGTGCGCCTCGAAAATCATTTTGTTTATCGTCGCCGCTTTAAAGTCGTTGCTTTTTATAATCGTTTTGTTTACAACCCAGCCAGAGGGAGAGCGTATTTTAAGGACCTTATCCCCGAAGTACTTGGGGAACAAGCCCATTACGTCAAAATGCAAATTGCCTTGCACACACTTTGGGGCCTCGCAAAAAACAGGCTACAAGAAGCGACGAATCTTTAAGGATCCGGCTGGGGTTGGGGCTCCCCAATTCATCATATTCATATTTCCGCTTCCCTGAGCCATTTCATAAATTCGGATTAACCCTGGTGTGGGCCAGTGGGTTTTCCTATTATCTGCCAAGAGAAAGTCTTCTTTAAAATAAAGATAATTTCTAAAAATTATAAAAATGTTAACGCAACTCGCTCGCATGCTTTCCTCTTAAATTATTACTATTAAGAATTTTTGCAACATCCATAACTGTAGGATTATGTATGTAAAGACGGGTCACACTGGGCAGCACAGAGCCATAAGACGGCCCAGAAGGCAGAGCGATAGATAAAATGGCAGCGTGGAAGGAAGGCGGTCTCTCTAAGTTGTCGATCGAGAGTATAATATCATTTTTCCATCATTGTTTAATATTATAAAACTAAACTTATACTTATTAATAAATACTCTACATATATGTTGTGCCATATTTGACCCCTTGGCTCGCATAACGGTTAAGTCAGGGCCTTAACTCTAACCTTGGGGCGCTGGAACACGGACTGTGTGTGCACGCATCCATTCAGATTCGATTGCGGCACATTCGTGCCGGAACGGGAGCTTCCGATTGCGTCGATTTGTTGGCCCAGAAGTTTTTGGGCCGCCGCGCTGACCTTTTCTCTGCCGCATTTGTCTATTTGTCTATTTGTCGTACCTGACCGCAGGAGCAAAAACTTTCATTTCCGCCCCAAAGGGCGGCCATGCATACATGTGTGTGCACTTGGAATAATATTTACTAAGGAATAAAATTAACTATCTGGATTAGTTATTTATAAATATATTTTTGAATATATGTTAAATCTGAGCCCTACTTCTTATTTATTTCTTTTTTTATCTAATAATATTTTTAATATTAACGAATGAGTCTTGAAACTTGGTTTATTAAAGACACCTCCAAGAAAACTTTGCTTAATTTTTATCCCCAAAGTCCCCCAATTTTTCCACCTGCACTCTCATGAGCCTGGCATGTGTCTGTCCTGTGGTTACCCCTGAAACGGCGACCATTTCGCAACTATTTCCAACCTGCAATCCGCATCTGTTCCGATTCCGTGCGTGTGCCCGTGCATTATTTTAGAAATTTCCACACCGCCTCCGTAGGTCTGCTCGACGGGTTGGGTAGGCGTGCCCCCGGCATATATATATAGAGAGAGGGCGAGCCCTCGGCAAATAAAACTTTTTGGGTATGCCCATTCCTCATCTACACCTGCACAGCCCCGAGGGAATTATGAAGAAACGCAGATGGGACTGGGAACTGAGAACTGGGAGCTGGAAACTTTCGTGATTGCCATGCAATGACCGGCAATTTAAAATGCAAACATCTCGCGTAAATCCTTTTTGAATTGTTAAAGGTTGCGCCAGGTGAAAGTGCAATTTTCGAATTAATTTGTAGCGTTATTAAAGTTGGTTAACTTAACTTATTTGAGTGAGGGAGAGAGCCAGGCCAGTAAAAGGCCAGAACATTTGCATAAGCCATGCCAGTTGAGCGGATTATAGCCGTGGGCGAATTACTGGCCAATATTACAATATGCCAAGAGGCTTAATTAATTTAAATTAATTCACGACTGAATTCGCTGCTTGCCATATGTGAAAGAGCGTTGCTTGAATTTATTTCTGAGCTAAAGGGTATTATCAGACCCCTTTTCTAAAGATTTTCATTCATAAAAAGGGGTAATAGAAATTAAAGTAAATTAATTTCATAAAATTAAATCTTTTTTCTGACATAACTATAAATATATTAGCTATTTTGGGTATTGATATGAGCGAAAATAATATGTTCTTTTTATTTAAAACAAGAAATTAAGCAAATCTGCTTGAAAGATATATATTTTTCATAAAATAACCCATTGACAGCTCTGCTGATATATTTTTACGAAGCTGACCAAGCCTGGCAAATGCAAATGGCAGAAAAATACCCGGAATTGCCTTTACCTTAGCACATTTTTTTTTGGGAAAACAATAAAGGGAAAGTTACCAGATAAAAATTGTAATTTTCCGCCTCAATGCGAGGAAAGAATTTGGATGGGAAAATATATACAAAGATATACATATATGCGGGCATGAATATTAATGCCGTATGAATAAAAGTTGCCCCTTGTGCGTTGGCTCGCATTCATTACGCAATTTCTCGAGTGTGTGGAATTTCTGTGGGTCTTCTCAGCGCTTTGTTTCCTATTAATTGTTGCTGTTTGCCTTTCACATTAAATATTTGCCCAACTCGAGGCCATTAACTCTGATTAATCAGCACTTAAGAAGGAGCAGGATCAACTCTGGTTCTGAGCAGCTTTAAGCCTTCGATTTGTCCCAGGTAGGAAACCTCACTCGACTGCTTTGCCATATGATTCATGGAGCAGTTTCCTTCCAGCTAATTGGCCAATTCATTTCTGTAATCAATGCTTGGGGTTAAATCCGGGCAATGATTTTTTTCCATTGGAATTTTCACGTCTCTGCTAATTAAAACCAATGCCAAACCCCCCGATGTCCTTGAGCCGATTGTGCCTGGCAACTAATAACCTGGCAACTGCCCATGCCACGCCCTAGACAGATTGAGTTTTTAATTTAATTAAATCCCGAGTCCAATGAGAAGGGCCAAAGGGAAACTTCGCACCATTTGTCACAAAAGCAACGAACCATTAAAACTGAGGCGCAAGTGTCAAGGGCAACGAAAAAATAGCAAAAGGAGCTGGCGCAAAAAAAGAATTATATATATTCTTATTTTCGAGAGCCAAAAAAGACCTAATTCGCATCAATTTCAAGGCCATCAAGTACGCGATTGGGCAAACAAAGAAAAAGCGAGGGAAAAGTCATCTCATATATCCGGTTTTGGCATTGCCATCAGACAATTAGATTCGTGAACTCTTTATGGCAGTTCACGGAAAATGAGCTGTTGCCCAGACAATGCAGTTGGAATTTGTTAAAGAAAACCTTTATCAAAAATTAAATTCGTGATCTCAAGGCTACTTTGCGGAAATATTTTTATATATTTATTTTATTAATATAAAGTTCCTCGAATTCAAAAAATCTTCAGCCAATCAATCATAATACCCAACTTGACCTTCAGTTCGCGGAATATAATATGCTTTAGGCCGATTTCCATTTACCAAAAACATTTTTGTATTATTATTTAAAGGTGCATTACTTTTATCCTTGTTATCCACTTATGGTATTTGTATTTATATTTCTTATCCCCCATTTTCGTATTGTTTTTGCCCCCGCAAAACATTTCATCAATGAGCAGAACCCCGAGTCCTTATCAACATTTACTCGCTATTACGTTATTGCTCATTCAATTGCCATCAATTTAAAAATAATATTTACACACTCGTATTTTACGTTTCCCTTTTTTTCCCTGCCAAGGGTTTAAGGCGATTTTCCCACAATTCAGGCAAGAAAATTGGTAGAAGGGAAACCAAAACACGAGGCGCATATAAACACTCGCATTTTGTAGCTCACATGACTTGAATGGTGAGGAAATGGTGGGTGGCTTTCAGGGGGTTTGGTGGTTTTGCGGCAAGGCATTTGGCCTGCTTATGACATGAGAGCTCGCATATATTTCCCAAGTGTTTTTTGGTGTTGGCGCTGCGGTTATGAGCTGTTTATGCAACATTGCGCGATTCTATATTAATAATATTCAACGTTTCAGGCACGTCGAATTGTATGAGAAAGTGGGAGAAAGTGGCACTTTAAAAACCAGCAAACACCAGCAGAGATTGCAAAAACAAGATTTATGGGTCTGCCAGCATTTTATGGGCCAAAATAAGGCTTGCATAAAAATGGGAATTAAGGAATAATACATATTGAATATTTCTAATCAAGGAATGCTACGTGAGGCTGGGTATTTTTGGTGTTTGAGGTATTTGCCATTAATCTATCGAGATCAAACTAATTTAAGACTTATATTATGTATTTCCTAGTGCCTAAAAGTCTGACTTAATTTTAGTTATATCTCCAGAGTATCTAGGCTTCGTTTATGATATTTTATTTTTGGCAATTGCTTGTTTTCGTTCCTCTAATTCCGATTAAGCAATGCATGTAATTCTGATATATGTACATAAATACATGTGCTTGATTTGAATTGCTTTGCCGGCATCTTGAAGTAATTTATTTGCTGTGGCATCTTGCAAATATTTGCATAAACAAAATATTTTATTAAATTTATGCCAAAAATGTGAAAAAATTACAAGTGAAAGAAATACAACATTCAATATATACAAAATACAAAAATGTATATATCGCTGTCATCGGTCCATTTCAGTCTGCTGAAAAAGTTTCAGCACTCTAATGTTTTTTGCTGTCAGAATGTCATAACAGATATCCGGTACTGTCAACATGTGCGTTTCGCCAGCTCCGTCTATTGTTCGGCATTCATCGCCCGGCTTAGGTCCTGGCCAGGACCAGGACACGCCCAGTTCCAGGTGCACATAAATAAAATTAAATACCTGGCATAAATAGAATGTCAGTTTGCAGAATTTCATCGCTGAAATATGGCAGCTGACCACATTGTGACACTTTTTTGTGTTCCAGAGTCCCGTAGCTGTTTTACCCTTTAAGCCCCGAAAGCTGGGACGTGTCAGGATCCAGTTTGGTACACTGTTGAGCCATCATCAAATCTAATGGCAGTCATCTAAAACAATAAGGCGCTGCTCTGGCTCTCGTTCACCGAGCAGTTAATTCTATTAAAATGTCAGTCGTCGACAGCCGACAGTGGCAGTGGCAGAGTCAGAGGAGATCTCGTTGCCAGATGCTTACTGTTTGGCCTACTGTCGTCTTCATTTGCATGTAAATACTCCGAAACAATGCACAGAGAAAATTTTAATTGGAAATTTCACGTTTTTTCTATAGGAAAATAACATTATCCACAATAAATAATTTTAGAAAAACATTATTCGATAGTTGAAAATAAGAACATGTTCAATTATTCCTATTCTGGCAGGATAAATGAGATGTAATAGTGACTTCTTTTTATTTATTGTTAACTTTCAAATCCATCAACTTCTAATTTTTAAATAGAAAGAGAATAGCGTTCTTAAAATATTTATTTATTAAGCTCAATACTCATCCTAGTAAGGTAAACATTACTTCCAAATTTCTTTATTAAAAAACATAATTTAATATTTTTCGCTGTGTACGCAACCATTTTTCCATGGGGAGAAGGAGGCCTGTCCGTTCACAAGAAGTGTTTCTCGAATACTGTTTCCCACTCGTCGCCGTTCAACGATTGCGGCGTACACAAAATGTTCATTGCCTAAATTATACAAAATAGTTTAAAGATGTAAATTTATTTGGCAAGCCAAGTGTCTGTTATTCGATGTAAATGGTTTTCCGAGAGGGGCACGTGGACAACTTATTTTTTTCTATACTGGCAAGTCCCAATTGCTTTACTTCGGCAAAGTAGTTAAACGAAAGCTTGAAAATTGTATTTTTCGGGGCTTGACTTTAAATTGCGTGTGTTTGTGGGAAATCATCAGAAACCGTTTGACACAACTGGGTCGCTCCTCAGACTTTATTTTCCACCTGCCTGCCTGCCTGTCGGTTCGTCGGCCTCTTGGCAAACTGGTTCAAGGAGACAAACAATTGCAGCGCCGTCGTCGTCGTCACCGCAAAAATGTCGTACGAAATGGAACAACAACTCAGTTAAAGGTGCACAGCATGGGCATGGCTGTTGAAATATTTTCAGGGCGCGTTCACGGGGCGTATGAGTGACAACATTCAGTGCAACGATTTTTTAATGAGTTTGGCAAATTGCAAAACAAAAGAGGAAATCCAACTGTGATGAATGTGGCGAATAAGGGCGAATAAGGGATGCCCTGTTGTATGAAAATTAAGAGGAATAAATTGATAAAACTACAGAACTTGTATACATCTTTCCCAGAATATATATTTAGATTTAAAATTTATATTTAATTAATTTAAGTATAAAAATATCCCAATCATAACCTATTTAATTCCCTTAAAAGTTCTACTTAGCCGAAAAAGCTGCTAAATCTCTACACCTGCTGACAGGTGTACTTTTCACATTTTACCACATTCTCATTACTTCTTGGCCCTGCTTTTCCACTTTTCTTACCTGTAGACACCTTTAGCCAATTGCTGGGACAACAAAAGCAGACCCAACATTTATTCAACCATCAACAAGAAAAGTTCTTTACTCCGGAACAATTGTTGTTGAACGGCTGCTGGTCACGCCCACCTAGGGCCGAATCGAAATGACAACGAACACGCAACAAGGCCTTGTTGCAGTGTATACTGGTAGTAGTAGTGTTATCCTTGCTTCCGTTTCCGCCGACGCCGCCTGTGCTGGCTGTGTTTAATGAGGTTTGGGCCCGCACAAGTTGTTTGCATTTTTTACGACGCCTTCGCTCGCCATTGCGTGTTTTCCGCGGATTCGGATTCGTCGCACAGCCCTTTGTTGTGTTATTGAAAAGCAATTAAGCCGGCTTTCCCCAAAAACCGTAAGCGGATCAAACTTGGTTCGCCTATAGAAAAACCTTCAGTGGGTCAGTGGCCACCTTTAAAGGGGAAAACCCATAGTTACAGAATTAAGTGGGACACTCTTAAAGGTGGTTTCTTGAAGAAGGTTTAGAGAACTAAAATAGAAATACCATTAAGCACTAATTAAATGAATTCAAACATTTATTTCAAATATTTCCTGGTATTAGGTAAGCTCTAACAATGTCAAGCAAGTGGAAAAGCCGAATTCTTGAAGCCTTAAAGCCTTTAAGAACACTGAATGAAAATGACAGAAATGGAATTTGAAAATGTTACAACAAATTTCGGGATTATGTTGGCTGCTGGCTGCCGGCTGACTTGCTGTGCTGTTTGCTTATCTTGTCAGCTGTTGCCTTGTGTTTGCTTACAATCAATCAATTACCGATGGCACGTGCACTCGTCTGGCAGCGTTCGGCTCTGATTTGCCAAATAAATATTTCGCAATTTCCATAGGCCAAATGCAAATGCCTAACCATACGAAGAAGGCTGCGGCATAAATCAGTTCGGTATCTGTCTGTGGCCAAAGGCGCGTAGCAGCCTTCTTATCCGACTTAAGCTGAATAATTTAACAAAATCAGTCGCGAACGCGCTCCACGTGCCCCGGGCTGGACGTTTAGCAGCAAAAAATGCCGATAAGATCGAGATAACCCTGATAACAACTGTCTCTCACTTAACTAATGAACCACTTCAAAGGTTGCCTATTTGTCGATTTTTTCTAATCTTCCAAGGAAAACATTTTCATTTAATTTTCTGACCCTTTTGCCACCTTGACAACAATAACAGAGAACTTGGCCTGGCCTCCAACTGAGGCGTGGGCCATAATTAAAACATTTATCAAACTTTGTTGACAAATGACTTGAATTTGTTTGTTTTTACCCCCAGCGCGGCACACGAATCTATTGCGAATTGGGCTTTTTTGCGCATTTATTGGGTGGCATTAGACACAGGTTGCGTGAGCAATTTAAATAAGCTATTGCCCAGCCTTACTTTTTGGAAATTTGACTAATGCTCAAGTATTTAAAATTTATTTCAAGGAAATGTGTGCAAATTTTTGGCGTTTCACCGCGATCAATCATCGTCAAGTGCGATATTTGCTGGCTTGTATTTTCAATTTATAAAGGCGGTGCTTGTAAACACTGAAAGCATATTATGTGGAGGCGACAAGAGCCGCAGATGTCAATGGGTTTTCAGCTAACGACGCGGCATAAATATCCGTGGCCTACGCTGCGTATGCGTAATGGATATGGCTTTGAAGCACGCATAAATGTGGAAAGCGTGCCTCAAATATTTCCGGGTGGCGTGTTTGGCTTTCTACATAATATTTTGGGGTTTTTCGGGAATTTATTTTAATATGTTTCTGGAAGGAAATATCTATTCTTTGTCTTAAAAATATTAAATGATGAATTACATACTCTGAAATTTTGTTGTTAGTGTTCCAGAACCACCATAGATTTCTTTAGCTCATTCAAAGCCTCTTACCAAAAGCAAATTATGGAATTTTCCCATTAATCCATATTATTACCTTTTCCCAATCTAAAGATTAATGGAATCCTCAAGAAACTGATTTCAATTGAAGGACCAAAATAAAATTACAGTGAATTCACGTTTCCAATTTGGACAGCACCAAAGTCCTACTCGAATCACTGAGGTGGCTTTCCAAGACTATCCATTAACGAACCATTGATGGAAAGACACGTGGGCTTTTCGGATGGAATCCATCAAAATTTGACGTGCAATTGCATGGCAAAAATGTTCACACATCGGGGCGAGCATAAATTACACAGTAATTAGAGAGGGAGACGATGGGAAAAGCTGGAAAAGCTGCTGCCGTTTCATTTGAATTTTCCTTTTGCCCTTCGTTGGCCGACCCTCCCGGCAATTATGCTAATTTTTTCTGGCCTTTCTGCTTGGCCACCGCCAACTGGCGCACATTTTAGGAATTGTTAAACAGCCGAAAATTTGCACAGCCAGGGACTGGGGGGCGCCGGCCTTGATGTGCGCTTAATTCAATGAAATTTGTAGCAATTGCATTTGAAATTTGCCTGCGAGCAGCAATCCTGGCCGGGCTCGGCTTGTTTTATAATTAATGCTGCTGCTCCTGCTGATGATGATTTAGCGGAAATTGGTGTGGAATATTTACATATTTCGCTGGTAGAGATTTTTAATTTGAATTTTTGCCCTAGGGCTTTCTCGAGTAGTTTAGTAATTAGCCCGAAATAGCCGAGAGTTGGCCATTTATTGGAAAAGTTTACTGGCTTTACCATTAAAGATAAGTTGCATAATTATAGTTTGGTTTTATTATTAGATTTTACAGCGAGTTAGCTGGCTAAATTTAGTTTTCATTTAAGTAACAGAATATGCCAAACCCAAAATATAAATAAATTGGGAGTTATTGGCTGGCAAATATGTAAAGAGAAATAAGTTGAATAATATTGTTAGTTAATCCTTGAATTCTTCATTGTGGTAAAGCCAGTTAAGCTTTACAGTTTCGATATATTTTTAGCATTTAATACCTTGAGTTTATTTCCAGCATATCCTAGATCATGGCCAATTTAAACCGAAAGGAGTTGCTTTCTTTAATTCCTCGTTTGCCTTAGTTATGTATTCAAATTCTAGGGGAAAACTTTCTCATTTCTCATTTTTGATTTACATTTATTATTTCAAAGTATTCAACAAGTTCAAGTAACAACAAAGTGACCCCAAAATGACCCAAATTCATGGGGAAACTTTTGCTGTTTTCGCCAAAAACCACAAACTCTGCTGCGGTCAGCAGTGTGTGTGATGGACAGTTCTCCCTGGGCTGCTCTCTAGCCCTACGGATACTGGTTTATTCCCAAACCCCTTTGATTAGTTTTTCGTTTATATCGCTTATTCCATCCGCTCAACGCTTCCTAGCCGGCACTCCACTTCCGCTCTCTTGGCATTCTGAAAAGAGCTGCAAATTGAGTTTGCTTGCATTTTGCATTTTCTGTGCAGAGAGAAAAATGGTAAAATTACTTAAAAATTTGCCATTGATAAACTTGTTATATATATTGTTTAATTTAATATTAGATATTACTTGAGTAAAGAATAATTAATCTTTGTTGGTTCCAATTATATAAGCAATTGGCTGGCAAAAAGTAACTCATGTTGCAGTGGCTCTTACCCGATACATCTATTTATATAATTATAAAAAACATACTTAAATTTTAAAAATTGTGTAAACTTCCTCCCAAATTTCCCTCAGTGCCTCTTACCAACAAAGAGGGAATTGGCCGGGCTCACAGCGTCTCTCTGTGTGTGTTCCACCATATCATATACCCATTCGTGCACTTTCAATGGCATTTAGCCGACTATCCCTTGGAAAAAAGATGGATTCTATTGATTCAGGGCCGTGCTGTGTTTATTTCATTTCATCGGCCTGCGTGTGTGCCTGCAAATTGTAAATACAATTTGGGATTTGCAGATGGCCCACTGAATGTAATTTAAGGCAAATACCGAAGGCTTTGCTTTTATTGAATTGCAGCCATAAATTGGTTTCTAATTGCATTTTTGCCAAGGAAAATATTAGTGTAAGGTCATTGTTAATCGAATCCGTGCGGGAGCCACTTCCTTTAATTAGCTTTTCAGCTTTTTGAATTCATAATCTGAAAGTAATTCCATTTCACTTCCATTTCAGTTGCAATCAATCGACATAAATAAAGGTAATTTTTTGTGGACATATTAATTATCCAATTATCCATTTTATATTTTTGCCTTTTTACCTTTTGCATCATTTACATAATTGAGTTGGGGAAATTTCTCACTGAACATTGCTTGCTCGCTCAATTATAGGTAAGATTTTACTGCAAAATCAAATCAAGCCAATTGAGCGGCAATTTCGAATTTATTAAGATCTTAAATTTATGCAATCTTAGGACCCCCCTTTGGAGTTCAATTAATATAAGGAAATTATGCAGGGCATCGCGTCAGAGCTCCTTTATCAAAATTGATGGCAGGACCCGCGGGACATTGTTGCATGAATGATGGACACTTAGCGTTTTGTAATTTCGAGAGCCCCCTCCCAGCACCCTGACATCTCAATCGATTCGGCGCACTTCCGGGCTATGATGGCCATCCTAAGTCATACATCATATCCCTGAAACTGGCGGCCATTAACAACTACGAATTGGGTCATCAGTTTGGCTTCTTTCTCTCTCTCGAATCTCGCTGACAAATTCGCTTCGGGCCCTTGATTAAAATTACAATTAATCAACGCTGCTCTTGACGCTGCCATTGCTGCTGCCATTTGCTTTTTAGTCACTTTTTACTGCCATTTGTCCGTTTATTTTCCACGTCCCTATTGTGACAAGGACCGAAAAAGGGCCAGAGGACCGGAAAGGACGTCGAGTGCCTGATATTTAAGTGCCAATCACAGGGTTTTTGCTAGCAGTAAATGGCTCGAAAATTAAATTCAACGCCAACGGGATTTTGTTTACAGCTTTAAGTTAAATGCCGATTCAAGGCAGCAAAATGCAGAACAATTAGACACCAAAAAGCATTAAAACTTTAAAGATAAAGCGTATTAATTATAAAAAATATATATAAATAGCGAAAAGGGTAAGTAGAACTTATTATACGAGCAGAAAAGTTGTGGCTGCTATTAAATAAAATAACATTAAAAGGCAATAAGCTACGCAGTTAAGAGAATTCCCAAGGCTAGCTTAACTTTAAGCTATAAACTTGCACTCAGTTCAGTATTAAATTTCCCTCAGTATTAAATAGTATTAAGTAAAGTTTTGGGACTTACCTATTTATATTCCCTCTTTAATAAAACATAAAATAATTGTTACCATCGAATAACATTTATTTTCAATAGAAAAAGAAATTAATTCTCTTCTTATCAACCGAATCGCTCGCTTTATAAATACGCCTTATATCATAGTTGGACTATAGCTAATTTCGTTTCGTTATTTGGTATCTGAAGATGCGCTTTGCACTTGCACTTACAACACTAGTTATCCGGGAAAACTTAGTCAAGTAAATATCACTTATCACAAAGTATTCAAAGCTGCTCCCAGATTTTCATTTAATTTTCCCGCAAAGCGAAACCGAAGCGAAGAGGGGCTCACAATCCGCGACTGCAACGCTGGCGGGAAAATATTTATGTATAGGGAGCAGCCATAAACCATTTGTTTGATTAATTAATTGGTCTGTACACAGTAGTTAGCTTTTAGGGGGGATTTCATTTACAGAGGGTGCTTGGGACATCTCACAGCCAGAGAGCATCGATGGCGTCTTCCACATCCTCGTCCAGCTTCACCTCCTGCTGCGTGCTGGACTGGTGCTGATGCTGGTCACTGACCAGCACCGCCTTGGCCTTGACCTCATCTGATCCGCTGAGCAGGACCATCAGCAGGACACTGCTGCGTCTATTGATGGTGGTCTTGCCCAGCTCGATATCGAGATCAGTACTGGCATCGGCTTCCTTGGGTGGCTTTTGGTGGCGCAGCTTTCTCAGCCACTCGGTGGTGGGCCAAATGCACTTGCCACTCCCACTGCGACGTCTCCGATTCTGGCTGGCCACTGGGGGTTGTAAGGGGAAAGGGGAAATAAAAAAATGTATTTACAAGAGAGTTTCTATCTATACCTGAAACCTCTCCTCTCTTCTGGCCGGGCTGCGCGTGCAGCACTTCCACCAGGCTGATGTCGTTAGTGGCGCCCGCACATCCATCAACATCAGTCGCTGCTGTCGCTGATGTTGCTGCTGCTGCTGCAGGAGCTGCTGCGAGTGATGTTGCTGCTGCAACTCCTGCTGCGGATGATGCCGCCGCTGCGGTTGACACCACAGCCCGGCCGCTGCTCTCGTGCTACACATTCGTCACTTGCGTCGTCAGACCGAGATCGATGGCCATGCTCTTGCTGGCGGCGTCTGTGTGGAGTAATCGCTGCCTGCCATAGGCACCGCCGGGTCCGTAGCCATAGCCATAGCCGCTGCCACCGCCCCGCCCTTCCCCGTCGTGCTGCGAAAGCGGCAGCCACTTGTCCAGCCAGCGCGGCCGGAAGAGCAGGGCGAACGTGCTCCGGAACTGGCGACTCATCGAGCAGTAGAGGATGAAGTTGATGCTCGAATTAATAAGTGCCAAGATGTCCATTAGGTCACCTGCAGCGGGACATTGAAATGCAATAAGCGCGGAGTCACCGTCACACTACCAGCACGCCATCTGTTGGCGACATGGGGCTTTGTTGGCTTCAGGGAAAGTTCAAGGCTAAAGGGATTTTGGGTATACACTGGGAAAGAATCGCTTAAACACTGGCCAAAGTAAATGGAAACTTATAAAATATAAGTAAATTATATTATCCATTTTAAGTTATTACTTTTCAATGTGTTTGCTTTCGTTCTTGCCATCGTAGTGTGACCGTAGTCATCCTTTTAACTTAATCCTAATTTCATTTAATCTCGACGTTATCTTAACATAAAATGCTAAATGCTAAGTGGCCACACTATGCAAACAACTTGTTCAATCAAAGCTAACAAGTTGTACATAGAGTTAAATCCGAGGCCTTTCTCAATTTAATTTTTAAGTAACTTTTCCCAGTGTGCCAAAAAGTGTTTCTACACCAAGTCAAGGCCAAGACCTTAGCCCCATTGTAGCCTCGAATTTGTGGTGCAATTATGGGAGTCAGCGGTGCGTATGATTGATGGCCAGCCGGGCCATCACGAAAATACTAGCCATAAATTCAGTCAATTATCATAGCCAATAAAGCAATTAGGGGGGCCTACAAATGGGGAGAAAGAGAGTAGGAAGAGCAGGACTACTCACTCAGCTTTAGATAGCACTGCAGGAAGAAGGCGTCGCCGAGGAGGGCGTTCAGCAGACCCATAATCCCCTGCGGAAACTCGGTGATTAGGAAGAGCAGAAGCACGGCCAGTAGCATCCTGGTGGTGCGATCCGTCTGCTTCTCTTTCTCCAGCAGCTTGCAGCTCTTGGGCTGAGTGGGCGTCACCTTCCCATTGACTATCGGCTGCATGTCGTTGGCCGCGTGGCACGCTAGGATCTTCCTCCGCCGCTTGGCCTCCAGCAGGGCTCCGATTAACCGCACCGAGAGCACGGTCAGGGCGAAGCAGGGTATCAGCTTGATCAGGACACTGTAGATGAGGAAGGTGGCGTTCCTAAACTGCCGGTCATGCAGGGCCAAGGCACTGTGGTACAGCTTGTAGACCGTCACGTTCCGTTCCCCCATCATGGCGGGCGTTGTGCCCGGACTCCAGCTCGTGAGAGGCACCACTGTGGTCAGGGTCAGCAGGCTAACGGCCGTTCCGTTAGCCGAGCCACTTGGCATCGCCCAGGACATGTCCGGTGTGGTGCTGGACATCACCTGCATGGTGACATCCTCCTCCTGCTCACGATTGTAGTCCAGGATGTACTGACTCAGCGGCACCGAGGCAATGGTCTTGCCACTGGCATCCAGCGTCTCCAGGAACTTGGCTATGGCCGTGACCAAATACAGCCACGGTGACACCACCAGGACGCACACCACATAGGCCGTGGCTATGGTGATCAGCGTCGTCCTCATGCCGCACCAGATCCGGTTCCGCTGCGGATAACTCACCGCTATGTAGCGCCACACGGCCAGCGTCACCGTCAGCCAGATGGAGATGGTGTGCAGCACCTGGGGGAACACCGAGTGGAACTTGATGAAGCAGGCCCAGCTGTAGCTCAGCTGCTCCTCCCGCGGCAGCCGGGCACTGAGTATATAGTCGTGTATGGTGTAGGGTATATATTCCAGCATCACAGCCAGATCGGCCACGGCCAGACCCGTGAGTATGGCATTCGTCGGGGATCTCATCTCCCGCCGGGTCAGCACTATGATGTTCAGGGTATTGGCTATGGTGCCCAGCAGGCAGACAATCAGGGAGAAGTAGCCATGGAAGTATTTGTAGCTGGAAAGGTTTAAAAAATTAAATTAGCATAATTTTTAAAAATATTTTATCATTTTCTGAGGGAAAATTTTTATTTACTCAGTTTTTCTTAGCAAAAATAAATTTATAAAATTACTAACAACAGATTCTTATTCATTTTTTATATGAAATTTTTAAAATACAATATTAAAGGCATTCTGGAATAAAGAGTGTCCTAAAGATTGTGGTTTATGTTCCCGATATTATCGCCTTTTTATGTATAGAGAATTAAATATAAATAATGAATTAAATTATTTTCAAAGGCTCAAGCTTCCACATCTTGCCCAGAAAACCAATTTCTTTAAGCACATTTCTTGCATTTTAATTTATAGTTCCAGAAACTCTTAAGCTCTACTCTTAACTTAAATTTATTAATCTCAAGTTAAAGCCCAAGCCGCCTCGCATTAGATGCACTTGGTTTGCCCTTAGCCCACCTCCGGCCGGAGGCAATTACACACATGATTTCATTATGCACGCCTCGGAGGCTGGCTGTGCGAGTCATTATGCAAATTACATTTAAAAAAGTAATTAATATGCAGACATCCCGTTCCCTTTCCCTCACTCACTTTGTGTGAAAATCATCGATGCCAGTGCCGCAATAATGCGGCTGCGACATGTTCGTGACCATGGTGTCAATGATGAGCCGGTCAGATGGTTGGCTTTTCGGTTGGATGGATTCCTGGGCCGCGACTCCAGTTGATTGACGGCAGCTCCACTGACTACTGCGGTTCCACGCTGCTGCTGCCCTGCCCCGTGCTCACTGGTCCTCCTCACTGAAGGTCCTTCGCCGCAGCCGTCTCATTAAAATTTCCTTTTCGAAATATCAATATTTAAATATTCCAGCTACGTGCGTGCGTGCGAAAGTTGATCTGCAACGAAATAAACAAATAATCAGAAATAATTTCACGGAGACAATTTGTAATTTTAGCCCAATTTTTGGAAACGAAAATTCGCAGAATACCAAAGCGTCGAAGAGGAAAAGGAATGCAGTTCAAAGTTTAAGTTCAGGGTAGGAAAATGTGCAAAGAAATGTCATGACCATTGGCCAGAAACAAGCAGCATTTCTGTCAGACTTATAATCAATATAAAGCATACGACCTGTGTGCGCTCTCAGCATTTTGGCCGCAATTTGCTGCAACAGCCTGCTGGAAAAGGACATGGCAAGTCACACAAAGTCCCACACACATTCCGTTGACATAATTCCATTAGACAAATGAGGAAATATGCAGAATCCGGGGAGCCCAAAACTCAGCCTAACGCAACCGCAGTCTAACTTTCAGTTGCAGTTGCAGGCTGCAGTTAGCCAGTTGCATTTAATTAAAAGTTACTTCTCACCGACTATGCCAAGTGTCAAGTTGCTTGAGTGCTGGGCGCTTATCCGGCAATAAATCTGGGGCTGGGCATGGGTCCCAAATGTTTTGTCAGCCATGAGAACTGATAATATAATTTCAACTTCTTCCCATTCATACATTTGTGTCCCGTTTTGTTTGTGATTTCAAGCACAAAATCTTGTTTTTTCCATTACAGTGATTAAGTTCTTCTGGACTCGGAGATTTTTCGCCAGACTGGGGCTTATGCCGTTTGACTTGGCTTAGTCCTGCGACGCTGAGATGCTGAATGGCCAAAAAGTTGGGCATTGCCAAAGTTTTTGAGTGGCTCTCGCTGCTGGTTGCCAGTAATTACCAGTATATATTTATTATATATATATTTGACCATGAAATTGATAATTAGACCTTGTCATGGATATTGAATTAGCGCCAACCGAGAGTAACACAATTTCCCACTTAAAGCGAGATTTCTTTAAGGAGCAGAGCTCAAATATTTGGCTAATTCCAGCATGTGGGCCCGGGCTCATAATTGAATTGGATTTCGTTGCAAGAACACACAAAATTACAATGCAAACACGCAAAAGTAAAGCAATAAACAAATGTGTCCCACTGTCTCATTTTGGCCCCCAACTAATGTAACTAATACGCACCGTATGCCGGCCATTACGGAAGTTTGTGGGAAGCACGGCCAGAAATAGGGAAGGAACTTGTTCTTCTTTTAATAAATAAAAGTTTTGTTGTAAAAATCGACACTTTAAAAGCTCAAATTTCCCATAATCTTCTATAGAAACTTTGCAATCAATAAATTTGTATTTATAAAGAATTTCTATATTATTTTTTCCCACACATTTTTCTCTGTTTAGTGGGTTAGCTTTAGGGTCTGAGTCCTCCCAGTGTCAAGTGCCTTCTGACCAGCCGACCGAATGCCATTAAAGTTGCGGCCGGTCACGTAAGTGCGAGGACTTGTTGACGATGACAGGAACAGCGGAATATCTCTAATCCAGGAATCCAGGGGGAGGCTATACATATAGAGGGGTTGCTGGGCCAGCTCATCTCAAGTGCGTGGCAATGACAGCCTGCCTTCGACCGCAGACAGGAACAACACTTGCCGCTTAATAGACAACATTGGACACACACACAAAACCGCCATTTAAGCGATCTAATGGAGCCATCGCGACCACTGCCTGTTGCATTATTAATGCCGCCCCCTTCTCAGCCGCATAATGGATTCACATAATCAGCTTGGCCGTCTCCCTTACCATTTCCCCATTTTAATTACACAGAGCCACGCCCCTTTTCACAGTCGTCAGCTGCTGGCAAGTGTCCAAACAAAGTGAGGTTTGATTGTGGCCTGGCCATTAGACAAACATGGTGTTGTAATGGCCCGATGTCTGATTATCTGCCAACTGAAACGGTGGTAATTTGTTTAAAGTAGAATCGGATTGCGAGTAACAAAGGTTGAGGGGTTAAGTGGGGTCTTGGACGTGGGGAAAACAGGCCACAAAATTCTTATAATCTTTAAAAATAATTTCAAGAATATGTATACACATTAAAATGTTCTACAAGAAGTTTATTCTGGTTTCCCTAGAGATTTCTCAGAATTCTTTAAAAAATTTCTTTTGAACCTTTTCCCTTTCTTTTTTCTCTGTGCCGGTTAAGGTCTCAGAGACCACAAGTCAGTTCTCTTGCCTTTTTTATGCGCCCAATGAGCCGCAGTTCAAGCCACTTCTGAGGCCAAGTACAATTACATCTTGGGCATGTCCTCGAGCCAGGACAGGCTGGGACACATGAGCCAAACTGGGCCAGCTAGCTGCGCTTTCCTCTTGGCTTAAGGCCATATAATGAGCATATATTATGTGCCGTACTGTATCTGACCCCCATTGCTGGTGTGCCGGCTCATTTCGCTGTCCGGAAATGTTTTTGGCGAGCCCGGGAGAGCCCTTCAGCCCCTGCGGTTGGGATCCGCTGCTGTAAATTTATGAAACGAAAAGCTCTCCGACACACATTTTCAGCATTTTCCAGCCGGCCAAATCGCTGGGGATGGGAGTGGAAAATTATGCCAGAAGGTAACAACTGCCACGTGCTGCTGACCGGGTTCGCTTTAAGTTGAGGTTTCAGGGGGGCGTAAGCGGAAATCCGGTTTTGAAGCTCAAAAGCACACACGCACGCAGTCGTCTCAAACATTTGAGTTTCTACTTAGCGGGGAAACTTCTCTTTCCCTTAAAAAATATAGTCCAGGGATCTGACTTGGAAACACCCAGTAATTTATAATTTTATTATGAATATTTTAAATACTTTAAGAGCATTTCCCTCTATTTAAATTCATTAAATACCATTTTATGAGCAGACTTTTTTAGTTTACTTTTTATTTATTTATTTTTACATTTGGCAAGCTTTCCCAAAGCTCAAATCTTGCTTATAATTCGCCTAATACTGCAGGATTTTCCCTGTAATAGCTCCCCTGATATACCCCTAAACACCACAAAAAAAAAAATGGCGGCACTAAAGAAAGCCGCAATAAGCTGAAGCTGAAGCTGACGTTGGGAGCACGACTAAGCGCATATAATTGAACACTTGTCACGGGCACACACAATATTGCGAAACTGGCAATCAAAATCTCGTACAGCCATAAACAACAGTGTGGAATGGAAAGTTTCTCAGTTTTTCCTGGCTTTTCAAAAACCATCAAAACACAATCAAAAATAAAATCGAATATGACTTGCGGTTTGTGCCAGAACAAGAGAGAAAAACCTGAAGCTAAATGGTTTTTCTGCAGGCCCAAGGGTGATTTCCTAATTCTCCATTTTCCGCTTGCCACTTGGCAGTTGGCAGTTCGGCAATTTTCACTTTGACCTCTGCAAGTGTAAATTCCTGGCTTTTGGCTTCTGGCTTCTCCGGTTGCCTAATTGCTGTGGCTTGTTGCGAAAATGCCCCTACACTTGGGTATTATTTTTTGCGAAATTTCTGTTAGTTTCAGTTTTCTTTCACTTTAAGAGCGCGTCTCGGGGTAATGCCATACAAGTAACTCCATTCAATTAGCCGGGGTAATTCGTCGAAACTTTGATGGACAGCTGCCGCTCCTTGATTTGGGTCTCCAGGCAACACTGGAGATGCGAGTAAGATTGAAGGGCATTGGGAAATGTCTTCGATTTTGACACATATGCTTATCGGTTGCCCGGGGCAGTACTTTTCCCATTTTCCCCATCTCTACGGTTCCTAAAAGCTTTCTGTACTTGCCACATCTTCATCTTGTTTGCTCTTACATATTTTTAGCCTTGTTCTTTATGAGGGAACACTTCGATTCCTGAGCTTCTTGGCCTTTATTTGCTGGTGCCACTTAATGCAATAAAAGTTTGACTGCAGAGCAAGAAATTTTCACGGGTTTCGAGGTGGAATTACATTTTGATGAATCCCTTATAAATAATAATTATTAAAGGGAATTTATTATTTAGTTTCTCATTTAGATTGCGTTTCTATAATCTCTTCAATAATTTCTTTATAGTTAGACTCGAGTTATTTCCCCATCTCTCCCTTGGAAAAGCTCTTTACTCTCTTTACTTTTGCTAAATATTAACTTTAAATACTTTCAAATATTTAAATTTTTCATGAATCCCTCTTCGTATTCTCTGAGATATAATTTAGTTAAAAATTTTCTTTAAGAAAAATATACTTATTACAGGAAAATGTAATTTGTTTCAGTATTTTCCTGTGTTAAATTATTTTATTTGTTCTCTCCTTTTTCCTGTGTTAAATTATTATATTTGTTCTCTCTTGGTTTCTGCCATTGTATTCGTCGGTACTATTTGCTCATTGATTTCATGCTCGCTTTTATCAGTTTTTAAAGTGTGTGTGGAGTGTGTGGGCGCTGTGTGTGAGCTGTCAGTACAGTGTGTGGCTGGCACAAGAGTCAACAGGGCACCGAGTGTCAACGCTTTGGCTGGCGCCTCTCTCAAATATTTGCCGAGCCAAGGCAGCACCGAAAGTCGGGGCCCAAACATGAACGAGTTTTGTAATTAAGCATTCACAAAACGCTTTGGGAGCTGAGAGCTGGGTGATGCGGATGCAGGTGATGAAGGGATTGCCCACAAACACGTCAACGGCTGTCCGTCACTTGACAATCAGGCAGCCGCAGCGGAAAAGCGGAGGACAAAACTGCATATTTTAGGAACAAAAACCCAGGAGACACAGCCAGAGAAGGGCCATCAGTTTAGCTATTTTCTAGATGAATTTAAAAATTTAAATTTAATAGTAATTACCCAAACAAGCTCGAGGTCGGAGCTATTTCTAATTTATTTGTATTTTGTATTATTTATTTATTTTAATCTAGGTAAATAGTTGCTGCCAGTTTGTTGACAACACTGATATGCAGGCATCTGCCTTAGGTCAAGGTAATTGCAATGTTTAGGCCACAGCTCGAGTTTGCAGCCAACTTTCCCCGGCCATTGTCTGGTATTATTTTGCTGTGATTAGTTTCCTGTGCAGTTTTCCCCCCATTTTACCTTTTGTGTGGATAGTTTCAGATATTTTAGGTTAATTAAAAGTGGTTGACAATGGAAGCCGCATTACATAATTACTGTCTGCGGTTGGACCTCAATTATTTATCTTAATTGAAGTCTGTTTTTTTATGAATGTGGCATTAAAATATGATGAGGCCCTAAAAAGCCACTTGTCGCTGGAAATTACCCAATAAAACCTATTTATGGAATAGTTACATTTGATTCATAAACTGTCGGGGCGCTTCAATTCAATTGTTATTACAATCTGCGTTAATTGAATGAATTCATTTTGATTAAGATTGGGGTTTTTAATGGTTAGTGAGGGTGGTTTGTGTTTGTGATTCCGGAATGCGCATTATAGTGGGGATAAGTGCCTAATAAAACGTGAATTTAATTGATAAACAGCTAATATGAATGGAAGAGGCACTCATTCAATTAATATTTCCAAATGCTGATTTTATTTGGCATTTGAAGACGTATCAGAGGGTCATAAATCGTTGGGAAATTCCCCAATAAAACTTTTATTGAATGCTTACATTAATTTGATTGACAAACTTTTGCAAAAATCGGTTGCTAATGAAGCCTCCCTTCGTATTAATATTTCAATCTGCGTTAATTGAAACTGCAATGCCATGGGCCAAGTGTCACGCCATTTACTTCGATTATATCATCGTTTGGCGCCGATTTTCCGCCCTCCTTCCGCTCGGAAAAGCCTATGAATAACGGAGGCATATGGCATAATGCCGGATCAGCGATTCATTTCAATTTAGCAGCTCTCTGGTGAGTGTGAGCTGGCACTTTTTTAATTTGTTTGTCCATGGCCCGAGCTCCTGCTCGGGACATGATATTAATCTGCCTGGCTTATCGGACTTGTTTATTGTTCAGTCTATATAGGCTGTTGTCTGTAGTCTGGGCCATCGGTGGTTTATTACAGTGAAATTCTGAAATTCAACCTGCCATCGGCAATCGGCAGTTGATTAGCAGCATAAGCCCCGGCTCTCGAGCGATTATTCCCTTTGTCTGTGTGTTTCTATTTTTTTTTTTGCTCTATAAAATATTAATAAATTATGGCAGCGATAAATAGAATTTCTCGCACGTTTATTGCTATGAGAGGAAATATATTTTTGGGGCAGCTTGTTTATTGACCAAATGCATCTGGCCAGTATCAACAATGTGCTTACTGGGGACTATTATCAGGTGACTGCCTTAGTTCCAATAATTCATGCAAATGTGGTCAGAATTTTTCATGTATATTTTAATTTAATTAACCTTAAAAATGCTTAATTGCCGACCCTTAACAAGGAGTTAATAAGAGGCTAAGCTAATTTTCTAGTTTATTAGCTGTTAATGAACTGCTGAGTGTTGAAATTATACTGATTAATATTTAATTGTTTATATTAAACGGTTGAATGAAAAATGTGCTACTTGTATTATTTAAATAACTTGAAATTAGCCTACAATTATGTAAAAGCAATACTTACTTACTTAATACTAATTAAATTACTTGATACAGATATATATGCAATTAGTTTAATTTGATTTAAGGCTAACCACAAAAAGCTTTATTCGCGTTTTTTTATTTGTTTTTTCCCTTGAATAACTGAGGCGTAAACAAACTATTTGAGCATTTAAACATGCAGAACAAGTTTAATTCATTAAAACCCCTATCCAGAATTAATTCAAATGTAACAAGGTCTCAAATAATTTTTTACTATTTTCAGAAACATTAAAATTAAATCCAGAGCTTAGTGAGAATTTATACATTTAATTAAAAATAATATACATAAGCCTGTAAGCTAATTAGTTATTAATTACTTCCTTTATTGCATAGAAAAAATACAAACGAAACATTAAAAACAGATTTGTATAAATGCGTGTAAAATTAAATAGTTATGTAGTTCTTTTCCACACTTTAAACATTTTTAATTAGCTTAATTTTACTACCAAACAACCATAAAAACTCTAGTAATTTTTATCGAGCTTATTGGCTATTATTTCTGCACTTTATTTGCGGTCATTAAACCGCTCGCAGCTAATCCGATGGCAAATATGTGATGGTGATGGTGAGCGGTCTATAATAATTGCATTTGCTGGAAAGCCATCAACTTCCGCTTTCCGCACAGCTGCTGCTCCGATCATAAATTGAATTTGGCAAAAGACAAAACCAAGTTGGCTGCGAATTTATGGTCCTTTTCGAGGAACTCAGCTTATCTCAGCTTTACAATCGACAGACTCACTCAGTTTATATATTTTCCAGCTCCCCAATGCCGGCTGTCCGGGGCGAAGAAAATAATATCCGTTGCTGCCAGAATAAACCTAACAAGCAAAGCAAATTTTTCGAAGAAACGCGAGTAAAAGGGGAAAAGAAGGGAGAAATTCGAGTGCAAGCCCGAACTTATTTCCCAAATAAAATCTCCTGTTGCATGTCCCCCCTATCGTTCGAAATCCCGAGCAACAATTCCGCCATCGATACAAATCCCTGGCACTTGTGGTGAGCACGTCCTCATGTCGCCATGGCGAGGACATGACAGGCAATCCCCCCAAAAAACCAAAAAAGGAACCCCGACAATAGAGACTCCGGCACAGTCTGCTCAATATTATTTTTCAATTTATTATCAAGTACCTGCTGCCGCTGCCGCTGCTTCGCGGTTCGGCGGTTTTTATTTCCCAGCATTTTGCTTTCTATTAAAGCGCCATCAATTTGGCGGACAAGCCGTCAGCTAACAACATTTAGTGTTCGGCCAAGGGCGAAGAGAGGGAAAAAAAGGAAAAATAATGGCGTTAACTGAATTTCCAGACGCCTTTTCGGGCGAGACACTAGACGACAGCGAAAAAAGTGCTATCAATTTTTCATAGTCAAACATTTTAACTGCTATGTCATAATAAAATTAAATGTCCAGCAGCAGCTGCTGGCCATCGACAATTGTTTGCTTTTGGCTTTGGTTGCTGATACAGCCACTTTTTTTACACAAAAATAATGCATAAATTTAGCCAGCTAAAGTTAGCAAAGTTTGCTAGAATTTTAAACCCTTTCCCATTGCAAATTATAATTTCCTTTAAATTTATAGAAAGCACTTTAGATAATAAGCCATTAATTGTAACTGAAACCCATTCGACTTAAAGCCTACACAGTCTGCGCTGAGTGGAATGTTTCCCAGGCATTTTTCATTAATTTGCGTACGAAAAATAGGGAAAAGAGAAAAGTTTTTCTCCAGAAATTACCAAGAAATGTAGGACTCGCAATTAAAAAGTCTCGGGCCCAAACTTTGTTCTCAACAAAACGGTGGGCAATACCTTTCGGCCGAGGCTGGGGGCTGTTCAATACTTTACAGAAAAATACAAGCATCTGGTTCTGTCCGGGTAACTTTTCATTTCGCATCACGCCCTCGGGGCAAGTCATAATGCTCCGGTTCACCTTCGGCTGATCCCTATCCCGGGGAGTCCCTGCCATGCTCCATTTAACTCCGGGCCACGCCGTGCCTTACATACTAATACACACTAATCAATGGGGGGTTGTTGAGTGCGAGTGTGCGAGTGTGTGTTGTGCGGGTGTAATGTTAATTTTCTGCTGCATACCTGGGGCGCTGATACCCAGTTTCAGGGCGCGTGTGTGCGAATAATATTCATTAGAAAATTACACAAATTTTTTACGTTAACGCCATTTATATTTGGGACACACCAGTCGACACTGAGGTAATTCTCAGGGGATTGGTTTATTTATAATGAAAAGTTTAAGATATGTCTATAAAATGTTTCAGTTAATGAAATACTGTTTTTCCCGAATACTTTTAGGTTCTTTGAAATGCGATTTAAAATCTCTTCAAAATAAGTCGATAGTAATAAAGAAGTCATCTCAAAAACTTTAAGGATTTCATTGTAAAAAGTTTCTGAGATAATAAATTATTTGATTATTTTAATTTTGAACTAAACTATTTGCACTATTAAAAAAATTGTAATTTTTGGGAAGACGAAATATGTAAACCTTTTTAAACCTTCATAAAATAATGGATAAAAAGCAAACCCTTCTTAGGGCATCTTTATTTCCATTATATGTGTATTTTTCCACTGTGCATTCACCACACATGACCTTGAGCCTTATTTATGATTATTTTCCGTCAGATTCTTCAACGCTTTTTTGCCAATTTAAAAGAAATTTTAAATCGTATTTTCACATAATGCGTGTGCTGGCTGGCAACATGTTTTGCTTATTTTACGGCCAGTTTTTATGTATTAAATTCCCCTGGGATAGATGCCTCCGAGGAGGCCGAGGTGACTTGCGGAGGCGTGTCACGAACAGAGGGCGCAACATAAATTGCATTTTTGTTAGTTTATCCCCGCACACACCCAACAAACACACACCCACACACAGTGCGGGGGACAGCATTATTGGCATTAACCGGAGTCTGTCGGGAGCCGTCTGCCGAGTTTTCCTGCTCCTTTTCCTTTATTTCCTCCCTGAAGCCGCCACCTTCGACTTGTTGACTTTATATTGCTCATACGCACTGTTGGCCTTACACACATGGGGAGAGCGAGAGTGAGAGGAAGGCGCTGCAATTAAGTTTTCTCCCCAAGGCCGCTTTCGAGGTGTCTGCCGGCTCTTGAGGTTTTTCGCATTTTATGGCAAAGGCACAGGCACCGGCACAGGCTTTGTGTGGTTTCCACGGCTCCTTTTTATGTGCAACAACGATGGGGGAAGCCGCAACTGCAAGGCATTTGTATTTGCCGCCGGCTGATTGGAGCTTGATTAAAGTGTCGGGCAGCCAAATTTTAAGATCTCTATCAGTGATGAGAAATGTAGTAATCTACGCAAGTAAATTGGTCGTAAAAACTCACTTAGATATCCCTAATAGGATAGAAGTAAAGTTTAAGGAGGCCAGGCTTTCATTCATTTAGTTTAAATATATAATTCTTTAAGATCTAAGTATTTTTTAATTTATCTTACAAATTTAACTTTAATTATTGGGAATTGATTTCGATTTAAAAATCCTTAGAACCATGCCAAGCATTTCTTTTATAGTGATTATTATTATTTAAGGCAAAACTCCATCTTCAAGCTATATAGCCTCAAAAATTAACAGTTTCTGTACATTATAAATATTTATAAAATAAAATCCCTAAAGTAACTGCTTAGGTAAGCCATCCTTGATCCTTCCCATCACTGACTCTAGCCTACCCTCTGCTTTTTTGCCACCTTTTGTTAAATGCATATTCAGGAGGCAAACTCAAAAGCGAATCCCGAAATTTACACAGCTCTTGTCCTCGGCCAAAGGTAACAAATTCTGGCTGAGACGACAAAGGCTAGGCGAACAAAAGGCGGCTAGAAAACGCTCGGTTACCTTGGAGTGACAATTGAGCTGGCCAAAAAAGAAAGATACTCGACTCGACTACAACTGGGGCTAAGCCAAACCAAACCAGAATGAATGAATGAATGGCCAGTGGCTCGGAATTTTTCCACTCTCCGTTTTATTTGGTTTTCCATTGCCGTTCCCACTTTTCCGGCCGGACACTTGCCTTGTTCCTGGGCGACTTTGGCTGAAGAAGCTAAGCCAGAGCTTCAAAGCAAGTGTTTTAATTAAATTAAAGCCGAGCACAGGGAACTTAAATGCAAAATTGGGTCAAGTAGTTTAGGCAACTCGAGAAAATTACACGAGTAGTTTTCTTGAATAAAGAATGAATGCGGAATGTTGAGTAAAAATAGCATTTTCTGCATTGTAAGGGATTTTCACAAGGAGACAAGGACAAGTGGCCTGTAACGCACTTGAGGGTCCTCGAGACTTGCACACATAATGTGCCACAAGGTGTAACCCACTGATTTTTTCTAAGATTTTCCTAGGATTTTCCCCCTTGGGGCGACGGGGCAAAAATCTCAGACTGAGTGCCTGCCTGAGAAGTCGAATAGCCAAAGTGTTTTTCGGACATGTTACTTTCTAGAAAATGCAACGTGAGGGGGGGAGAACCCTTCCGGATCCAAAGGCAAGACAAGTGCTCGGTGCTAAGTGACTGTCAGGCCACTCCCACTCTCCAGAGATGCTCCTACGACCTTCATGGGGGTCCATTGACATGCATTTTCGGCGTAGGTGCACAGGCAGTAGGTGGCCGTCAGTCCGGTCATTATTCTCCATCCCGGGGCTTGGTCCTCACGTGCCGAAACATTGAGTTTTGGAAGAGGGATTGGGATTTAATAAATTGCTCTGACCTGGAACCTAGTTTACACTGAAATGAAAGTGCTAGAAGAGTATTGAATTTTGAAACAATTTGCTTTAAAATGCTTTAAAAATCATCCCTCTAAAGACTCAAAAATTATTAGCTTCCTAGGAAAACTACCTTTACTTCAAACGAAACACATAAAAACATTCAACAAATTTTAATTTTTGCCTGTGCACACGTGCCTTTGCCTGGCAGCATGACTCACAGAATGATTTGTTTGGCCCAGGTGAGTCTTGTTGGCCAAGAGAGAGAGAAGTTGGGGCTAATGCCATTACCTCAGTGCAATTGAATCGTTTGAAGCGATCGATTACGTGAGGTGCGGGCGCAAACGATGAATAAATGAATGAATTAGGCGTGTTGTTGCAGCTCACAGGCATCAGGATAGGGGGCCACTGATGACTGACAATGACCGACATGACATGCGGGTTTCGGTCATCAGAAGGTGCTCCCGTAAATGGCCAGCAGAGGTGCAAGTCACTCCTGGTTAGAAACACAAGAGAGCACCAGGTTGAAACAGATGTGGCAAGGTAAAGAGATTCCTTTCGACATTTCCCGATTAAAATCATCTTTGAGTAGTGAAACGTTTGTTTTTGCAGTGCGAAAAATGTTATAGAGTTAGTTAAGGATCTGAAATCAATTAAAGTGGCGCCAGAAAGTAGTGGCGCCAATAAAATATTTTAGTTCATAAACTCATTGAAATCCCTCTCGGTTTCAATTTTATATAAATGAGAAAGAAAGTGAGCTTAAAAAAGCCGTAATTCCCAGACCCAACAGATTTTGTTGCATATTTTTGGACAGCTTTTTAAATGATTTCAAAACCTTGGAAATTTATGCGTATTTTTTATCAATTCTAAATAATCAGGCTTGAAATGTTCCTAGAGTTTCTCTCTGTGCACCTTTAATTAAGCTTTGAGATATTTAAAGTTTCTGCCGACCAGCATTCTCCCAAAATAGCAAAGGCAAAGTGTGTGCACTGAGCTAAAGGAAAAAGCCGAAAGAACTGAGAGCAGAGAACTGAGTAAGGAGAAACGAGAACCTTAGATCTTTTGTGAACCAAGGACCTCACGTTCCATGGTTGGCTGCTTGGCGAAATGTCAACAGCAGGTAATGCGTCCTTAGTTCTTCCTGTTTATGCCGCAAAAGTCTCTTGCCGCAAGTCGAAAATGGCAATCCCTTTTGGCCCTTTCCCACCTCTTAATCCTCCAAGTCCCCTAGTGTTCCATCTGTCTCTGCCGGGAGCTGCTCCGGCTTGATGCCTTGTCTCGCTGCAATTTCCATTTCCTTTGTTGCAGGCGAAAAGCGCAGAAAGAATCTCGAAAGTCGAGTCGAGTCAAGGAATTGGACGCTGAGGAAATGATATGTGGTTGGCATGCTCGTGATAAGCATATGTAAATTAGAGACCTGCCTGCAAAATCCCATTTGTATTGTGAGCCAGGAGCCTGGGCAGGAGCGACTTCTACCTTCCATCCTTCGCCATCCTTCGAGAACGTGTTAACAGTCGACTGTTTATGTGACAGGACAAGAAACTCATAACTCAGGCAAAGTGCTCTTTGAGAGCGTCCATGACCGGGCATAAACATAAAGGAATAATGCTGAATCGTAACTTTTCCTGATAACTGATTCTGTTTCTGATTCGGATTCTGATTTTGACCAAAAGTCAAAGCCACAGTGATGCCAAGCTTAGAAGTACGTGGAAAAATAACAATAAATGGACAGAGCAAAAGGATAGATAATTTATTTTCTACGTGCGAAAGCAATCCGTTCGAAGGACGATTCTCTATTCGGAAATGCCACGCTATTATACATGGAACGCTGCATCAAAGAAGTTGAGGTTATATAGTTTTATATATTTGTTATTCACTCTGAGAATAATAATCCATCAGAAGTAAGAATAGATCTGTCCGGAAAGAGGACTAAATCGACAGCACTGCATCGCCGTATTGGCAGATATCAGACTAACAAAAAGAAAAGATAAGTAGCAAACTAGAAAAAGAGAAATAATGAGTGCCATCTCCGATACGACTTCCACTTATGCTTTGGCCACATGCCATGTTTCATGGAGCATGAGCAACAGTTTGTCTGGCCATCAGACATCCATCCTCCCACGCATTCATTTCCCAGCACCAAGCTCCAAGCTCTATGCTCTATGCTCCTTTTATAATCTTTTAAGGGCCGCTGTCTGTCGCGTCTTTTGTCTATTTGCCGCCTGCCCTTGGCTTTGTTTATTTTCACAAGCGTGTCGGTCCAAGTCCAAGTTGAAGTCCCTTGCCCCCAAACAAGGCATTTGGCTTTAAGCCCCCAGCTGACTCGCTTAAGTTTCGCCTTCGGTTTCGGTTTCGGCAATAGTAGTTCTTTTTGTGTGAGCGGTGCCATCAAAATAATTGCATTCGATTCATCTTGGCGGCGGCTTAAAGCCGGGGATACTTGCAATCATTTGCTTCTATGCCAATTTCGAGAAAATCCATTCACAGAATTGTCAGTGACACTGCAGAGGAATATATCAGGGCGATGTCACAGAAGCTTTCCAAGAAAAATGTGTTCTCAGTAGAGTGTAAGCAAATCCGATATCAAATTCAGCTAAATAATTAAATTAGAATTACTGCAGCTCTTAGGTCCTTCTGCTGCGGATGCCACAATAAACGATGCATTTAATTTAATTAAACAAGCTCGCCCTAAGGGCTGTATAATTCACACTGACTGACTTTCTGGTAGAACGCATCAGCATAAATAACATTTAAATGCAATCATCATTTATGGCTGAGATTTGCTGCGCAGCACAGAGTCGGGCAGAGGCAGACAGATTGCAATATAGTCAGCCACCACAGCGTATGCGTAATATTTGCCCAGATTTATGCAATGCTATTTTCCGAGCAAAGGAAGCAAGGAAGGAAGTGATATAAATACGAGATATGGTTATGGCCCGCTCATGCATGGCATGTGTGCAAACTTTTTGCGATTATTATGATATGGGGGCCTCTGGTTTTGACCTTGCATTTAGCGTTGCAGGAAAATATTACGCATCCAAGTACTTGTGCCATGTGCCACCCCCTTTCGCCTTTCGCCTTCCGCCGCGATTCATTTCAACAACTCGAGGCTCTGTACTCGGCACTGGCAAAATGAATTATTGATCCATTTCGGCTCTTAGTACGCCATCACGTGCCTAGATAGCCGGGCTGATGAATGGCGCGAGGGATGCCGGCTCTGGGTCCTTATTTTTATCGGGCCTTGGGCAGAGGCACTCCCCAAAGAAATGAGCACATAAATCTTTGACCAGCGCTCATTTGAATTCGTTTTGATTTCGATTCCATTTTATAAAAAAATAATCTAAATGTGGCAAGAGTTTCCTCGCTCCCTGCCCTGCCATTTAAACAGAAAACTTTTCACAGGCTCAAAACTTTTGCCAACAGGCTGTAAAATGTCTCCACTTCCTTTATCAGCCAGAAAAAGTTGACAATTTGTGCGAGACAGCAGCACATGTGGCTCTTGGGTCTTGAGAAGCCCCACACATTTGGGTTATTTGGGTTAAGCAAAGGGAAATTATTATTATTATAAGGAATTATGATTTTACGCTCCGACGCTGGGGGATTTCGGAAGCCCACGGTGGCCCATGTGGCGTATGCTTAATGCATTAAAGTTAAATGCCACACTTACGACCTAAAGTTAAATAAATAACAAGAGAGTAAGCTGCAGGGATCAAGGGATTTGCAAACTAATTAATTAAATGCTCAACAAATTACAAGGAGCTGCGTCTCCCTTGTCAATTAAAATTAATTCATTGAAATAACTTAATAATTGTAAACCCCAAATGCTTGTTAAACAATGTTTAGATTAAGAAAAATGTATTATTATCTGCAAGTAAGCTTAATTATGACTTGGGGAAATAAGTAACATGTAAAACTTTTATAAACACGGCTCTTCATTATTCTTAAGAACAAAATCTTGTAATCTTTTAATAAATTCAGATTTTCTCTGGCTTCCTTTGCCATTTAAAAGAGAAACACACAAGACCTGAAGTTAAGTGAAACGACATGTGAAAGTTGAACAATCAAGGGAATTTCCAACTAATTAATGGAATGCCCGACGAATTAAATGTTTCTGCATTCTTAGTCGAGCTAAAGTCCCGGCAATTAATTTAAATGATACTCAAAACCAAGAAGGCGAACCCCCTTGCACCCACCAATCACCAATATGTGTAAGCAAAGTTTGTCTTGGCCGAAAAGCCGCCATTGGCACGTGGCCTGGCTTTAGGAGTCGAGACCACCACCACAATGGACAATTACTGTCTCATCTGGGGCGGATCTGGCGGTGGCAGCTGGCACAGAAATTAATTAGCTGCCCGAACTTAACCGAAACCGAAAAGTTCAGACACTGCACAATGGACTTGGAGGAAAATATGGATTTGGGGTAAGAACTCGGGTAAGGCGGTCTCAGATGGAAGTGCATGACTCTTGACACTGAGAATAAGAAACTATTAGTGACCAAATTTATGGCATTCTTCGGTTCTGGTTTGGCTAAATGTGTCAACAATTCGACTGGCAATTAAAGCCAGCGGGCAAGTCAATAAATTGAACGAATTATGACCTCGGGCAGCTGCGAGAAATTCGCACATGCTGCTAATTGCTGCGAGCTGTTAACTGTGAACCCTCTAGTGCCGTCCATAAATCGAAAGTTTTATACTTTCTGTATGTTTTGTCTTTATCTCTATCTCTCGTTGGCTTTTGTGGCATTTCCTTGAGGGAAATTAGAAAACTTTGCGCTATCTGTACGTTTTCTTTCACTCTGTTTCTGTTTGCTATTTTCTATTTATTTTTTTTATTCGGGCATGTGCAAATATTTTCGCTGGCAAACCTTTTGTCCTGGACGCGGCCTTTGTGTATAGTTGACTTGTATTTATTGTGGGCCATAAAAAAGCAGCAGGCAGGCAGCTCTGAAAGCGAAAAGTTGAAAGAATGAAAGCCAAAAAGGAATCTAGCACAGAATGCAAAAATTGTATACATTTGTTTGAGGTTTCGGTGGAATCCACTTTATGTATGCTTGCTTGTTTTTCTCCCATTTTCCCCTGTAAAATTCGAAATTTCACTTTGGAAACTCCTCGGCGAGCGTGTGTAACACTTTTTACGACTTTGCCGCATTTGTACAAATAATGTTCGCTGTCTCATTCCCTTTTATTGTTTATTTGTTCATTGACAACACACACACCACACACATTTCTTTTATGGGGAAGTTCCTTGACTCAGGTCCTCCTTGGTGAAAGTGCTCCCCAGTTGCCAGTTGAGCGAGGTCCTTGGATTGCACTTTTGTGGCCCGGCATTGATCATAAAAAATGTTTGATAAATTTACGGCCGACTCCGTGAGGAGCCAAGCAAACTTTCGGGCAAAATGCAGATGAGAGGCAAAGTCCAAAGTCTAGCGAAAGTTTTAAGACACTTTTAGTGCGTATTACAGGGCCGGGCATAACTTCAATTAATTGCAAAAGTTTGGCGAAGGCTTCACTCATTTCGGGGAATAGTTTCTAATATCTACACCGAGCCCAAAGACTCTACTTAACTTTGGAGGGTATTTTTCAGTGTTTGGGTATTTAATTACAGACTCGTGCAGAACTTTGTTCAAATACTCATCTTTCTTTTAACCGGAAAGTCATTTAGGACGAATTTAAATTCCTCTCAAAGGAACCTTTCTTAATCTTGGTTGCTCTTGACACTGAGAGGGAGGGCTACCTACATCAATCAAATGGTACACAGAGCCAGAAGATTACACTAAATACAATTTGCAGGACATTAAGCACAATGTCCCCAAGGATGTGGATCTGGCGGCCATTATGCTAATCAGATAAACCGTTTTCCTTTTGGACCTGGCCATAAATGAAATATAACTGCGGCCCGAACAACAGATGCTACTGCCGAGATACCAAATGGGAATTAAGTGCCCAGCAAAGTTCACTGACCAAAAGATGTTATTGGAAAATAAAATAAATCTTTGGGAATCGTTCGAAAGCGATTATAATGAAACTAAATACACCTAAACCAAAGGTATACCATAAATCCCTGCAATAAGTTTGTTTTAAGTAGTATATTTTAGTATACAATTTCACATAAATTTGTATTAAATTTCTCAACACTTTTGAGTAAGTTTTTCTTATCGCAAGATCAAATTTTTTTAATAAAAATCCCAGCACAACTTACACACAAATCAGGAATGGTTTGAAACAATATATTCGTACGAAAGCTGCACCTCACTTTATTAACGCTTTTCATATTTCGGTGGCGCAGTGCAGAATATCCAAGAGGCACATTTTCCGACTTTTCCCTAAAAAAACCGAGATCGAACGGAGAAAATTCCGAGACACGTGCGTGCGGCGCCGCTATGGAAAACCAACTGAAAAACCGTGAAAAATTTGTGCGCCAGCTGCTCGCGGCTCGCTTCGCCTTTTGCTTTTCGCTCGGGAAATCGTCGCTCGGCTTTTCCTGGGCGCCTGTCGAAAGTGTTGCCAGCTTTCTGGCGTCGACGCCGGCAGCGACAGAGCCCGGGCCAGCTGATCGGGAAAAGCGGGGGAAAGCCGGATCCACCAGAAGCAACTGGTGCAGCTGGGCGGCAAACAGTGTCCACTTGGCATCCACACGAATCCACAGGCAACAGCTGGGCGACTTGTTGAAGTTGCAGGTTCTGTTTGAAAACAGAGAGAGCGGAAAAAACAGTTTTCCTCTCTCCCTTGCAGACATCCTGCTTTTGCCTGACTTTTCCTGGCCTTTCCTGCCTTTGCAGTGGACTCCATTCACTTTTCTTTTATGAATGAAACCATATTATTTGACTTTTTCGCCCGCCAAAAAGTGTGTAGAACTTTATTTTTGCCGAAACTTTTTTTGCTTTTTTGCTGGTCAAATTTATGGAACATCAGCCCGTCCATATGGCAGTTAACCCTTTTTTTTCGGCTGGTACCCAGTTGGTGTATGGGTAATAAATCATCGAATGAAATGATAAACTGCGACGCCTTCCTTGTTATTCGACAGAGGTTTCCAACAACTAACGCAACATATACACCAACAATGGCGTTTTAATAGACGACGACGAGTGTTTAAAATCCCCTTCGAGTGCTCGTAAAACGTTCGTTTATCTTATTTCTGGAGAGCTGGTATTTATTTGCATTTTATTCCAGGGCGCCTCATGTTAGATTTATGTGCTCGCAGGCTCGAGGATCTATTTGCTGAAAATTTATGTTTGCATTTCAATTTACTTCCTCCTGTCAACTCAACTCTCTATTTTCCAACATATGTTGATTAACTCGAAATATTTATGGCAGCGCGTTTTTTGTGCAATTTTTGGCTGTAAAAGAAATTGTAAACGTTAAGTAAGGCCAATAAAACTGGGCTGTTAAGAGGGATTTTTAAGATCTAGTGCGGGAATGTTTACGGTTTTTCTAGAATTTACGAAGCAGTAAGGTTTGTGAAATTATTTTAATTAAATGTAAGGGAAATACTTTAAATAATTGGGGTTTTGGCATTCCTAGCAATGGAATGTACTCTAGAATTTTTTTTCTATATATTTTTTTTCTATACAAAATTAACTAAATACTCCCAAGTTAAGGTTAAATATTTTAAGTAATATAACTAAATTCCTTAAACAATATTCCAAGCCTTAACCGCATTTTCCCCCTGATATTTATCATTTCTAAAGGCATCTCACATTATACCCAGTTTAAATTCCCGCTTAAATTATTCCAGGCATGCTTTAATATTTGCCTGTCATGTTTGGCTTCGTTTTTTGGAAAAGATTTCTCATTGACAAACCCCCGAGGGGCAGCATTAACTTCCTCCGCTCAGCCGCCGCCGCCGCAAGAAAAGAAAACACAGCTTTCCCCTGGCCAAATCATCCTTCAATTTATGTCACATTTCAAACAGGATTCTGACACCTCCAACCCATGCCCCTCGTTACCATTTGTGAATACAAAAAAAATAATAAAGAGAGGGGGGGCCAAAGGCGACGAGGATCTCAATTATGAGGGCCTAAGTGCCGTTAAAACCAAATCAATAATTTCCCAGGCGCAACGTGCATGGCATGAGGAATGCGGAATACGTTGACAATGTCGAATGCCATCGAAGGGAGGAGAGATCCATTAGATATGCGACGAGCCCTGCCTCGGGAACCGCACCTCAGAGTCCGCCTGAATCCTGCGAGGCACACACACGCATATCCTCCGCATAGCCATGAATTTCCAAATGACATTCAATAAGCATTCGAGATGTCCAATTATTTTTCAATTGCATCGATTTGCGGGCAGGCCACAAAAGAAATTTGATTATACTTGAGGCCGGCGCCTCGAAATAAAAAGAAAATACATGCGGAAAACAATTTACTTATTTTTTTTTACAAAGAAATCAGGTTTTGTGAGGTATAAGGATTATTTATTATATGCAAAATTTATCCATTAATTTAGTTTAGTTTAAAATAATCTTTATCCCTTATTTTCCCGCTGTGCACCATTTCGCTTTTCTTGACGCTGATTTTCCCGCCAGCACGTGACTCATTTTGAGGCCTCCATTCGGAAGTCGTTTGGCACCCATTTTGATCTCTGTTTCGGCCACTTTACCGTGTCTCTCTAAACCAGTTAGCTGCTTTGCATTAAAGCTACCCCAGAGTAGGCCAACTACTCCTACTATGATGGCACTCAGAGTCCACTGTCGCTCAATGGCGACAGAGATGCGTGTTAGCGGCAAATGGATGGTTCCAGGGAAATCCAAGGGAAATCCCAGGGACAGGACAGGGGAAGACAGGAAATGCTGACTTGACAGGGACGGAACCCGAAAAGCTTCCGCTGCAGCTCTTGGGCTGCCCCAACCACAGACAAGGATTCGGTTGCGGGCAGCATTTCGGGTTTTTGGGCTTGAGTCTTGGGGTTGGGGCTTGGAGGGGAGACCCCGTAGCGATAATCCCCTCAATCCACATGGAAATGCGAACACGATGTGAGGCATATACAAAGGCACTGGGAGAAAAGTGGTGTAAGAACTTGAGATACATTCAATTTGATATATATTGGAGTATGAATTTTTGCAGAATTTTTAGACAAGGAATATTGTCTAAGACTCTTCTTTTATTTTACGGGAAATCAAGGCAAACCTCAAGCTATCTTCACCTAATTTTCCTATTTAAAAAATGTTGTGTGTAGAATTATTTTTCTTATTTTCCCAGTGCATCCCGTACAAGAATCTGTATACAACATCACCTAGGGCAATCCCAACTATCTGCTACAGCGCCTTTAAAGGCTCTTTCTATCAGCACAGCAGCTGGCGGAAGTTGTTGATATTTTGTTAACAGATTTATTTGCGCAACGTGTTCACGCTTTCATTTGCAATTTTCCACTAGACCTCGACGACTCGCTGTCGATTTCCTCGATTTTCCTCGCTTTTCGATTAACCAGAGGAGAACTGCCGCGGCGGCAGTGATGTTTTGTCCAATTCCGACACTGGGAGCACAATGGAAATCAAGGCATTCGAGGGAGCTGCCATTCTCCCTGTCAAACCCATTTCAAGTAGGACACCCTCAACACCCTGGAGTCCTTGCTTCCTGGATCTTTTGTGTGTTCTGGGGTGGGATGGATGGTAGGTGAAGGCATTTTGACAGTCTCCAGTCACTCAGTTAGTTTTCGGTGGCCAAAAGAACCTCTCGGCTCTGTCAATCTCGTGTGGATTGAAGTTGATTTATCCAAGGACGGGGCTTTAAAAGTGTACCCACTGCCGGCTCAAGTGCCTTTAGACATCACAGAAATGTCCGCAAAACCCAATGAAATTTTTATTCGGCGGGCTTAACTTCGGCACAAACTTTGGGCCGGAGATAATTGATGTTCGAGAATTTAAGAGGTCTTTGTAAGTCGTAGGGGGGGCTTCCACTCGACTGCCCAGAGTGCTGAAAAAATTATTATAATTTTCATATGGCATTTCAGGGCTTGATTTAATTATCCCCTCGGGTTTTTCCGCGGAGAAAGATAAACCCGTGCAGCGGAAAATCATTTGGTCTGGAGATGACTCCTGTCGGAGTCGGAGGATCCTTTGACGACCTTGATGATGCCTCTCTTTTTGCCACATTCGGTTTTTGTTTTTGACAGTCTGTCTGCGGGCTTCCCCTTCTGCTCTTATCCTCTCTCTTTAAGAAGAATTTATATATATGTTTATTTTTTTATTGTCACATCAAAGGGCGTATAATTTTTGCCGGCTGCCTTTGGGGAAATCTTTTCATTCATTCAGTTATGCTTAACCCTGAAAGTGAATATGTATTCATTGAACTAAGAGATTTTTCTGTCATTGCCACCGCAATTATTTTCCTTAATTTCAATGCTCAGGGAGCTCAGGGAGTTCCCTTTCAAAAATAAGCTGCCACTTCCATTTCAGACCCAATTAGGCATATCACAATTTTAGTATCAAACCCAAACATTGTGCTTGTTGTTTTTCCATTTTTGCCCTTCTTATCTGCTGTCCCTTTGCCTTTGACTTAACTTTCCAGCTGTTGAAGATTTTTGCGACATTTTTCTTATTTTTATTTTTGGCATTTAATATTCCATTTGTGTTTGGTTTGAGAGATGTTTGTGATTTTATACTGTGTTTATAGGGGCTCATAAATAAAGTCTGAAGCTTAAGGCGAAAGTCTGAGTATTTTCCTTTTGAATGGAAATTTATAAAATATTTTTAGTGTCTGAAATGGACCTTGTATTTATTATATTTTCTTCTTTTTTATAAAATTAAATAATAAATCGCATTTAGCTAAATTTTCCCGGCCCAATTAATCATGGACATATGCTAATTTATACTCTATTTTTTCCGGTTCAAGTATGTCTCCTTTTTTTTTTTTTTTTTTGTTATTTTCTGATAGTGCCCTGTTTATTTTAAGGCTCTGACTGGTTGGCCAAATTCTGTTTTGGCCATGATATCGCCCACGTACTTCGATTTGTAAATCAAGCGAGGCGAGAGACAAGTTTATCATGGCCTTTTCGGTGGCAGCTGCACCCTCTCCCAGGGAGGAATCCACAAGGGATCCGGACTTGCTCTCCATTCAGTTTTATTGAGGATTCGTGTGGGTGAAATTACCAAAAAAAAAAAAAAACAAAAAAAAATCCGTTGCAGCGTGATCCACTTCAGACAGTGCCGAGTGGGCGTAATTAACACGCCACGAAGCCATAACGCGGCCCGAGGGGCCAAAGGTCACAGTCGAAGCACAGAGACAAGAGCTGCTGATTAATTGATTTTTTATCGGCGCCTCTCCTTGGCTCAACTCGATATCGAAATCGGAATCGGAAGCCACTGCAAAGGAGGCCGAGGCAATTTATCAGGCCAACTTCCAATTAACGCGCGTTAAAGTCGCGCTTCTCATGGGCAATTAAGCCTTCAGATTCCCATATCCCACATCCTCAGCTCCCAGATCCCAAGCCCAGACGAATGACGGTGTCAGAGGCGAGATATGCTAATGGAAACGGCAATGCAATCACGGCAAGTGAGTGTACTCGCAATTTTCTCGGGCATTGTTTCTCTGTGTCAGCATTAAATCCAACGACTCCCAATTAGCTTAATTAATTTCGCTGTTTTTCTGTACGTAAGTACGCCGCAAACAAAAATAAGGGCTCTCAGAAGAAGAGAAGAGTGAAAATGATATTAAAAAAGAAGAAAATTTGTATCAAGTCTGCTGACCTTTAATACTTTCCTCCAAAGAAGTCATTGGAATAACCAATTAAGAAGGAGGAGAGTGCAGGCATTCATGTTTAAGAAATTAAAAAGTTTATTTAAAAACAATATATCTAATTATAATTATAGCAGAACAATTCAGAGAATTTAAGAAGAATTCTAATTAAAGTAGAAGAAGAAGTAAACAGAAATTAATCAGCTGGCATTGTATATTTTTTTTAGGGGAATTAAAGACACTTTTCCCTTAATTTCCCTTGAAATTTAAGACACACGTGCCATCTTCCCCAAGCCAAGTCAAAGTCTACTGACCTCTCCCGACAAAAAATCATTGACTGTCACTTAATCGGAAGGCTGGCCCTAGTGGAAAACCAGTTAATGGATAGCCAAAGTTGAACGAACGAAAGGCAAAGCTCGCCGATACCATCGATGGCCACCAAATATTTACTCCTCTCGAACTGTTCGGCAATGAAACGTTTATTTGCTTAGCTTAGATAACAACAAGAGCGACCAGAGTCGTTAGTTTATGTACAAAATACCAATACCAAACACAAACTGCACTCGAGGGCGTCCCTCGAAAAAAATGCGAGAAAACGCATTCCCATTCTCGGTTATTGCCAATTTAGATGCAGTGGCTCTTTCAGTTTTTTTGCTTGCTATTGGATTTCCCAGCCAGAGAGAGTGTGTGTGAAGTAGAGTGTGTGGATTGAGCCTGTTACCAGCAGCCCTGCATCAGGCCCAATTGCTGGATGGCCCCGCAGCCCACACGGTTCTGCATGTAATCCGGAAAATTGCTCTGCAGCACCCGCATCGTATTCCGTTTGTAGTCCGGCACCGCGTGGGTCACCAGCTGGCAGGTTTGGCTGCGGTACACCGGTTTGAAGTTTGCCTCCGCGAACGTGGAGTTTGTGTCCCAGCGGTAGACTTCGGCGTCGCCCTCGTTGCGGAAGAAGATGGCCGAGCCGTTGTCTGTGCCAATGATGACCATGCGACTGGGCTTCTTGCCGAGATCTGAGGGAAAGAGATTATATAATTTATTATAATAAATTCAAGTAAAAAACCTTTAAAAAAACTCACCCAGAATCCTTCCATCGGCCACTCCGCTGCGCAGATACTCCGACTTTAACGAGAAGAGCTTGCTAGTGCTCAGGTAGGTGAAGTACAGCTCCGTGGAGCCGCAGTCGCGGCGGATGAGGGCTATGTAGAGGACATCCCGCGACCTACACCCAGCGGTCACAGCCTTGGGCAGCACCACACGGAAGCCCCGATCCGCCTGGAGATTGTACACAATGATGGCCCTGTTGGCGGCATCACTGACATAGACGAAGCACCCGCCGTCCGGAGCATAGTCCACCACCAGATACTGAAGGCGAGAGCTGCTGGATGTGAGGCCCCCCAGGGAGACGGTCTTCAGCACCTTGCCCGTCTTCACCGACATGGCCACCACCTTCGGGGGACACTTGCGGACGGGAGTCTCCAGCGTATTGACAATGCCAGTGTCCAGCACCCAGAGCACCTCGTTCTGGTCAACCACCAAGTCCACCACCGACTGCAGGGCCTTGCAGTTGCCCTCCTCCTGCATGTCCCAGCAGGGATAGGGCTTGAAGGTGGTGGAGCAGGTGCCCGGCTTCACGCTAGTCTTGACCAGAGTGGCCGGAACGCCCTTCCTATAGCGCGGCAGGGCCAGGTAAATGGTGTCTCCTATCAGCTGAGCCCGCGTGGCAATCACGTTCTTGGGTATGAACTTGCCGGAGCTCTTGAAGAGCGACTTGGTGCTGGCGCAGGGGAACTCGAACTGGCCGCCGGTCCACTGGATGGGCTGGGAGTCGGAGTGGGCGCGGTCCGGGGTCCACAGGCCGTACTTGGTGCCCTGCGAGTGGACCAACCCGAGGATGGCGGCCAGGATCAGCGCCTGGTGCAGTCTCATATTGGAAGCGTTAATCGTTTAATTATCTGGCGGCGACGACGTGCGCGTTGTTGTGCTCCACATCTCGGCCAAATGGCGTGCTTATATAACCCGCGAGTCTTACCAGAAGCCAGACTTACCAGAGGCAACGTGCCTCGCCGCCAATTCTCAATTTTCAAACTCACTTTTTGCCCAAAACCAAAAACCTTGACCAGAGTTTAAGCCAACAAAAAAAATCACTCTATAAATAATTGAAAAGCAGATGAACTTTTGCAGTTTGAACTCCACAGCTGTGGAAGTTATTGCAGCGATTCATTAAGCTTCTTTGTATAATTAATTTTATTTTCTTCGATTTTAAAATACAAATTAAAGTTATGTACCCTTAATAGTCCCTAAAATATAACCCTTTCTAAAAATTAATTGAAATTTCAAAGAAAAATCAAAGTTGTTAGCTATTGTTTATCATTTATCATTAGCCACATTTTCTGAACCCTTGAAAATTCAATTTACTCATGTTCCACTGTATTTTGTAAGGAGAAACCCCTAAAGTTCCTCAATTCGCAAAAAGGGCCAAGCAGAGTCCAGCCCTTGTGGCCCTCGTCCTTCGTCCTCTCCATTAACTATTGAAATGGCGAACGATACTGCAATTAGTGCAATCAATTTGGGAAAGCGAGGATGACCTACAAGTGTCGCCTGATTGCCTGATGCTATTTTTAGCTAATTAATTGCTGGTGCAATCTCCGCCGCATGACCTCAACAGACTCTGCGCGGCATGAATGAATGATGAATAGAGTGTGAGAGAGAAAAATCACTACATCTTTGGGATTTCCCTGCAGAATTCTGTCAGTGCCATCACCGTAATTGCCCCATAAATAGGTTAAAGCCCTCGGTATCTGGCAAAACCTCAAACCCGAATCCAACGTGTTTGGCATGTTCAATTGTCAGCCGAAAAGCCCGGCAGCACCCGCATTCCGGGTGGCCTTTCCCCCTGAATGATTTATACACGGCCCACACCCAGCCACCACACATAGAGCGCAAAAAATTGATGACAAGCATTTCCGGGCTACTCATCTGACATAATTTATGTAAACACTTACCTCCCTCCGAGGCTGTGGTTGTGACTTCCCCCGATAAGAGACAGCTACTGACCCCCATTAGGCGCAGTCCTCCAATCCCAGTCCCATTTTTTCCGCCCCAGGCCATTTTCCACACATTACATTGACAGTTTTTCTTTTTATTGCCATCGGTCCAACGAGGCGTATGCGCGTTGAGCGGCGCACTTCTTTAAAACTTTCTCAATCTCCAGGTTTACGCTTATATACGTAAATATATATGCCAATAAAAACGCAATTGAAAACGCAAATAAGCCAATAATTGCCAGGTATTGGTCCGGAGAAAAAGTAATGTCAAAAAAACGAATTGTCTGTGGTCACGTTTGATTCGCTTTGGTAAATGGGCCGACTTGAGTTTTGTGCTTCTTATTTGTTGCTGATAAAAGCGATTTTCTTTGTTAGCGGGAATTTTACATAAATTTAAATGAAATACCAGAAAATTCGGAGGGTATGCTAAGTCCGGTGTGGAAGCCAAGAATTTTCTGTAAACGAAAATTGTTAAGAAAACGCAGAACTGGATTTTCTATGAAATTTTCTTAAATCTTTACCCCTTCTTGTAATTAATCTTTTTCTCTAGACTGTATAAGTTCCTAAAGATCTTTTATAAACTTATTCTAAATCACTTTAAACCAAAGTTTTGGGCCGCCTTAATTAAATAACATTTTAAATCGGGGCTTATAAACTCCACTACAGGGTATTAAAAAGTTATTAAGTGTGCGGACCTTCCCTATTAATCTTCCCATACATTTTGCTGCTCCCGTAATTTATGTGCTTTGCTTTCACTTTGCTGGCTTTCTTTCGGCGGCCAAGTTTTTGCCTTTTTGTTTACGTCTGCTCGAAGTTGTCCACTGTGTGTGTGGTTCTTAACCTTTTATGCTTTGGCTTTGCTTTTGCTTTTGCTCAGCTCAAATGGTTCGATGAATTGCCATAAATTAAAGCCTCAATCCAGTGGCTCATCTTTGTTAATTGTTTTTGCTGGCTGTGTTCATTTCGAACTTTTTCTGGCAAATTGCATATTGAATGTGCATTTCTGTGTTTCTGAAAAATGCCATCAATGCCATATTGTTAAATTTTCCATTTATACGCATCTGTCAAATTCGTTATAATGAAATATGCTCAGGCTTAATCGGGTATATTGTTTTGTCACTATATTTCCTTTCACTTTTATTATATTTATTTAAGCCTGAAGTTTTAGGTATAAAATTAGTTTTAATTTTATCTATCGATCTTAGAGCCGAATTTCAAGTGTTAAAAATAGCTAAAACGATAAGTTTTACAAATTTTTATTTAGTTAGTAAAAATCCAAAGGAAAATGTTGTTATACATTTTTTTATTATTTATTTTCTTACTTTAACTAACTTTAAGCTTAATAAACTCCCTCCAATTTGTTAGAGTATCAAACTCATAGTCTGGATGCTTCGTTAAATTTTCATTTTGATATTTTTTTGCTTTTATTTATATTGGAGCGCATAAATATTTATCTACAGATTTCATGATGGAGCCGCCCACAGCCGACCCTGATTTTGGATGTTGGGGCATGTGTGTGCCATAAATTCGGAGATTACGATCGGGAGACCGGAGGAGGCGACTTATGGCAGTTTATTAAAACGGATTTCGCACAAATTCAATCTGCATGTAATTTGGCATAATGGACAGTTCCAGTCGAGTCAGAGCGCCGTCAGGCGGAAGCCAATTGTGACCCCGAGAAAAAGGGTTAACCTCCGGGCATTTGTTGTCCTCCGCTTGTGAAAATATTGACCAGCCGCTGGTCTTCGCCGTATTAAGGGAGATTAAACTTTTGGCGTTTTAATGGAAGCTCCGGGTGCCGGTCATAATTCAATGCACGTGCTGTGCCCACACACTCGGAGTCGCAGGACACAAACAAAGGACAAACCCTGCAGCTGGACACCGCCCAAGAATGTGTCAAGGCATTTTTTATTTGTTATTATTTGACGCGTGGGCGCATCTCTCGAAAACGGGCTTTTGACGAGGTCAATGTCCACATGTCTGGCTCACCTTTAATGCAATTCCATCTATTAATAATATATTTTAGGCAAGGGGTTACCTTTTGATGCACTTCTTTATTAAAATTAAACAATAACTACCTTTAAAACTAGTTTTAAAAAACTAAAACTGTAAAATTCTCATAAAAGAAAAGCGTAAAGAAAAAAGTTGGTTGCCAGGGGGCACCCGGATTTGAACCGGGGACCTCTCGATCTGCAGTCGAATGCTCTACCCCTGAGCTATACCCCCGACTTGATTCCAGCCATCTGGGAATGCCATTTCAGCAATGAATAAACGAAGACCAAGATAAAATTATACATTTCGCATTTATCTTAAAATAGAGGTGAAATCAGTGAACTGCAGGCAGCAGCTACAGGTGCGGTCTACTCCCGTGTGAATCACACACGGGGGCTCCGGCTCCGGCTTCATTGCAATCTTATCGGGTAACTGGAGAACCAGGCAGAGCCCGCTCCTCCCTTGCCAATCTGCCAACTGATAGCTGCAGGCCGACAGATGTTCTTTTTTTCATCGAAAAAATATATTTAGTAACACAAGCCAAGTAACTGAAACTTTCTCGGTCACCGAAGCCGAAACAGAAACAGATTCGAGGCACAGATACAGGTCACAGACGTCAGCATTGATATTGAACTTTGTGGCCACCACTTTGGTCAGTGCTTTTCGTCTATGACCCCTGAACTTTGGCTGACCAAAAAGGGGTGCCATCAGAATTTCAAAGGCATAAATGATCGATAGGTGACAAGTAAACCCTTCAAGGGCGATGGCAGGAAGTTTTAAATTATTAAAATTGATAACAAATTTATTTGGAAATATATTGACAGCAAACGTATCAGCTTTTCTTAACCTTTTAATAAATAATGAATATACATTTTCAGATATTTAATAGCTAGGTAATAAGTATTTTTCAAAAAAAAACTTTTATATTTGCCATAGAATGGGTTAAATTTGAGCTTCTTTTCCGTGCGGGTTTCCTTCCGCATTGCTTAGAAACCGAAGCCGGCTTCCGGCGTTGGCCAGACGTGCTGGCTGCCCTCGGTGCACACCTCTGGAGATGCACATCTCTATATATATCGCCATGTGTCGATGAGCAGACACTTGTTAGCACTTAACGTGTTTAGCACTTAACGACCTTGCTGCAACACGCTCCGACATCGGCTTGCTGCACAAATCGGTGGCTTTTATATATAAGTAGAGCTCTGTCTGCCGCTCAGACAGTTTTATGTTCGTTCTGGCCCAAACGTGGCTCTCGAGAATCTCCGACAGCATCTCTTACACTCCAAGAGGAACCATCGAAATGGCCACCCAGCTGTCTCTGCTACTGCTGCTGGCTCTCGTCTCCTTCAGCACCGCCTCCTCCGCCACGGATGAGTCCGGAAGCACGAACAGCATCGGCAGAAGCAAGTGCGACAAGAATCCGCTTGGCGAGCTCACCTTCCAGCTGAGTGGAAGCAGCCTGCACTGGCCCTGTGAGTCCACCAAGAACATCTACGTCCAGTCGGGCAGGTATGTGCCCCGGAACGTCATCGTGACCCGGGCCCAGCTGCAGAAGGATGCCGCTTTTGTGGCACTGCCCAGGTACAAGCAGGGCGTGCCCTTTACCCTCGGCAAGGTGAACCTGAAGAAGGGCGAGTGCCTGACCAAGATAGCCCCGTATCCGTGCTGGGCCATCCAGGAGGAGGGCAACTGCCAGGCGCTGCAGTCGGTCGTGGACATAGCCGTCGATCAGAATGTGAGTGCAATTAACGCTATTGTTTTTTTAATGATATTTTTTGGTACATCCGAAACTGCAATTTGTTCCCTTAACTGTGTGTTTTTATTTTTTCCGTTGACACTTCAGCGTACTCTTGGACGTCCTTTAAATGTTTATTATTCATTTTTTGTTATTGCTATGGAAAGGGGTAATTGTGGAGGTATATTAGTTGGCACTAAAAAAAAGGTATCTAAGTATTTTGTTTACAAAAAAAAAGGGACCATAGTTTGTTCATAAATATATTATCCTTATTTCTTAGTAAGTGAGTAATTTCTGAGGTTTATAAAATGTCTTACTGATTTTCTGTACACTCATAATATTTTTCGCCCTATCTTCAAGAAAATCGCCATACAAATTTATTTTTCTTAATACAAGAAAATATGTTCTAAAAACAAGAACATTTTTCTTAAAAGAACAATAATTTTCTTAAAGATTGGGGAAAAATTAATATGCGTGTAGCTCAAAAAACTATCGTTAATATCTTTTATTAAGATAAACAATATCTAATATAAATTTTTTTAATTTCTTTGATAAAATGTGTTACAAAAATTTTCCAAGTTATTCGGAAATTAATTTTTGTCAAGAAAAAATTATAATAAATTACAACTAATAAACAGGATATAGAAAAGGATATAGGAATAAGCCCATCCAGGGTATCTCTCACCCATTAATCCCCTTGAAAGTCACTCTTGTTAACTGGCCCAGCCTCGCCTCGTCCGACCAAAAATTGCTTTTTTAATCAAATAAATGGGGGCGACAAAAACCGAAGAGCTTCAAATAAAAGTCATGTCTGGGAAATTGGCGCTTGGCCGCTGAAAAGCAAGGAACCGCCGAATAAACGGGCTGCACAAAAAATTGTTATGGAAATGGAATATTATAAAAGGCCAAAAGGCTGCAGCTGAAGAGCTGAACGGCAAAGTGCAGCAGAAAGTTCTCCGAAATAATTTGGACGTGCCAAGTCCAGAACGCCATTCATCCGCGTTTTGTGTATTTCGAGTTCAATTTAAAGTCCGTAAACTGAGGGCTTAACTGCGAATGTTTTTAATCTGATAGGTAAAGCAGAAAATGTCTGCAGTGTCAATGCTTTGTTATTGACAAATTATTAAATATTTACAGCGCACATTCTGAAATTCTGAAATACAAAATGACCCAGTTATAATTGGCAGCGACTGTCGGCGCGGCGGGTTAATAGTTCGCCCCGCAAATTCCCCCATCAATTCGCTCTCATTTAAATGCAATTCTCGTTTAGCTGCATTTATGCAAATGATTTCTTTATTTTATTTACACAAAAGTCGTCGCAATAACCATTGCGATGTGTGCAAACAGCAAACAATAAACACGCGAATGCTGTGGTATTTATTTATTTTGCACAATTTCCCCATTCAGCCGGCTTTAATATGTTATTGTTATGGGCGTAGAGCGTTGAGTTCTTAACGCCGACAACATTTCAATTAGCAGTCGCACACACAGCATAAACTTTAAATATAATTCTTCAAATTAATCGCCGTTTTTTAAGGGTCTTCTGTGGGCTTTGGATGTGGGCATAGTGAACACTTTGGAGCAGCCCATCCGCCGCTGTGGCCCCAAGATCGTGGCCATCAACACGGCCAACGGCAAGGTGGTGAAGAGCATTGACCTCAGCGACCTGGTCACCTCCGAGAGCCGTCTGCAGTTCATCGTGGTCGACTACTCCAAGGACAATAAGCCATTCGTGTGAGTTTAAGCGCAAATTAACTTTTATTTCGTCCGTAAAAAAGTGTCTCGCGGTAAGAGATTGCTTTCTTTGTGGCTTATTTTGATAAAGAAATTGACAGCTGACTTTCTGGGATTTATTATCTTCGTTTTATACAAATTCCTTACATTAATTAGAATATTTCCTATAATTACTATTTATTCCCAACCTCACAGCTATGTGGCTGATGCCGGAGCTCGCAGCATCCTGGTGTACGACATCACCCGCAACAAGTCCTACCGCATTGTCCTGCCCAAGGCCACCGCTCCCACCACCGACGTCCTGTACGTGGCGCTCACCTCGAAGCCAGACGGCACCTCCACTCTGTTCTTCAGCTACCTGAGCTCCCCGCGCCTGTACTCCATCAAGGGCGAGTACCTGCGAGTGGGCCAGGGTGCGGGTTCCATCATTGATGTGGGCCCAAAGCCCTATGGCAAGCAGGCGGTGCTGCTGGGCGCCGATGGCGGCACCTCGCTCTTCTTCCGCTACAAGGGCGAGAACGACATCTATCTGTGGGACTCGGAGACGTGCTTCAAGGCCGCCAATCTGCAGGAGGTGCAGCGCGGCGGCGATTGCCGCCTGTCCACCCAGGTCCTGCCCGGGCACAAGCGGTTCATGTGGGCGCTGGAGAGCAACTTTCATGACTTCATCTCGGATCGGACGGGCTGCAATGGGGCCTCCATTGTCCTGCATCCGGTAGTGAGAGAGTGCGACGATTGAGGAGCCCTTAATCTCATCATAAATGCTCTGATTTATTAGGATTTAGCCTTGATTTGTTTTCTTTCGTTATTAAAGATTGAGTTAAGATAAGCGAACTCCCGGCGGAACACACGCGTTGTTCATGAACACGAAGCCCTCGCGGCACTTCATCATCAGGGGATACAGGCTGCTGGCCGTCTCATTGACGCATACGTAGAAGTATCGACTGTCCGCGGCCCAGCCGCCCACCTGTCCTGAGCGACTGCAGCTGAACTGAGGGTTCGTGCACTGCTCACTGTCCCTGGGCAGGACACAGCTGTCCGAGAGCGTCGAGTAGCCCGCTCCGTTGGTGCACTGCCGCGGCATGTCTACCTGGAGATCGCTGCACTCGTGGTACCGCCGACAGTCGTAGGGATCGGGGAACGTGCCCGCCTGCTGGCAGGTGAAGGGACCCCGCTTGGGCACCCGGCACTCTGCCTGCCAGGTGCAGCCGTAGGTGCCCTCGTCGCTGCAGTAGAAGCTGTGCTCCGACTGGCAACCCAGCATCGGGATGGTGTCCCAGCTGCCACTGGCGTCCTTGACGCAGTAGCCCAGCGTGGTGCAGTTCAGGCACACGAAGCCGGCCGTGCGCACATCCAGGCAGGGATTATCCTGGGATGCTCGGACTGTGATGGCCAGGCCGAGGAGCAGGAGTAGAAAAACCTGAATTGGGGGCCACATCTCACAGACTGTTGATGAGCTCACCCAGGCTTCGGGCTTTTATAGCTCTTGGCTAATCAGGCTGGCGGTGTTCTTCACTTTAATTAAAAAGATAAGCCATGGAAAGTTCTAATTTGGAAGCCTTAATGATCATAGCTGGAAAGGTGTTCTTTCCCCAGAGAGAGTATTTATTTTTAAATGCTCAACAAGTTCCCGCAACACATCCAAGGGTTGTCAGGCTAAAGATCGTTCCCGTCAGGCACTTGGAATACAAGATTTCATCCCCCTTGCCACCGCAATGATAGTAGCCCGAGCAGTCGGTGGGGTCTCCGAATAACCCAAATCGCTGGCACTTTCCAGAGGAAACCTCCGAGCTCGGGGCCTCCGAGCCGCTGGTCTTCAGGCAAATCTTCTTCTCGTCATCAAAGGCGCTTCCAGCTGGGCAGTACTGGATCTGCAGCTTTCCACCGACACAGAGACAAAAGAAACTGGTCGAGGCTGCGCCGGGGCATGCGAATGGAGTGTACTCCTCCTGGCACTCCACCGTGCCCACCCGGCAGATCAAGCGGCTGGCATCGAAGGAGGTTCCTTCGGGACAGTCCAGGATCTCAAGGTGCAGGTCCCTGTTGCACAGGCAATACTGTGATGTGTTTGTGGTTGTACCCTCGGGACACACGGATATCTGGAAGCGTTGGCAGTCAACAATGTCCTCGGACACACAACTATTGCTAATGGTGTTGAGATAGTAGCCAGTGGGACAGGAGGGATCAGCTGCAGCCAATCCCCTGGCTAAGACAACCGCCAGGCCAACGAAAAGAAAAGAAAACTGCACAGTGGATCTCATTTCGAAGATTCCTAAAATGGAGCCACTCTGCTCTTCCTTATATAGGAGTAGATATTAAAGCGGGTAAATGTTCTGGCTTAATTAATAGATAAAGTGGAGAGAAGGCGACATATTAATTCCTAAATTCTGGTATCTCTGAAATAGAAAGGCAAGAAATGAATTTATCATTGACAAGACAAGTTTTTTAATCTCATATTTAAGCCATAGGTCCTGGACAGCTCCAACCTTGAAACTTTGTGTCCAACAAATATACATATACTTTAAATTTTGTCCTTGCAATCGAAATGGAATTTGATCTTCCACATCATATACTTAATCTTGGATCGTTGACTCTCAATGACTTCCTTGCTCTCCAGATCAATGTATAAATCTAGGATCTCGTTCCCCAAAACAGTCTGTATCGGCTCGATCTTACTTGGCTTGCAGGGATCAATATCTTCACGCGACACCACAGCCCACATATTGGTGTTGATGTTCTCGTTCTGAGACTCAAAGTAACTAAAGATGCCACAGGTTGACTTCTTGGGTTTGATAACAGGCAGCACGATTGAGCACCTGATGAGTTTAAAGAACTCGATGAACGAAAGGGCCGAGTGGGGCGGGCTTAGCTCCTTGATGGCTTCGATCAGCCACCTGCCAGTGACGTCGTCCTTGCAAATAACAAGCATGTTCCCGTCAAACACCGACGTCGGGACGCACTGACTGAATTGAATATTCGGAATAGCGCAGTTCTCTATGGTGTCAAATATGTGACTAAGGACCAAGGTGGTGTCTACGGGCTCGGCGCTGGATTTCTCACTGGATATGACTATCCCATATCGGCGTTGATCCGGCATGGTCCGGGCGAAAGGAGGACGAGTGTCCGGCTTGCCGCAATCCTTGGCCAGGCAGCACTCCTTTTCCCTATTGAAGCACTCGCTTTCGCCTGCGTCCTCCAGGCTGCTGCCGCCGGTACAGTTCGTCATGTCTTCGGAGAAGTCGGTAAAGGAAGTCATTGAAAGAATGATGAAAGAAATTTTGAGTACAGAATTTAGCTTAAAAAAAGTGTGGCTTATAAAAGTGTTGGCTTGAAAAATATTGAAAATTTTGGAAGAAAAAAGGAATGAAAACAATATTTTCAGAATATGTATTTATGTATTCCGAAAATGTATCACCACAAATTTCACTTTTGTGTTACGATGTGTATTGTTGGGAGCCTAGAAAACTTATGACTATCTGGGAATCTGTCTGTGACTGGGTAGAAATCTTTTTGACATTTTTTCTCAAGGCATACTCGATGGAATTTTTCCTAAAATTTGAATACAACTGGGAGTTTTAAGAAAATAAAGTTTTAGCCCATATATCTACCTCGCTCTCACTGGTCTTTCTTAAACCGTTTATAGTTTATTATATAGGTTATTATATACATACTTCTTTTCTGACTTTATCTCAGCGCAGAAATTTGGTTTTGTCAGTTTTGTCGCCGCTTTCGTCTTCTGGCGTTTATTTTACATTCGCCTTAATCAAACACTGAAAAAGTATGCAAAAGTAATCATACATGTATATATTTATATCTCTTTATTCAACGATAAGACTTCGCAACCATACATATAAATATTAAATACATATCAGCAGTCGCCCAGGACGCAGGAGGAGACCTCCGGGCGATAGTGAGTGCCCTGCGGACAGTCCATGTGACGCAGGGTTCCGTTCAAAGCGGAGCAGTAGTAATACTTCCGGCAATCGCTGCCATCGGCGATCAGACCCACGTGCTGACAAGTGTTGGGCATCACGGAGAAGCCGTCATCATTAGGGTCCACGACGACCGACGAATTATCATCAGGGCTGGATGGCGGTAGGACATTGGAGCCGGCACGACACACATAATCCACAAAGGTCTCGCCATCGTTGCAGCGGTGCAGCGAGGGATAGATGACGATGGTGTCGTTAAGGTTCTGGTTAACCGTCGACTTGCACACGTAGAAAATATTGGCATTGGTGGGCCAGGGCGCCACGTAGCCGGCGTGAGGGCAGTAGTACTGGCGCTGCAGGCACACCGGATCACTAAGGGTCAGTGTGCACTGGCCGGTGCGGGCGTCAAAGGCCTTGTCATTGCCGCAGTCGACGGCGGCGGCCACCAGAGTGGCGCCCACAAAGTAGCACATGTGATACTTCTGGCAGTCATAGGGATCCGGAAAGATGCCCTGCGAGGTGCACTGGAAGTTGCCCTCGATGCCAAACGGATGGCATGGCCCCGTCTCGTTAGTGCAGCTGCCCAAACGGGCGTTGCAATAATACCCGTTGGCCACGTCACAGGACTCCACGGGTATGTTCACCCAGCCGTTGGAGTGGCGCACGCAGGTGGCCAGTAGTTCGCAGGACTCGCAGATGGGACCCGGGCTCTGGCGGCCCTCGCAGGAGTTCGTTTCCCGCGGCTGTATCCGTCGAGTGGTCACAGTGGCTGCCCGCGAATGGGCCACGACGTTGAGCAGGAGCTGGAAAGGCATTGAATTAATGAGGGATTTAACCAAGATTACTTTAAATAAGTAAGCTTTTAAAGCTTGAACTCCTTACCACGCTCACTATTAGTTTCTTCAAGAACATTCTGACGTATTCCCTTTGTATTCCTCTTTCCGCCAATATTTTTCAGTCACGTCCAACTCCCACGAGTATTTCCAATTGTCTGATGCGATGCCTCCTCTGTTGGCCCCAAAAATATCAGAGTTAAGAGATAGCGCTTTATATCTTTCGGTGTCTGTGTTTGCCTATCAACTTTCGAAAGTCGAATGGGAGTTGGGCAAAGTAGCAAGCACAGCAACAATTCTAATTACAACAAATAGATTGGAAGGAATGCCGCAATGATGAGTAAGTAAGGCGTATTTACACAAAAGACAAAAAAGAATGCGGACTGAGTGTTTATGGGTAAACAAAAGCAGAACATTTAGACCATTTCACAGTGTTTGTGGTCAAATATTTGGCTTTAATTTCTATCAATAAAAGCAATTGAAATAAGACATCTTGGGCATTATCTATGCTACTAAATTGCCTAATTATAAAATATAATTCTCTTAAATATATTTTGCCGAGTAGGGAATGTCCCAAAAAAACGTCCCAGATTAATTTTCAAACAAATTCCCAATGGCAAGCCTTAGGGTCGTTGAATGACAAAAATGTCCTCAGTTGACTTCAGCTTTTAGTTATATTTAGACGGCAATAATTAAGTTTTATATGCTGGGAAATTGCATTTACATTCAAATTAAAAAAACCCGCCAAATATCGATTTACAATATATAATCGATTGTTTAAAGAATTCAATCGATTTGTATGATTACGTTTTGTTCACTTACGTAGTTTGCTTACGTCTGGTAAATATAGGTGTGACCAGTTGCCGCGAAGGAAAAATCGTATTTATCTGACGAATAAAATTTTATACCTGGTGGGCACACTGCATTTCCAACGCGAAAGGATACAAAGGAACAAAAACATAAAGGAAACAAAGGATGAGCAAGTTACCAGGCGGAAATCTGGAGTTTGTCCGCGAGGACGACTTCGTGGAATACTACATATTCCCCAAGCTGCCGGATAACCTGCGCGACGAGGCGCAAGTGCAGCAGCAGATGGAGCAAATCCGCTCGGAAATCTCGGTCATTGTTCGGGAAAAGTCGCTGGAGCGGAGCTACCTCTGGCACAAGGACGAGTTCCAGCTGCAGATACGGACGGGCAGTGCCCAAGAGCGGCTGTTGAACGAGGAGACCAACGTGGAGGAAGAGGAGGAGCTGGGTAAGGGTGCTGCCGCTGCCGCTGCTTCTATAAATAGTTCCTGAATACTGACCATTACATTTGCATTCCATGTTCCCGCCCAGGTGACCTCCCGCCCCATTTCCACGGCGTAACCCATTACGGCGACAACATCAGCGACGAGTGGTTCATCGTGTATCTGCTCACAGAGATCACACGCACGCGGTGGGATTGCATTGCCCGCGTCAGCGATTCGGATGGCGAGTTCCTGCTCATAGAGGCGGCGGACGCCCTACCGGACTGGGCCTCGCCGGAGACCTGCGAGCAGCGGGTATACCTCGTCGGCGGCTGCCTGCAGCTGCTCCAGAACTCGGCCGCCAGCAGCCAGGAGAAGTCCATCAGCATGGCCACTGCTGTGCAGCGCATCCGAATGAATCCCACCCTCTACCGCTGCTCCCGGGAGATACAGTCGTGCATCGACTCCCGGCTCAAGGAGTTCCAGATCGCCCAGCCCCACTTTTCCATCCACCGCCAGGTGGTGGAGCTCCCCCAGAGCGCTGCCCAGCTGCTGAAGCAACAGCCGCGCCTGGTCTCGGCCGCCGTAAGGGCCTTCTGCGACCGGGACTCGCTGGACACCAAGGCGCTGCGCACCATGCGCTACTTCCCGCCGGAGGCCAAGCGCCTGCGTACCAACGTGCGCTTCACCCGCTGCCTCTACGCGATGCTCATGCACCAGCAGTACGTGCCGGAAAAACGCCTCGGCTGGAACCTAACAGACGCCGTCTCCGAGCCGGAACTGTACAAGGAACAGCTCATGGGCGTGAAGCTGGCCAGCGGACTGGAGATCCTGGCGAGCCAGGCCAAGCGGGTGGAGGGCCAGCAGCTGGAGGAGATGCCCGCCTGGCGGTCCTACCTGCGCAGCTTGCAGGGCAAGGGATACTTCCGCGAGAACATCGAGGGCAGTGCCGCGTACAAGGAGCTGCTGGCCAAGGCCAAGGACTACTTCCGAGGCAACCAAGAGCGCTTTCGCACCTCCACGCGCGTGGGTGCCGAGATCCTGGAGCTGCTGCTCCACCCAGCGGAGGCTGCTTCCGAGGAGCTGCGCGACGAGGAGAACAACCTGCAGCCCAGCGACTCGGACGAGTGGCTTAACATCAGCGCCGAGGACCTGGACTCGATGCTCCAGGATCGCTATGGTCCCCAGAAGCTCTACAAGCCGAATGGCGACATCAACGCCGAGGAGTTCACCAAGCAGCTCTCCGAGTTCCTTGATCGCCAGTCCAACTACGAGGGCATCGAGCATCGCGGCAGCGAGGAGCCGGAGCTGGACTCCGACGACGATGAGGAGCCGACGCAGAAGCCCAAAACCTCCTCCTCCGGTCTGGGTTTCGGGGCCAAGGTGAAGAAGAACGCGTCCATGCGGAAGGCCTGCCAGCGCAACTCACTCATCCAGGCCGAGGAGCCGGACAGCACGCACGTGCGGAACTTCCTGGACTTTGTCATCCCGGAGGACAACTGGGACTCCACCTCGGAGATGAGCGACTACGCGGACGAGGACGATCTGGAGGGTAACCTGAAGGCCCTGGCCGGCTCGGCAGCCGCTGTCTTCCCGCTGGACCGACAGATCCAGTCGTACATGCAGCAGATGGACCGCGAGCTGGCCCAGACCACCGTGGGCAAGTCCTTCCACGGGCAGAAGAAGAAGAAGGCCGAGGATGAGGACGACTTCGACGACATTGAGGACTTTGAGCCCATCAACATCAATGTGAACACGCTGCGCAACATGATGGACAGCTACCAGTCGCAGGTGGGCGGCGCTGGACCCGTCTCCAATCTCTTTAGCGCCATGGGCGTGGGCATGGCCGCCGCTGGCGAGGATCGCGAGCCCAAGGATCTGTCCGAATCGGCCGTTTAAGCCGGATAAACAGGGATTAGTCTAGTCTTAAGTCCGTCGAATCGAGTAAATGTGTATTGATTGTAATTTCTGGAGTAATCTCTTTAATGTATTCCTAATCCTTGGAGGCGGGCACAAAGTTTCCATAGTCGCGCCTCACCTTCATGGGCGGCTCGTTGCTGGAAGGATCATGGGAGCGCTTGGAGCCACCGGGTGGATCGTGCCGCGGGCTGTGTTCGTGAGAGCGCTTGAAGCTGCCAGATCCTGACCCTCCTTCGTAGCGGTCCCGATCCCGGCGATCTCGGTTATCGTATCGGTTGTTGTGGCGACGGTTGTCTGTATATATATTTAAAGATTAGTAGTATACCTTTCTGCAGGTCAACCTTGGTAACCCACCTCTGAAGCCCCTGTCGTGGTTGTTGTGATATCCGGCTCCTCCGCGCCTCTGCCATCCCCTGTCGCCGCCGCCGCGACGGTGTCCATTGAATCGATTGTATGGGTGGTAGCCACCACCTCCTCCTCCGCCCGAAAATCCACCACCACCACCACCTCCTCCTCCGCCGCCGCCGCCACCCATCCAGTTCTCCACGATTGGCGGTTCCGGCACAGGCTTGCTGCAGTGCGCTACGAACTCTGGATCATCGTCTGTGAAGCGGTCGGCGAACTCCAGCTCGCAGGACTCTAGGAAAGTGAGGTCCTTGTCCGCCAGGCGGCGGTTTATTTTTCGATTGGGGTCGACCATTATCCTGATATTATTAATAACTTAATTCTTTTCGCGTTTTGTGTGCACTGCTATGGGCACGCTCAGCTGAGTCTGGGCGCGTTCAGCAGCAGCAGGGCGCGTTCAGCGTGTTTTTTTTAAATTCAAAAAGTTTAAATATATTTTTAATTTGTGGCTTGAGCAAACTTGTTTATAAATTAAAGATATATTAATGTTAAACAATAACTTTTTTCAATGATTAAAAATGAAATATAACATTGCTGAACGCGCTTTAAAGTATTCTAGACTCTGTGCAAACCTGGTCACACTGCTCAATACCTTGCGGGGGAGTTTTCCGCGGAAAAATGCCATTAATTAGCCAGTTTAACGGATTATGTGTCGCCAGCCAGCAATAGAGAGCAGAACATGTCCGCGCCTCGTTGCCACAGCCAACCAAGGATCCACACGCACACTCAGAAGCTGGAGGAGCAGCACCACGTCAGTGGAGGAGGTGGACGCACCAACAGGAGCACCCGTAGCACGAGGAGCTTCCCCCAGCGCCGCCACTAGCCATGGAACAGTCCGTGTCCGCCAGGTGGCTGCGGCGCTACCGCGCCTTCTTCCTCGTCCTGCTGCTCATCGTTGCCATCCAGCTGTTTCTGGCCTACAAGTCCCTGGACATTGTGGGCGGCAGTTCCGGTTCTGGCCTGGATGCGGGTGAATCCCCCGCTCAGCCACCGCCCCCGCAGGCTGCGCCACAGGTCCAGCCGGCGGCGCCCAGAACTAAGCTAACCGCCCAGCAGTTGGGCTTCCAGCCCGAGTGCGACATCCTCGCCCGGGAGGCCATCTCCGCCCTGCAGCGCGCCAAAACGAAAGACTGTCGAGAACATATCGCGCAAATTGCCTGCGCCATCCAGGCTGGTCGCTTCTATGCGCCCCAGCTCCGGAGTAGCTGCCCGTCGGGCAACCACACGGCCAATGTGTCGCTGGGCTGCTACAAGGACGAAAAGGACCGTCGTCTGCTCGCCGGATACTACAGCAGCTCCAAGACCTCCAATTCACCTGCCATATGCGTGGAGCTGTGCCTGCAGAGCGGCTATCCGTATGCGGGCGTCCAGTACGGACGCGAGTGCTTCTGCGGCTTCGACACACCGCCGCGGGCCGCCAAGTTGCCGGACTCCAGCTGCAACACCAAGTGCCTGGGACACGCCAAGGAGATCTGCGGCGGTTTCTACGCCATGAATATCTACGAGACGGGCATAGCCAGTGAGTACAGTAATTGATTTCGTATTTTTATCAGACCCTGGGATGGTAATATTTCCATTTTGGTTAAAAAGGACCTTCTGTTCTATCGTCGCTTTCTTTGTAATCCTCTCAAGAAAATATATACTAGATATACCTACTATCATGATACAATTATATAAGGTAGTTTCATCAATAATTCTCAACGAGTTCTATCTGTTAGCAAGTGTTAAGCCACTCTCTTTTCTTTTTATCTCCTCATTTTCTTTCTCTCTCTTCTTGCTTTCTCCTCTCCCTATCTCATCCTCTCTCCTCTTGCTTTATCCTCTTCTCTCTAATTCCTCTCTCCTCTTCAAGGAAAGGTCTCTCTGCACTTATGTTTGCGTTGCACTATAATTCCCAACGAGTTCTAGATGTTAGCAAGTGGTAAACACGCTGAATACTAATGAGGGGCACATCCTTCTTCCTCTTCCCTTCTATTATCTCTCTGAGAGCGAAGCGGAAGACCTAACAAGTTATTGTCCCCGTCAAAGCTGGTGAGACTACCTTATATTATTGTATCATGGACTGCCCTACTTTATGTGGGCCTTAATTCGCGGACTTCCTCGTGGTTTTGCATTGGTCTCCACCTGATCAAATATTTTGCTTAGCTGAGGAGAGAAGATATTAACAGCTTGATAAATTCAAATAATATTAGCCCAATGAATACTAGCCCTTTCAAATATAAAGAACTGGCTACATATTTACATATTTGTTTTCTATAAAAATGTGCAACCCCTTGCAGAGTTCACTGCCCAACTGGCGGCCACCACTACTCCACCGGCGGGTGTGAAGCGCGTGCGGATCGCATTTCTGCTGACGCTGAACGGCCGAGCGCTGCGTCAGGTGCACCGACTGCTGAAGGCGCTCTATGCTCCGGAGCATGTCTACTACATACATGTGGACGAGGTGGGTCAACGGCCGGAACTTGGAAATTAAAAAAGCGAGCGCTAATTAGCACAATTTGCAACGGCCGAAATAGATTTATTTATGGTCTACCCAACCGCTATCTAGCTGCAGCTTAAAAGCCTTGAACTAGTTAGTGACTGGTTATGTGAGCTATCTCGTTTAATACGCGAATGTGCACAAGTGCGCTGCAGTTAATTTACATTGTAAACTAATTGCTGCTCTGCTCGGGTATTGTGAGATAACTTATCACCGAGACACGCTCTTGGAGCTGTCATTTAAATTAATATATTATCTTCTTTAAAATCCCCCTTAGCGGCAGGATTACCTCTACCGAAAGCTGCTCGAACTGGAGGCCAAGTTCCCCAACATCCGCCTTGCCCGCAAACGCTTCTCCACGATCTGGGGCGGAGCCTCCCTGCTGACCATGCTGCTCCAGTGCATGCAGGACCTGCTGCAGTCCAACTGGCACTGGGACTTTGTGATCAATCTGAGTGAGAGCGATTTTCCCGTGAAGACGCTCGACAAATTGGTGGACTTCCTGAGCGCCAATCCGGGCAGGAACTTCGTGAAGGGCCACGGCCGAGAGACGCAAAAGTTCATTCAGAAGCAGGGCCTGGACAAGACGTTCGTGGAGTGCGACACGCACATGTGGCGGATAGGAGATCGCAAGCTGCCGGCGGGGATTCAGGTGGATGGCGGCAGCGATTGGGTGGCGCTCTCGCGACCCTTTGTGGCCTACGTAACGGATCCCAAGGAGGATGATGAGCTGCTGCAGGCCCTGCTCAAGCTCTTCAGGCACACTCTTCTCCCCGCAGAGTCGTTCTTCCATACGGTTCTGAGGAATACCCAGGACTGCACCAGCTACGTGGACAACAACCTGCATGTGACCAACTGGAAGCGAAAGCAGGGCTGCAAGTGCCAGTACAAGCACGTGGTGGACTGGTGCGGCTGCAGCCCGAACGACTTCAAGCCGGAGGATTGGTCCCGGCTGCAGGCCACGGAGCAGAAGTCACTGTTCTTTGCCCGCAAGTTCGAGCCGGTGATCAACCAGGCGGTGCTGCTGCAGCTGGAGGAGTGGCTCTACGGTCCGTACACCAGCGAGTACGCCAATCTGCATGGGTACTGGCAGTCCCTGTACCACCACGAGGATGTCCATGGATCTGGCGATGATCTAGCCAGGAGCATAGGCGACAGCGTAATGCGGCTATCCGCTCGCCAGGCCAGGCTGGATCCCCTAGAGCTCATAGAACTCACCCACTACCTGCACCGGGATCAGTACAAGGGCTTCGTGGTGCGCTACAGGGCCAGAAGCTCCTCTGGCCAAGCCATCCACTTGGAGACCCGAGTGCGTCCCGTGCAGCAGGGCAAGCTGGCGAGGAACGCCCGTTTCAGCAAGAGATTGCGCAACTTTGAGGTCTCCACGGACTTTGATCAAAAGGAGCAGGTGGCCCGCAACTTTGCGAAGCTCCTGGGACCCCACAGTGAGCTGCTACTCAGCTATACCCTCCAGGCCACAGCGGACACGGGCGGGGCTTCCCACTCCTACAACCTCACCCTGCTCTGGATAGATCCTCTAGGCCGCCTGCAGGACTTCAATGAGCTGCATGTCGAGGACTCGTCCAGCGATGTGATAAACCACTCGAAAACCCTGCTCAAGCATCCCCTGACACCCGGCATCTGGACAGCCAAGTTGATAGGGCGCAGCTCCATCTACGCGCAGCTCAAGTTCCTGATTTCCCCGCTCGCCTACCACAAGGGCTATCCCCTCGAGATGTCATCGGAGGCGGAGGAGCTCAATGGTGGCCTCACAGTGGCCCTGCCCGACGACTTCGAGGTGCCCTTGGAGTGGCTGCAGTACCTCCACACCGACGACGAGCAGTTCATCCTGCGCGATGAGTCCGCAGCCAAGGGAAGAATGCTGGGACAGGAGCTGCACGGTTGGATTGACGGATTGGTGGGCAAGTTCTTTCAGCTCCGCGAGAGCTGCGTGGTGGAGGCCGACGTAGCCGCAGGGATACCTTTGCCACTCTGTAGCGACGTCTCCTGGAGCTCACTGGCTCCCGATCCCAAGAGCGATGTGGATGCCCTGCTCAAGTGAGAGAGCCATTGCCAGCCATTTACCATTTACCGGTTTTTTGTTATTAATTCTCTAGTGTAAATAACCACTTTTTGTAGCTCTTTTTCTCTCCTCAGTGTTCGTTTTTTGTCTTCTATAGATTATTGTGATAATTGTGAACTAGTGCAAGCAAGCGCCATCTTGACCGGACGTGGTTTTCCACCGCTCCACATATTTTGATTTGATTTTTAATAGTAACTATAATTGAGCATAGCATTTTGCCGTTTAGCAAAGTAAGTTAGAGATTCGATCGCCTTGTAAATACGCAACGCACTTAACTGGACACCAAATGAACGCATTGCAGCCAAATATCATGGAGGCAATCCAGAGTTAACTGTACATAACGGGTTAGTAGAGCTGGGAAAAAATCGATTGCAATATCGATACTTTCGATTCTTTTTTTTTTTGGTCGATGTATTGTGAACCATTCATCTTTTGGTTCATCAATGGCTTTTGAAAATGAAATCATTTCTTTTTTTTATGTCCTGGAAACGTAGTTTATATTCGCATTTTATATTCTTCCGTTATTTATGTTTTAAAAACCTCTACATTTTCTTTATTTATATTAAAGAAATGTGTTTTTGGTTTGCTCTTTATATGTATCAGTATATGATCTCCATGAATTGATTTCTATAAATTAAAAAATATAAATAATAGTTTTTTGTTCGATTTAATCGATATAATCGATGTTATGTTATCGATGCACTGAGAATTGATTTTTTCCCAGCTCTACGGGTTAGCTAGACGCAATATTCCTTAACTAAGTCGTAAGCTAGGGCACACCACCAGATACCAGATACCAGATAGCAATTGAGTGGAACAGCAGCATTTGCATTCACAGAGTTTTCGATTTCGATTTCTTCGATTTTTTGATTCACATATCAAGTTATCCAAAGTAATAAATGAGCAATTCTACATGTACTAAGTGGTGTTTCAAAGATTCATTCATTCCTTGGTTGAAGTGGAACGCCCCAGGGGAACATTGGGGCCGGAATTGATGTATTTAGTAGGTTAGACTTAAGTAGACTTAAAGCCAAGGCTATTTTGTACTGCCGTTTGGCTGCCGGCGGCGGCGGGCAGCCCTTAGATGCAGAGATCCTCGTCCGGATCCTCCTCGTCAAAGTCATCGTCGGCATCGGGTGTGTATATGATGTTGCCCTCGGACGGCTCGCTGGTGCTGGAGTAAAGATTTTGTCAGATTGCATTCCCTAAATCCCATTGGATCCCCCACTCACCGTTCATATGGCAGGGTGAGTGCATTGCGGGCCACAACCTCGTCCTCGTCGAGCTCAATCTTGAAGGTGCTGCTGGCCGGCTCTGGTGTCTGTTCCACTTCGGGCGATGCCTGCTTGTTGGGCGAACCTCCCGCTGGGCTGAGTCCTCCTCCTCCTCCGTCCAGCGGCGTCACCTGGAACTGGGTTTTGCTGACCTGACAGCCATAGCGCCTGTTGGTCACCCCACCGCCTGGCTTGCGCGATATCAGCGACAGCCTGGTGTCCGTCTCCAGGCGCAGCACCAGTTCGGCGAGGTACTCGCAACCCGCAAGGATGTAGGCGGCATGGGGATGCTGCAGGTGCTGGGGAGAGGCCCAGAGGAAGACGCGACGCACGTGCTCCGAGCGACGCAGCCGGTTGAGGAAGCCGAAGATGAAGGCGGGCGACTGGTAGCACAGCAGATCGGCCAGTGTCGGCAGGATGACGTTGTAGCCGGAGGAGGCCTTGGGTCCCGCGGAGGCATCCAGGTCTCCTGCTTCCACCGACTGAATGCTGCTGTTGTTGTTATTGTTGATGTTGTTGTAGTTGGCGCACTCGGTGACCAGGGCATCGAAGCTGGCCACGTGCTTCAGGTGGATGCCGGCGGGCATTGCCTTGACCGTGTCTGCCCCCTGTCCCTGCTCGTGCAGCAAGCTGCCGATGAACTTGGGGGCAATGCGCTCCCGATTTAGCTCATCTGCAAGTGGATTTGGCGAGGGGCAAGAGGACGCTGGGAGGTTAGTTTATTGGCACGCAGCGATGTCTATTTTGGCTTACCTATCACGAGGACCACCTTTTGCTTGGTCACCACCAGGTTGGATAGCATTTTAATTGTTAATCTTTTGATTTAAGAATTGTTAATTGTGCTGCTTTTTGATGTGCGCCAAAATGCCAAAGTGCTGCTACATTTGCCATGTGCCCTGAGTTGGTCACACTGGCGCTGATATGATGCCAGGGCTGCTAAATGAGAAGTAAGTTAAATTTTAAAAATATACGTACTCAAATTTGTAATATTTTTAGATATTACATTAATAAACAAGTTAAATTTAATTAAGCTTACTGTATACGATTTAAAAAAAATATTTTTAAAGCTATTTGTTGCATTTGTTGTGGCTGTGCCGCCCTGGTTGTCCCGCTTGTTTCCAAATGAGTAAACAGTAAAAACAACGCAAAGCGGCTCAACAGATCGAATTACACAGCTTAAAGCCCTTTGATAGTGAAAGTCTGACCTTGAATTTAAATGCTTATACTAAATTAAGCGACAATAAATATGCTAAATATGAATGGAGGCAGCTGATCGGATGCTGACGTAGTTAAATTCGCGTGCCTCTCTTTTTGTCTTGCCAAAATATAGATCTCTTTGTGCTTGTGCGGTTTTTGTTCTTGAGTGTTTATTAGTCCGCGTGTCTGAGTGGATAAAATATTACTGGAGTATTATTAATTAATTTTGTAAACTGTAAGTAGAAACCGTTTCATTTTAGCCACGTCTATAAGTAGTTAGTAGATAAAGACAACTTGGTTTTGGCTTTTCATTAATATCTAACAAGTGGTTGTAGTTCTCGCTCTCTCTCTGTCTCTCTCCCTATCTCTGCGAGAGTATTTGAAAGTTTGTTGTTTACCGCCGATGTGCATGTATTTGTGTGTTTTTACCGTTCTGAGCTTGCAATCAAAAGCTTGCTCGTACGAAAGGGCCCGAAAAAAGGGGGCAGGATGGGACTTGGCTGTCAGGGCTTTTACGCCCACACGCTGCGGCTTTGCAGAAGAATTTTCCACCGCTTTTCCTCCATATGGCAAGTTACAGCTTCCTGGCATTGCAGGCCGTTAGTTCAACAAGTAAAGAGCGTTTTTACACCCTCGTAGAAGGAAATCTGCGCAAAAGAAGTGGGAGTGAAAAACCCAAAACGTCATCGCCTTAAAGTCTTTAATTGGGTGCTAAAAGATAAGCGAAGGCTGTATTAAACCCAGTCATTATCTGCGGAGTGTAGCGAATCATCAAGTATACGCCATGTTGTTCTCACTGGGTGAGTGTGTGTACATACAGTCGTACTTCGGTATGACAAATCAAGTTGGTTTTTATTAAAAATAGAAAATTCAAAGGAATTGCGTAATTTTCCTTGCACTGTTTGTCGAAGTATCTTTACTATAATAAAATCAATAATACACATTAAAAAAAAATTAGGTAAAAAATATGATTTTCGGCGAAATTCGATTTTTATAAGCCAAATTGTTCAAGTTCTAGAGGTCCCACCGTTAAATATAATACCTAGACACTGTTCATCTGTTCAGGTTCCTCTGTAGGTTCTGTAACTCCAAGTTTTGTACCCTAAAGGTCCCTAGTTAACGAAGTTCCACTGCCCTATCCCATTATTATTATGCATAGAACATTAAAGTCAAAGCCAAAGCAGCAATTGAAATGCAGGCAGCTCGGTGACAACAATAGTTTGAATGGAGCTAAGGAATGCAAAAAATATAAATCCCCATTGCACCCACACCCCCTCCCCCTGCTCGGAACCAGCCAAAACAACCTGGTCCGGCATACTAACCAGCGATTCTTGGCACCCATCCATCCCCCCAACTGGAATTAACATTAAAAGTCAACCGATTATCCCTCCCGAGCCCCGAACAGCGAACAAAAATCGCATGCGATACGTTCGTGGGCGGGGAAAAAGCTTTTATTAACCGTCGCCGGGCGGCGGCTGGAAAACTTTAAATTCAGTTGCGCATTGCACGCCGAGCTGTTCGGTTGCCTAAAGCGTCGTGTTTCGTGTTAGTTAGTGTAGCTTTCTCCCCGTGGCATTGTTGTTGTTCTCGTGATTTAACGCTGGCCAGTTGCATGTGTTTTTCTGGTTAATTACTGCTGGTGAACTATTGATTAATCCGTGCACGGACACTAGACCACAGACATGTCAAAGGACTCGGACGTAGAGCAGGCCGCCATGCCGGTGAAGGAAATCAAGGTGGCGCCCGCCATTCCGGAGGAGCCACCTGCTGCGCCGGCAGCTGCAACAGCTCCAGCTCCAGTCCCAGCTCCGGCCACGGTCTCCACCGCAACAACAGTGATCGCTGTGACCAATGGAGAAAAGCCAGTGGAAGTGACACCGGCAGCAGCAACATCAGCAATACCAGCAGCAGCAGCGACAGCAACAGCAGAACAAGTGCAGCCAGCAACCACCATTGGAGGCATTGAATTGGCAGCAACGGCAACAGGTAGACGACAGTGAATGGCATTGGATTGGGCCTCAAGTTTGATTAGTGCAAAGTAAAATCAACTAGCAAACAGCAAAAACAGTTAAAGCCAAAAACACACAGCGAAAAAAAGAACATGTTTAGTTAACAAATTAATTTTGTTGAATTTAAAGTGAATATTTCATCAAGAGGTTATTATGACTCTGTAAATATATAGAAATTTTGGTGATGAACAAGGGCTCCCTTCCGAAACAATTGTGAGACAACTCTAATGGAATTTAAAAGATTATTCTATCAAGAGGTTATGATGATATCTCTAATATAAAGAAATATTTTCTGGCTTCCTTCTTAAACAATTGTGAGCTTAAGGTAGCTTTTCGAGACCTAAATGTTCCCTTTAAAAACTTATGACGCCTTCTGTAATATAAGAGAAATATCTGGAAAATTAACATTAATTAAGAAGGCTGACTCCCTGCCGAAACAAATACGATTTCAAGGAAGATATGCATTTGTACATAGTTACACTTCAGTTATTTAAAACTAAATTCTTTTAAAATCTATATTTTTTGCGCTGTGCAAAGTTTAGTTTTTAGTAAAAGTTAAAGCAAAACGCATAGCCAGACCGAGAGAAAGAGCGACTACTGCAAAGCCTCCCACTTCTCCTCCTCGTTTTTTCACCTACCTCTCATCACGACTAGCTGAATTTCACTTTAGTTTTTCAGCCTTTTTATTTATTTTACTTTTGCTTGTCTGTCTTCGAATTTTTACGCTTTTCCAAAGTCGTCATCGTCGAGTTTTACTTTCTGTGCGCTTATGTAGATTGTTTCTTTTTCAAATTTTGCGCACGATCTGCTGCAACGCTTTGGTGCTCATCATCGGCAGCTAACAAACTAACAACAGCCAGGCCAGCGGCGCCTGGGCACGCCCACTTAACCCTAATAATTAACAATCATAATCGCAATTAATGCGCCAATTAATTTCTCTCGCCAAAAGACAAAGAGATCTTGAGGCGAAATGGAGCAAACTCGAATTTATTGAATAACTGGGGACGACGACGCGTGGCTCTGCTGCCATTTATAGGCATTTATTATTACGATTGCACATTCGCCACAAATGTCTCTGGCCCACTTATCAGTCAATTTACAAGTTAACAGCAAACGGCCGAGGCTTATTTGCAGTTGGCTCGAGTTTGTAATTGAAACATAATTTGCATACAAAACTTTAATTAGGTTGGCCCTTATCGCGAGGGCAAGTGCACCGGAGTTTACAGAGTTTAAGGAGGAAATAGGAATAGTTATCAAGGTGTATTAGGGACCTGGAACTTACTTGAACTCTTTAAGTATATCCTACTATTTTTTAGTAAAAAAACTCTTGGTTATATATACCTTTAACCTCCACGTATCATAGCATGAACGATAGGAATTTTTTAATTTATTTAATGTGCCATTTCGCACCACATCAAATATTGGACTCAAGTTTGCTTGATGCTATTTAAAGCGCTTTAATATCAGATGGTTAGACTATCTCGAGAACATGCTGATAACACTTTTCCGGCTGCCCGATAAAATGCGGAAAAACTCTCTCTCGCGGCTGGCACAGAAATTAATGTTGGGTAAACAAATAATAAAAGTGTTTACCCATGAATTAGCCAAATTAGGCCTGCCGAGTGGCCCGTGGAGATGGCATTTGGGGCTGGGCCGTACGGTGTCCGTCTCCGAGTGCTTTTCCCCATAAATTTCTAGCGCCAGCCAATATGTTTAGATCTCGTCGGTGGCCGTATCGGATTCCGGGCGACAAAGGAGCTGCTTGTTTGTTTTTGAGTGGAACGGGTGCAGCTGGCCGTGGATCGTTGATCCAGATTGCGTTTACAGCACAAAATGCGATCTAGGGAGAACATAATATACACATAACTGGCCAATACGGGAAAACCCTATATTTGTAGGTCTGGACTTAAGAACGCTAAACCAATTGGTGTTATTATAAGGCCCATAAAAGAATAATTAGAAAAAATAAAATAAACCAGTTGCATACTTCATTACTGATCCTCCACATGTGGAGGAACAGTTAATGCAAGAACAGCAAGACCTAATAAACCAGGTGGTAACGTTGTCAAGCAAAAAAAAAGAAGAGGTAATAAAAACCATGTCTTAAAAAAAATAAAAATAATAAATAAATTAGAACCAAGAGTCGCATGCTTTTTAAAATAAAGAAAACAGGCTCAGGAAATGCGACCTGGAGACAAAAAATGCGAAATAAAGTATATTTTTTACATGTGTTTTTGGTTAAAACCAGACACGGTATTCTCCAACTGGGCTTCTTCAAGTAAATTGGAATCGAAAATAAATAAAAATGAATAATCAAAGAAAAGTTATTTTTGTGGCTCTTTACTGCGGTACCATCTTTATAACCAGAATGCTTGGAAGCCCAAGCAAGTCAAGTGCTTGTTGAAAAGCCAGAGACGAGAAATAAGGAATCAGTTGTAATAAAAATAAAGAAATATGAAAAGAAAGTAAATGCGTTCATGAAGAGTGCAGAAATGATTTCGAGAACTAATAGGCATCGTCGCCCAATGGTTTCTCTATTGGATGTCCACAAGTAAAGTAAAATTAAAAATAAATAAGAAATCAAAAATAAAAATATAAATAAAAATAATTAATGGAAAGAAAATAAGGTGCGCTCACGTCGAGCGCAGAAACGATTATGAAAGAATTCTGGGCAGTCGGTCGGCAGGTCAATTCTAATGTAGGGCCACAGCCTACTTGATTTCGATTAAACTTTAGACTTACGACATCATTCCTGGATAATCGCCTGTTATCGGCGCGAGTTTGGGGTTATTTAAACTGTCGACATGTGGTAACTCTAATCGGTAACAAGTTAGGGCACAGACCTAGGCCATAAACCAAATATATGTAACGGCCCGTTCTCGAGTGTGCGCTCAAAATCCGTACCCTTGAGTGGCGCGATTAGATCGCCAAAATGCGTGGAATGCGTAATGTTCGCCCGATGGAATCTATTTTTAAACCCCATCCCACTTTCAGGCAGCGGAAAGGCCAACATGGACCCGGCGCTGATCAACTTTAAGGTGCTCTACGTGCTCACCCAGCTGTGCGGTCTGACGATGATCGTCCTGGTCAGCACCTGGATTGGCCAGCACTTCGGCGGCCTGGGCGGCACCGCCAATCCCAAGCTGGAGTTCAACTGGCATCCGCTGTTCATGACCATTGGCTTCATCTACCTGTATGGCAACTGTGAGTAGCAGCGGAAGAGGTGCCACCATTCCTCCGCTCCCATTGACTAACTCCAATCCCAATGGTTAATGGTTGTGCCCACAGCGATACTGATCTACCGCGGCTTCCGCACCACGCGCAAGAAGACGCTGAAGCTCACCCACGCCGGCATCCACATGGCCGCCTTCATTCTCACGGTGATTGCCCTGAAGACGGTCTTCGATTCGCACAACCTGGCCAGTCCGCCCATCCCCAACCTGTACTCGCTGCACTCGTGGCTGGGCCTGTCCGCGGTGATCATATTCGGGCTGCAGTATGTGGCCGGGTTCGTGGCCTTCCTGGCGCCCGGTCTGCGGGAGAACTACCGCATTGCGATGATGCCGCTACACATTTACTTTGGGCTGTTCGGCTTCGTTCTGGCCATAGCCAGCGCCGTGATGGGTCTCACCGAGAAGGCCATCTTTGCCATGTGAGTACAGAGGGGTTTTTATGCCAGTAACACGATTATATATTTCATCCTCCTTAGCACAAATCCCCCGTATTCCACGCTGCCGCCTGCCGGTGTCCTGGCCAACGTGATTGGCGTTCTGTACGTGGTCTTTGGAGCCCTGGTCGTCTACCTGGCCACGGAGCCCTCCTATAAGCGCAAGCCCATACCTGAGGACACGGCCCTGCTTAACTCCAGCTCCGCCAATGAGTAAGGATCCCTTGTCCCAGATCCTTGACCCCAAACCAGCTGTTTTGCTTACTAAAGCTAAAAAAGAAAGAAACTGTGCACAAAACCAAACGAAACCGAAACCTGATCACACGAATGGTGCTTTTTGTTGAGGAAATGAAAGATGGATGGTGGAGATGCGTGCTGTTTGTATTCGTCGAGATGCATGTTTAATCCGTAGCAAATATATGTGTAACCTAATGACTATGTATGATTCTGAACTATCCACATACGTATACTTGGATCACCAGTTGTGCAAAGATTTCAGCGAGTGCTCAAATCTAACTTACTTAACCTCATGAAGAACATTGCTTTGAACTGTATCTATGTGTGTTATGTATACTTGAATAAATCTATTATTGATACTATTCAATTTATTGTAAAGTTATAGAAGTGTATATAAGTATTACAAGTGGACTTAGTGGGGTGCAGAATCAAATGTGGTTTCGCTACTTGTAGGCAAATCCTCTTTGTCGAACTCTAGATGGTCACTCAGGGCCACCAGATAGGTGGGCACCTCACCCTCACCCTCCACATGTGTCTGTCCGCGGTAATTGCAGCGCAGGCTAAACTGGCGCAGGGCTTGGGCGGTGTTCTCCGTTACGTGGATGGAGTCCAGCTCCCCCGTAGAGTTCATGCCGGAGGCCATGTTGACGGTGTGACCCCAGACATCGTAGTGGGGCTTTGAGAGACCCACAACGCCGGCCATCACGGGTCCATGGGAGATGCCTGCAAGCAACAACAATTGGGTTAAATACCCTTTTCTGGACTTGGTTGAGGCAGCTCACCGATCTTCAGACTGCTCTTCAAGGGTGAGTCGTATTCGCCGAACAAACCTCTCAAGCGAATCTCATTCATGGTGCGCAGCAGGTCCAAAGCGAACTCGGTCATAGCCAAGACAACGTCATCATCTCTGCTGGGTCGTTGTTGTGAAGGCTGTGTCTTGCCGACACCCGAAGTAGAAGGCTCTTCCTTCTTCACCTTGGCGAAGCGAACGGAAGCTACGAGGAAAAGTGCGATTTATAACAAATAAATTAAAGCAAGCCTTATATTTACCAGGTCTCGACCTTGTCTCCGCATCAATCTCCGACCCCGTGGGAATATCAATCGAATAGGCGGTGTAGTAATCCACATCCAGGCCACAGGCCGCCACGTACGTCCAGCCCCTCACCTTGATCTTCTCGATCTTGTACTTGCTCTGATACTTGGCCAAAACGTCGTCAAAGCAGCAGATGAACTCGTGGAGCACCCGGAGCCCGGCCCTGTCCACCTTGTAGTTCTCGATGGAGGCGAACATCATGGCCACATTGGGGAAGTTCTCGTAGTACAGCTGATCGTGGCTTCGACGCTCCTTGAAAGCATCGATCACATGCGAGGGCAGGAGATTGGCCATAATGACTTTCATGGAGCGCGTCTTGGTCTGCGTCTGGAGATGCTTTTTCTCGTAGCACACGTGCATGCTGCAAATCGGTGACTGAGTGAGGATGAGTCCGAACTGATGTGCGTACTCACAAGAACATCGCCTTCATGATGTAGGCGAGCTGTCGGTCTCGCACCACCAGCAGGAGGAAGAAGGTCACCAGGTACCAGGTGTGGGCGTAGTCCGACCTCAAGCCCCTGTTCGTGGTCCTCGATCGCTCAAAGGCGAAGCCGTAATAGGCGTGGATCGTGCCCAAGTGCAGGCCGAGAATGGTGAGGCCTGTGGCCAGCTTGAAGATCAGCGGAACGCCAATGATTACGAACAGCAGGCTGAGCACAACCACCACAGCGTAGGTCACCGCCTGTCGGGATGTAAGTCGAAGTATGATGGAGCTGTAACTATTGCCGGACCTACCCAGGGAAGGAAGCAACGCGCCTTGACTTCCGCGTTGTCCAAGTCGGCCTGAATAATCTCCATCTCAAGCTTGGCTATATTGCAGTTAAACTGCTTCGGAGGGATGAGGAAACATTGGCCAAGATTAGATAGTCAGAGGATACGCACCGCTTGATGGGAGGTCATCACATAGCACAGGAGCAGTACTAGGATTGCCAGGGGGACACGCAGCAGTATAGACCGCTCGATGAGCTCCGAGAACTTGCAGAGCCAGCGGCTCAGGAAGCACGAGGGCTGGGACATGTTGCTGCACTGCAGCCAGAGCTTCTTGTAGCAAGCACCAAAGCAGAGGAGCAGCAGGAAGGCGATTCCCCCGAGCATGAGGCCGTAGGGGAAGGCAGAAGTTCTAAGGATTTGAGGTTGCGGAGTTTCTGTTTCCTTTTGTGGCCTCAAGCTAAACTCACGAGGTAACTCTGGACATCAGAAAGACAGTGACTGCGGCGCACAGCACGAGCACCAGGCTGTACTTCATAATGAGGTCCGGCTGGTTGTGGAATCGCCACTCCATCTTCCAGCTGCGGAAGATGGTGAAGAGATAGTGCGACTGCGTGTTAAACAGATACTCATTGTCCAGACTATCTCTCTGGCCGGGTTTCTTCTTCCGGCTCCTGCAGAGGGGCTCGCCGCCCACCGGCATGTCCTCCACCTCCTGGCTCATTTCGCGCAGCGCCCTTGTCGGGAGCTCTTCGTAGGCGCTGCTGGAACTCAAGCTGTATGAGCTGAGCGTGGGGTCGAGGTCCTCCTCCATTTCCGAGGCTTTGTTACCAAATTTGGGGTTCCGCCTCATGACCAGGTACGTGGTTATCTGCGCCCGCTGCAGGATGGGGTCGCTCCTGGCCTGCTCGGTACCCGCATGGTATAAATATTCGTGGCCCAGGAAGCTTAGGGTTGTGTTGGACACATGGACCCGCCCTGGACGTCCGGACGACTCCAGGTGATTCGTTATATCCACGTCCGGTGACCAGATGTCATACTGCCACTTGGTGTGTCCAATGATGCCTGCCACGACCTCCCCCGAGTGCACGCCGATGCGCAGACTGATGTTCAGTGCACGCCGTTGGCTCAGGGCCTCCGTTATGCGGATCATCTCCAGAGCCTGGTCCACGCAGCAGGCGGCGTGGCCGGGGACGTAGCTCGGGATGCCAGCGACGCAGCTGTAGGCGTCGCCCTGGAACTTGATGCGCACCGTCCTGTTTCGCTTGGCAGCCAGTTCGTAGTTGACAAACAGGTGGTGCAAGATCTCCGTCACTTCCCGCCCCTTCAGGCTGGTCGTAAGATGGGTGTAGTTAACCAAATCAGCCGCCAGGATGGACACCTCCGCGTGCGGTTCCAAATAGAGAAGGCTGCAGCCGGAGTGGGTTATAAACAGAGGAGCTTACGAGCCAACTCACCCGGCCCTTGGGGACACAAGCTTATCCCCGATGCGATTGGCCATATCCTCCTCCAGGGTTCGGGTCAGCTTAAACCCCATAACCGACTCCACCAGGGCCTTTTCCTTCCCCATTGCCATCTGCGAGATCCCAGCATGTCTCACTAAGCCCCCAAGGACTCATCACCCTACTCACGTTGGAGACAATGTTCTGGTAGACCAACTGGTAGCGACAGAGCACCGAGCGACGTCCGTAGAATGCCCGCACCTCGGTGAAGAAGTACAGCACCAGGTTCAGGAAGATCAGATAGAACGCATAGGGGGCCAGCTGGGGAAGGATGTATTCGCTGATGTGCCGAAGGTTCCATACCATGTACAGGAAGTAGATTAAGGAGACGGTTATGCCGAGCAGCCACACCCTGCCGTTGTCCAGGAGGTTGATGGGCAGGAACATGTACACCGACACAAGCACCACGTGGTCGTAGCACGGCACCAGCGGATACTCCACCCAGAGGGACACAAATAGGTCTTAGGGAGAGAAGTCAGCGGGTGGGTCACCACAAGTATGCCTACCTACCCGCCAGCACGAAGCTGAGGACCATCACCCAGCTGGTCGCCATGTTGATCCCATAATAGTGCCTCGTGCCTATCTGTCGGCTGGGTAACGTTATCACGGGCGTTAGCACCATTATGAGGGCATAAGAGACCACATATACTATTGAGTTATTCTGAGGCAAAAATCCTTGTACTTAAAGAGGAGAAGAGTCGAGTCGAGTCCCCACCTTAACCAGGCTAAAAAGCAGTATGATGTGAATGACCAGCAGGAACTCGATGACAACGACAAAGGTCTTCACATTGGACACCGCGCATAGTTGGCAGTACCGCTTCCAGATGGCCTCTAAGCCCCGCACATGGCATTTTAGCTGGGAAGGCATTTGAGCTGTTTGAGGTGCTCCTTTATAAGAATGTACTATACCCGCAGCTGTCGAAACTCCAAGGCCTTAATGTTGTCCAGCGAACGATAGTCGACCACATCTTCGTTAATGTCCATTGGTCTAGGATTTTTACTCAAATTTATAACTTGTTTGATTTAAATAAATAATTCGCAAGGCCTACTTTACACATTATCTATCTCTGCAGAATGTAGGCAAATTTACAAATTGTTAAGATTACAATATTAATGTATAACGCGGAAAGATAGATCGCTGGGGTGGAATCTCTTTAACCTTCTAAGAGATTGCGGGTCGGCCAGCCTGCTAGCCAGAGGGTTTGAATGAATTCTTAGCCTGTCCGAGTACCGTTGGCTGTGTTGGTTGAGATCAGGCTCTGCCGGCTGTAAATGGCCAGTTTCTTTACAGGATCAGGCTCTGCCGGCTGTAAATGGCCAGTTTCTGGAGAGGATTAGGCTCTGCCGGCTGTAAGAGGCCAGTTTCTGGAGAGGATCAAGCTCTGTCGGCTGTAAATGGGCAGTTTCTTTAGGGGATCAGGCTCTACCGGCTTGAAACGGTCTGATGCAAGTGAGATGCCTTTTTGTCCTAATATTGCAAAATAGCTAGATGTGCATCACTGATGGAAGTGAGATGCCGGCTGTAAATGGCCAGTTTCTAGAGAGGATCAGGGTTGGCCGGCTGTAAATGGACAGTTTCTGGAGAGGATTAGTCTCTGCCGGTTGAAAATGGCCAAATTCATCTCCTCCGAATTTTAAACTACCAGGCGAATATAAATATGAGTAGGCAGCTCTGCTCCCATCACTAAATTCCCAAATGGCGGTTTTTTTAAGTTTAACTCAATGTACATATTCTGCGTTTCTGTCAAACTCACGGTTGTTTTGAGTTTAACTCAAATTTTTAAAAGTTTCAGAGAATTCGCAGAGTTGCCTACTCATATTTATGTTCGCATGGTAGTTTAAAATTGGGAGCAGTTGAATTTGCCTATAAAATGTAAAAATCGGGGCAAAAATTACAACAACTAACTCTGGCAACAACATGCCCTTTTTGTTGCCTCAGCTAGTTGTTGTAATATTTGCTCCGATTTTTACAGGCAAATGCAGTTCTCTCAATTTTAAACTACCAGGCGAACATGAATATGAGTAGGCAACTCAGCGTCATTTCTGAGTTCCCGAAATGGCGGTTATTTTGAGTTGAACTCAAAGTATTTTGCGGATCTGTTTCAGTAACGGGATTCTGCTTCTCTTTTAGTCACGGTTGTTTTGAGTTTAACTCAAAATGTGCGAGTTCCAGAATATTCGTAGAGCTCCTACTGATTTTTATGTTCGCCTGGTAGTTTACAATTGAGAGCAGCTGAATTTGCGTATAAAATGGAAAGATCAGGGCAAACCTTGTTGTTGTCTCAGTTAGTTGTTGTAATTTCTGCTCCGAATTTATAGGCAAAATCAGCTTCTCTCAATTTTAAACTACCAGGCGAACATAAAAGTCAGCAGGTGCTCTGCGGATATTCTGCAATTCATAAATTTTGAGTTAAACTCAAAACAACCGTGGCTTAGACAGAAACGCAGAATATGTACATTGAGTTAAACTCAAAAAAACCGCCATTTGGGAATTTAGTGATGGGAGCAGAGCTGCCTACTGATATTTATGTTCGCCTGGTAGTTTTAAATTCGGAGGAGATGAATTTGGCCATTTACAGCCGGCACGGACTGATCCGCTCCAGAAACTGGACATTTACACTCGGCAGTGCCTGATCCTCTCCAGAAATTGGACATTTACAGTGGGAAGGCCCCTGATTCTCTCCACAAACTGGCCATTTACAGCCGGCACTGCCTATCCAGAAACTGGCCATTTACAGCCGGCAGAGCCTGATCCTCTCCAGAAACTGGCCCCTTACAGTCGGCAGAGCCTGATCCTCTTCAGAAACTGGCCATTTACAGCCGGCAAAGCCTGATCCTCCCCAGAAACTGGCAATTTTCAGCCGGCAGAGCCTGATCCTTTACAGAAACTGGCCATTTACAGCCGGCAGAGCCTGATCCTTTCGAGAAACTGGCCATTTACAGCCGGCAGAGCCTGATCTTCTCCAGAAACTGGCCATTTACTGCCGGCAGAGCCTGATCCTCTCCAGTAACTGGCCATTTACAGCCGGCAGAGCCTGATCCTCTCCAGAAACTGGCCATTTACAGCCGGCAGAGCCTGATCTTTTCCAGAAACTGTCCATTTACAGCTATCAGTGCCCGATCCTCTCCAGAAACTGGCCATTTACAGCCGGCAAAGCCCGATCCTCTCCAGAAACTGGTCATTTACAGCCGGCAGTGCCTGATCTTCTCCAGAAACCAGTCATCGTTGAGAATGAATTACCAGGTGAACAGAGTTGGCAGCTGGTAGACGCTGTACTCATTGAATTAATGGCTTGTAGGCTTGTAACCAGCCTAAAAGTATGCTACACTATTTATTCAATATAATGTAGCATACTTTTAGGCTTGTTGCAAGCCTAAAAATGCTACATTTGACTTAATGGCTTGTAGGCTTGTAACCAGCCTAAAAGTATGCTACATTATATTGAAAAAAAAATGTAGCATACTTTTAGGCTTGTTGCAAGCCTAAAATTGCTACATTAAGTATATTGACTTAAAGGCTTGAATTAATGGCTTGTAAGCTTGTAACCAGCCTAAAAGTATGCTACACTATTTTTTCAATATAATGTAGCATACTTTTAGGCTTGTTGCAAGCCTAAAAATGCTACATTAAGTATATTGACTTAATGGCTTGTAGGCTTGTAACCAGCCTAAAAGTATGCTACATTATATTGAATAAATAGTGTAGCATACTTTTAGGCTTGTTACAACCCTAAGATAAACTGACCATTTACTGCCGGCAGTGCCATTAACAGCCGGCAGAGCCTGATCCTCTCCAGAAACTAGTCATTTACGGCCGGCAGTGCCCGATCCTTTACAGAAACTTACCATTTACAGCCTACAGTGCCTAATCCCCCCACCCAGAAACTTGCCATTTACAGCTGGTCCTCTCCAGAAACTGGCCATTTACAGCCGGCAGTGCCTAATCCTCTCCAGAAACTGGTCTCTGCCCCTTTCTTGTACACGTGGATATCTTACTTTATTTTATTATATACACGGAATGCCTTAGATCTAATCTCTGGTAAATTCAGCTAGTCTTCTTTGGTCCCCGGGGGCGGACGGTGCGGCAGGAACTCGTAGTCTTTGTCGGTGCCAATGATGTAGGTGGGGATGTCGCCGCGTCCCTTCACGAAGGTCATGCCCCGGTAATTGCACTGGATGTTGAACTCGCGCAGCTTGAGCGCCGTGTTCTCGGTGACCTGAATCTGGCCCGGCACCCCGGTGGAGTCCATGCGCGAGGCCATGTTCACGGGATTGCCCCAGATGTCGTAGTGCGGCTTGGAGATGCCCACCACGCCGGCCATGGCTCGTCCGTGGGAGATGCCGATCCGCAGCATGCCATAGTCGGTGCTGCCCGCATACTCCGTCTGCATGTTCTCCGCGTTGAAGCGCCGCATCGTCCGCATCAGATCCAGGGCGAACTCGGCCATCACCCGGACTACCTCGCCGCTGCTATTGCTGCCGTTGTGCGAGGTGCTGATCCGCGGCTGACTCGTCACCACATTGCCCTCGTACTGACCCCGCTCCAGGTCGAGATCCAGGGCAATATTGCTGCCATTTCCGTACGGCACGCGCTGCACTCCGTCCGCATTGGAGCTGCGGGCTCCGTCGTAGCGACTCCTCCTGCCATTGGGCATTAGGGAGACATTGCGAAACTTCATCTGGGGCGCGTTCACTTGCTCCGAACGGGATACGTCCAGGCCACAGGCTGCCATATACGTCCAGTTGGCCACCTTGATTTTCTCCACTCGCAGCGACTGGGAGTATTTGTTCAGCTGGGGAAGGGAATGAGGAGAGGAAGAGTTACAGTCTATGGCTTGCCAGGAAACGTATTTATCTCGGGAGAGCATTGATAAATTATAAATACTACTTTCCTCGTCATCTTTGGATATATATAGCTTGATAAGACTGCCATTACTCACTCTATATTTAGACAGACTCTAAAGGGGATTCACTCACCACATCGTCAAAGTCACAGATGATCTCGTTGAGCACCCGCAGTCCGATCTTGTCGGTGTCAAAGTTCTTGATCGAGGCAAACATCACGGCCACATTGTCGTACTCCTCGTAGTAGAGTTCGTTTTGCAGCTGGTTGGAAAGATAGAAGTCAGCTGGGAGAGGGAATTGGAGTTATAAAAATAAAGTTTTAGAACAAGGTGGGTAACCTACCAACGTGCGAGGGCAAAATGTTGGTTAGGAGCACCTTGATGGTGTCGTTGGTGATCAGGGCGTCCTCCTGCTTCTTCAGCAGCTGCCGCTTCCAGCTGTTAAATCGAAACAATGATGAGCATGTCAAGAGCTGTACCTGAACTCACTTGTAGTCCACTTTGGCTATGAACTCCGTTTGGCGCTCCATCAAGTGGAAGATGCCCAGCGTGATGAGCATCAGCAGGATGTGCGAGTAGCGGGCATTGAAGTTGACGTTGGTCGAGGGGCTGCTGGCATAAATAAAGTTGAATTCGAATACCACCAGCGCCGCATAGGCAATCGTGATCAGGGCTGAGAAGCAGGCCTTGATGATGAAGGGTATCCGGGTGAAAAGGAAGGACATGCCAATGATCAGGGTCATGCAGTTGGTGAGGATCTGTGGGTGGCAATTAATTAATTAATTAATATGTTACTTCTTGCTTTCTGTAGATTCCACCCACCCAAGGATGGAAGCACTGCACTCGCTCCTCGACACTCGGATCGTCGTCCATGTAATCCTGATCGCTGCTGCATCCTACCACCTGCATGATGGCCACTGCCACGTAGGAAAAGATGATCAGAAAGTAGATCACAATCCGGATGTACACATTCCGCTGCATCACATCCGAAAGGTGGAAGAGGAAGCCGCTGAGCCTGCTATTCGGAGCTGTGATCTCCGCATCCGACACGTACATTATCCAGAGCTTTTTGTACCAGGACACCACGAGCAGCATGGTCAGCAGGATGATGGTGGTGCCATCTATGTACCAGTAGTGGTAGCGGGCACTGGAAGAGGTTAGTAGTCAAAGTTAATACCGGTTCATACTCAGGCTAAGCCCCACTCACTCCTTGCTCAGCAGTTGGATCGTGAGCAGGCCCATGTAGATGGCCCAGGCTAGGGCAATGCTGTATTTGAGCATCACGTCCGGCTCCTGCATGTACTGGTACTCCCAGTTGCGGATGCGGAAGAACAGGCAGAAGGAGCTGATGTTGCGCCGGAAGGTCTCCTCCTCGATTTCATCCTGGGTTAGCCTCGTGCTCCGGCGAAACACTTTGGTGATTCTGAAAAATAATATTATTAACTTTATATTTATTCCCAAAAGTAAGGACCACTCACTGTATCCGGCCGATGGGCATCTTGTCCAGCTCGCGGCACATCTCGAGCTTGGCCTGGTTGCGCACCTGGTTGTACTGGTGCAGGGTCGAGTTGTGCATGAAGTTGGCCTTGCTGGCCTCGCTCAGCTTCTTGGCCTGCCGCTCGCGCTGCCTGCGTCGCGGGTCGTGCATGGGGGCCTACAACTTTCGGTTGGATGTAATGCAGCTGGATCTGAATGTGATCCGGGTGATCCCGGGTATACTCACGCGCAGCGACTTGATCAGGAAGGTGCGAATACCGTGCTTCTGGAGCACAGGATCCTCGCGGGCCTTCTCGGTGCCATCCTCGAAGAAATACTCGCCGTCCAGCAGGGAGAGGGTCTTTTGGCTGACGTGCACGCGTCCAGTGGCTCCAGTGGCCTCCAGTCTGTTGGCTATATCCACATCCTTTGACCAGATGTCAAACTGCCACTTGGCAGCGCCAATTACGCCAGAGAGAACGTCGCCGGAATGGACTCCGATGCGCATGTCGATGTTAAGGTGACGCTTAACCCTGAAATCAAGGGAAATATTTATTAAGAGCTCAAATATCTTTTATAAAGTAAGAAAATGAATTTAATTCTAGTCGAAGGCCACCGCTGCTAGTGCTCGGTAAAATAATGATTAAGTTTAACATTGTGTGCTAGGCTTAATTTGTTAAATAAATAAATAATACATTAAATTCTGCCTTTAAACTTTAAAATTTAAAGCATCGATGGGCGCATGGTACAATAATGTAAGGTGGTCTTATCAGCTTTGACCGCTGTGCTCTCAGAGAGACAATCTAGAAAGCACATTCAAATAATATAATAATAAATAGAAGGGAAACTGTGTCATATAATACAAAAATGAATTGAAGGGAAGAGGAAGAGAAAGAAAGATGAGCCCCTCATTGGTATTTAGCGTGCTTTCCACTTGCTGACATCTAGAACCCGTTGTGAATTATAGTGCAACGTAAGCGGTAAGTGTGCCCATACTGAAAAGCGCCCTTGCCTAAAGAGGGGAGAACAAGAAGAGAGAGCACGAAGAGAGAGCAAAAAGAGAGAAAAAGAGGTGCCCACCTTTAGTATTCGGCAAGCTTATCACTTGCTGGCAGCTAGAACCCGATGTGAATTTTAGCACAACGCAAGCCGTAAGCATTATATCTCCGCTCTCAGAGAGACATGCTCCTCAAAAGGCGGCAGCTCTCTCGATGGGACTACCTTATATAAATGTATCATGGATGAGCGCTTACTGGTTCTCCCAGCTCCCAGCGCCCTATACCGAACCCATCAAATGTTTTCTACTCATTTTTATGATGTCAAGCTTCTAGCTTGATATTCAGAGCCCGACCCTGCTTGAACTTAATTATAATTTATTGCCCGTATTTACACAAATCATTTGCCTGATAATAATAGGCATTCCTGCTCAAGTCATTCATACTTTCCCAATGATTCCAGCCTTTAAATTTGATTACAGAGCTCTCTTCTAATCGCGCTATCAATAATCACGGTGCTCCATGTGATAAAATCGGCAATCAGTAATCAGTTGTGACTAATCGGAACTTGGTTAATGGCTTTTATAACTATATTCGAATATATTCACAGGGGTAGGAACTATACCTGACATCGCGAATATCCTTGATCATGCGCAGGCCCAGGTCCACACAGCACTTGGCGTGATCCGCATTGGGATTGGCCAGCCCGGCCACGCAGTAGTAGCAGTCGCCCAGGAACTTGATCCTCAGCACGTTGTACTCCTCGCTGGCGATGTCGAATCGCACGAAGAGATCGTGCAGTGCCTCCACCAGTTTTTTTACATCAAGAGTGGTGGTCAAGTGGGTGTAGTTGACCACGTCGGCATACAGGACCGTCACATCCTTATGCGGCTCAATGAAGAGGGTTCTAAGGAGGGATTTAGAGATAAGTTCCAGGGAAGAAAAGACGAACCCCAACTCACCCGTCGTTCGGCTGGCGCCATCGCTTCAGAGTCTGACTGTCGGCACTCCTTCGGAGGTCCATCTGCGATCGCTGCTGGTGCTGCTGCTTGGACCGCTCTATGCGGTTCTTCACGTCCTCCTGCAGCCGGTCGGCGATCTGGGCCGGCAGGATGCTCAGCAGCAGGCTGCGCTCCTGGTCGCGGGCATAGCGCAGCAGCAGGTTCTCCTCCACGTACTGCCGCCGGTCCAGGAAGGTGGTCCTCAGGGCAATGTCCCGCATCAGCCGGAAGAAGATGCCCAGCAGGTTGACGCAGCTTAGGTAGATGGCCTCGTTCATGATGCTGTGCATCTGATTATCCTCCTTGGCCGTGATCACAAAGCTATAGTTGATGATGTAGCAAAAGGTCACCGCCGCTCCCAGGACAAAGGGCTGCAGCAAATAGGGCACCGGCATGAACATGTATATGGCGTACAGGGTGTACGCATCGTAGATCGGATTGAGGATGTCGTTGTGGCTGGTGGCATGGTACACATTCAGCCCGATGTCCATCAGCACCATCACACAGACGGCCAGCCAGGAGGAGGCGTACACCACCCAGCCGTGCTTGCTGACCAGCTCACTGCGGAAGTTCACCGAGAGCACCAGCCAGATGGCCAGGCCGGAGCACATGTAGCACACCATGTCAACGTACACGTACGTGATCTCCGGCGTGGTCAGCAGGAGCAGCGTGTGAATCACAGTCACCGCCACCTGGATGAAGATGAACAGCGACAAGTAGCCCACGCGCAGGCGACGCATGTACAGGTCGTAGGACTCTTCCAGCTCCAGGTTGCGGCATTTTCGCTATGAAGGGAGAGTGAAGGTACTTAAGCCCATTAATACTTGGGATTATATTTATTTGTATTATTATTTATTAAGTAAAAACATAGAGTTATCATAATACAAGCAGCCAAGGCAATCAGAAACTAATAAAAAAATGTTAAGGGAAATATATCATTAAATTGTATGTTATACGACTTGTTATGTCCTAAACAATAAATAAAAAAAAAAAAATGAAAAGATTTTCATAAATTTATTGTACTATTGCGACAAAAAAGTAGCGTGTTTCTATTTTTATTTCCAAGTCAAATACCTGGTATTATTTTTCCATGACTGTATATTAGGGCGGGTCAATTTGTTCCTGTCCAAAAAATCCTGAAAATCGTCCCCCATAATCGGAATCTACGAAGAATTCTAAGAAAATTTCACCATGAAACCCTGTGTCTAAAATGAATTCCTAGCTCGCGCCGTGAAGCTTAAAGATTTCACTATGAAGTACATAAGGTATGTATTATTTACCTCATAGTGAAATCTTTAAGCTTCACGGCGCGAGCTAGGAATTCATTTTAAACACATGGTTTCTTGGTGAAATTTTCTTAGAATTCTTCGTAGATTCCGATTATGGGGACGATTTTTGCGAAAAAAAAATTGACCCGCCCTACTGTATATACTTTTTACCTTCTTTAGTTCCTTCCAAAATTATTCCCTTTACGAAAACTAACTAATATATATTATATACGTACATTTCGTATATTGTGGTAACATTATTAGCAGGTTATAAAGTCTTATTTCAAAGTTCCCATTATATGTCATCATTAACCTTAATATAAATCTGACAAAATGCGAGATTTTGTTATCGCTTGGAGCCTAAAAAAATCGTTCATAATACACAACTTTTAATGATCTCATTAGTGGGCTTAAGGTTCTTAAGTCGAACGAATTTCCAAAAGATTATTTCATTTCCTCGAACTATTTTATTCCTGATAAAAGAAGTTACCAAATATAATCGATTACTTTTTCATAAACTAACCAATATATTAATATTCATTTAATAAATAAATAAAATCAAATCAATCAATGCCTTCACTCACCACCAGGTACGTCCACTCCCAGTTCTTCTCGTTTTGCACGGTCTGGGCCTGTTCACTGGTCCTGGCCAGGCTGATGGGATTCGTACGGTTGTACTCGATGGCCGAGTCGAAGTAGGAGTTCATGGTGATGCCGGTTGGGTGTCTGGTCACAGGTCAGAGGTCGGATATCAGCACAACCGAAGGGGAATCATGTTTCCGACAGCAGCTGCTCCACAGATTCGCAATCAATCCCTCGCAGTTCGCTCGAACTTGATATCAGGTCAAACAATTAGCCACCAATAGTACCCAATGAGCATTGAATCAGTCCGGAACGAAGAGCGCTTATCGGAGTGAACAGAAAGCAACAAAAGTCACGGAAAAGGGAGGGATTTCGATTTCGATTTGGGGCCTCTAGCGTTGTTATTGGTATTTGCTCGCTGCCGCTGCTGCTGATGGTGGCTGGCTGCGAAAAAAAACAGCAGCTAATTTAGCAATTTGTCTAATGTGCTGTTGATAGTGTGCTAATGGTCTGTAAATCACACTCACTCGCATGTGTGCAGCATTATCAGCTGCAGTTGGGAGTGGGGAGCGGGGAGTGGCGAATGGGGATCAGGGAAAGGATCACGGGCTTTATATGGCTGTGTAATTTATTTATTGGCTCTCCGACGCGCTGCACTTGATACCGGCGGGCGGCGGGCACTCGCACTTCACTTTCACGTTGGCCAACAATAAATACGATAATAATTAATAAAAAATTAACACCACTTAAGCGCGTAGCGCTCGAACAAGCCAATACACGGCGGACAGGTATCACAAATTACTCTTTTTGCCGCGACCGCGATAAGCAAGCGCTCGCCCCGATTCCATTCGATTCCGTTCACAACTTCAGCCGGAGGAGATTGATATGGGCCACCGGACCAGGTACGATGCGAAGCCGACGAACTGCTGCAACCAACTGAGGCCGCTCAGGTGAGTGTTCCACCTGCCGCCGTCGCTCCGCTCCACTTCGGATTGTTGTTGATCGCCGAGTGTTTGAGTGCTGAGTGCTGGGCTGGGTGGCTCTTATCGGGTGTGAAAAGTGTTTGGCGGCGCTGGCGCTTGATTGATGACACAGCGCCGGTTTACGAATGAAATAATGCCAATTTCATGGGCCTATAAGACAAAGTTAAATTTATTTTTTAGATATATATTTATTGCATTCCTCGGGTGTAATTTACTTGCTTTAAATATCCAATTTGAATTTAAGCGCCTTGGCAGCACCGCCCTCTGGCGGATTTTTTAATAACTATGGTGTTTTCATCCCTGGTTTCTTTGAATTTGCGCGCCTTTGCCTACGGTCATACTGTGGCAAAGATGTCTTTATTTTTTGAAGAATTTCTGAAAGTAAATATAATAATAAAGCTTTGAAAATCAGCCTAATAATGCTTACGGTTTCTAAGAATATTAAACTTTACTTAATTAAATCTCTTTTATTCATACTACTAGCTATTAAATTAGCAACTATAGCACTTCGAACCGAAAAACAAGTGTGGCAACACTGACTCTTTGAGATTTTTTCATCTGGCCACACTGCTGTTGACAAAAATCTGGGCCGGATCAAGGAGAATCTCCATAAGTTAGTGAATGAGATTGGATACAGGACCCCGGGGAGCAGACAGTGAATAGAGGAGGCCTACGCATTGCTACTCGCCATCCATAGAACGTAATACCCTGCAGCGAGAGCAGCCGGAGCAACCATGTCCGCGTTTACGGAGACGGCGCTCCTCAAGAAGCTGGCGGAGCTGAACAGCAGCCAGCAGAGCATCCAGACGCTGTCCCTGTGGCTGATCCACCACCGCAAGCACAGTGCGGCGATCGTGAAGACCTGGCAGCGGGAGCTGGAGAACGGTGAGTCCGGATCTATCCATATATCTATCTATCCCCCGCACTAGTCACATGTCCCATCCTCACCCCTTCCACAGTGTCGGAGCCGAAAAAGCTGACATTCATGTACCTGGCCAACGACGTCATCCAGAACAGCAAGAAGAAGGGGCCGGAGTACGGCAGGGAGTTCAGCCACGTGCTTGCCAAGGTCTTTGCCCACATTGGCGAAAAGTGCAGCGCGGACAAGCTGCTGGGCAGCCTGGGTCGCATCCTCAACATCTGGCTGGAGCGGGGCGTCTACGATCCCAAGGCCATAGCCGATTGGCGGTCGCGCCTGCACCGGGAAGGTGGCGGCAGCAGCAGCAGCAATGGTGGCAAGTCCAACGGCGAATCGAACAAGCCGGAGGCGAAGGACACAAAAGAGCGAGGCGAGCACAGCCGCTCAGAGAAATCCGAGCGCCGCGAGAAGCGCAAGCACGAGGATCGCCACTCCAAGTCGAAGCGGCAGCGGCATCATCACCAGAGCAGCAGTGCCAGCTCCTCCAACAACGCTGCAGCGGCGGCGGAGGAGGTCGTTGTGGTGGAACAGCCGGAGAACGGCCACACACCGCCATACCTGCCGCTGGGTGAGCCCCCGGAGCCCGAGGAGCTGATCAAGGCTCTGACCAGCATCGAGAACTCGGCCTCCAGCGATGCGGTGGTGCGCGAGCGCATAGCCAAGCTGCCGCAGGAAATATCCGAGATTAGCTGCATCAGCAAGTTGGAGGACAAGGACAAGGCCAAGGCCTTGGCTCTGCAGGTGCGCAAGATGCCTATGCTATTCTTTCCATACCCCTCTTAATCCTCTTTCCCCTTGCAGGTCAACGAGGCTGTGGACCTGCTGAACGATTACAACGCTCGCCTGGCGGCCGAGATGGAGGAGCGCACCAAGCTGGCCAGCATGCTGCGCGACTTTCAGGCCGAGCAAAAGGAGCTGCTGTCCCAGGCAGAGCAACGCCTAGATGTACGTCACAAATACCTAGAGTTTTCCGACTCCCTCTACTATTAGTACTTATTGATCTATTTAAATCATTAAAAATCCTGAAATCAACATAGAATCTTCATTTAATTCCTTGTTTCCCTTGCAGGAACACAAGAAGAAGCTGGCCAAGATGCTGGGCCTGCAGAAGGAGATCCACGACCACCTCTCCAACCTGCCCGACCTGACCCAATTGCCGGATGTGACCGGCGGACTGGCGCCCCTGCCCTCCGCCGGCGATCTCTTCAACGCCCTGCATTGATCCCGTGGAGCTACTTAAAGTCACCCCTAGAGTTTATACAAAGAATTAATTGCGAGTGTCCCCCGTATGCACCTCATCCCCAGATTGTACTAACCCCTTCCTGCACACGATTTAATAGAGCATATAATTGCAAGAAAATACTAAATATAGAGCGGTTTCCTAGTGCATCACGTAGTTGGCCACGCCTTGCCACTTTTCGGTAAAGGATATAATGTCGGCCACGCCAGTGCCTGGGGACATCTTCACGGCCACCGAGAACTTGCTCCAGACATCGCGGTTCACCTGGTTGCTCGACGCCTGGAAGGTGACGGGGTGGCGACCCAAGACAGGAAACCCACTGAGCAGGCAGGGCAAGTCATTCGAGCCCAGGCTGGACTCGTACAGGCCGCGCTCGTCGGTGGGCAGCTGCTGGTCCACCTGCTGGTCCATGCTCACGGCGAGCACCCATTCGCGGACCTCCTCGTGTAAGTTCGGGTCGTTCTTCAGGTGTATGTCCTCGGGCAAGGGCACGGAGCTGGGAAAGTCGGTGCTAGCCAGGTCGGAATGGTCCACGAGTTGGCCGGAGCCCTCCTCAATAGCCTCACACACATCCAGGTAGTGGTTCAGCATGACAAAGGCCTCGGACTCGCGACCTGCCTGGCGGAGATCCATCCCAGCCTCGTAGAAGCCCTTGTCCACCGGGAGGAGGTCCGTGTGGCGGAGGAGGGCCAGAGAGAGACGCAGGGCCACCGGCTGGAGGGCCTGGACCTCCTTGCAGACCGCTCTGGTGGCGTAGTAGTGGGCGATCAGGAGGAACTGCTCCATGCTGACGGTGAACTGGGATTGAGCCTGCTCCGGGGAAGCCTTAAGGGACTGCAGCAGCCGGAAGAGAAAGTCGCGGAGCTGGCGCCAGAGGGTGCCGCCCTCCGACTGCTCCTCTCGCAGGGCCAGGCAGTCCAGGGCGATCCTGGTGTAGATATTAAAGTGAGCCTCGATGGGCGGAGCTCCGTAGCTGAGGTAGAGTCCCAGGGCGGCGCTGGAGCTGCCCTCCCGGATGAGCTGGGCGGCATACACGGCCACGTACTTCTGCAGCACGGCGGGATTGAGCTGCTTGGCCTTCTCCAGACAGCGCTGCCACTGGCCCTGCTCCGCCAGGAGGTCCAGGGCGGACACTATGTCTATGTCCGCCAGCTGCTCGATGTTGCCCTCGTGTTTGAGGCACGACTTTTGCTGCTGCTCCACGTAGGCCAGCAGCTGCAGCTCGGGATCGATCTCCTTGGCCAGCCGCCGGGCCTTGCTCCACTGCTCCGTCTTGATGAACACGTCCACCGCCTGCTTGGGCATGTCCGCCGCCAGGTAGAGCTGCGCTGCCGGTCCGATCTGCTTGATGGCCAGCAGGCGCGGTCCCAGGGACTGGGCCAGCTCCTGGGCATCCTGGCCCTCCAGGAACTGGTTGCAGATCTCGGCCGCCCGCAGGAGAGCCCGCTCCAGGGTGGCTGCGTCTTCGGCATTGGAGGAATCGATCTGCATGAGGCACTCGGCCGCCTTGCGGAACTGCTCCTTCTTGGCGAACTCGGCGGCCCTCTGCAGGTAGGCCCGCGAAATGGAGGCCAGATCCTCGCCAGCCTGGGCCTGGGCCTGGGCTCCCCGCTGCAGATGTGCCTGCAGACGCCTCAGGTCGTTCAGGGCCGCTGGATAGTGCTCCTCGGCGATGCGGAGGGCGTCGTCGTACAGGGACTCCTGCTTGTAGTGTTCCACAATCAGGTCGGGCCTCTGGGCTCGCAGCAGGAGCGCCTCGTAGTCCTTGTAGTTGCGGGTCTCTAAGGCGGACGCGGCTTGGCCTATGAGCACCTCTCCCACCGCGTCCGGCAAGTGATGCTCGGCCACGTTGAGGGCCGCCTGCCAGTCGCCGGCGTGCTGGTACATCAGTATGGCCTCTCGCGGCTTGTGGGCCTTCAGGAACTCGGCCTCCGCCGCCTCGAACTTGCCCTCGTCCTCCAGGGACATGGCGATCTTCAAGTGAACCTCATCGGTGGGTCTCCCCGCGAAGCGGCACAACTCCATGGCGAACTCGAATTGGCCCGAGTCGCAGGCGAAGCCCACTGCCGTGTCCAGGAGGCCCAGCTTGCTCAGCAGCCGCACGGCGCTCTCGGTGGGCATGGACTTGGCCCACATGTAGGCCACCTGCTGGCTGGCGCCCTCGGTGCCCTTCTGCTTGGCCACCCGGTAGCCGTCCTCCCAGCGGCCCGAGGAGCAGTACATGTGCACGGCGGACTTCCAGTCGCCGGAGGCCACGAAGTGCAGCTCCGCGTTCTTGAGCTTGCCGCGCGACTCCAGTTGCCGCGCCAGGTGGAGGTGGGTGCTGTCCAGCAGGTCCTTGTGGTGGCGCTCCACCAGCCGAATCATGGAGTCGTAGAGCTCGCGCCGCTTGTACATGGCGATGGCCAGGTCCGGCTCATTCACGGCTATCAGCACCTTCTCGGCGTCCCTGAACTTGCCCTGCTCCTCCAGGGTGATGGCTTGCTGAACGAAGAGTTCCCGCAGCTGCTCCGACTTCAGGTACTTCTCCCCAATCACGTAGGCCCGCTCCCACTTTCCGTGGCGGTTGAGCAGCTCGATGGCCTCCTTGTGCAGGTTGGCTCGCACCAGCATGTCTTCCGCCCCGTCCAGGTCCCCGGCAAAGGCCAGGTGCTTGGCCAGGTCCACGGCATAGCGCTGGATGAGCTCCGGCTCGTCCAGGACTTTGGCTATCTGGACCGCCTTGCGCCACTGCTTGGCGCCCACGGCCGCCTCCAGGGCCTTCTGGGTGGCGCCCGCCTCTATGTAGTGGTTGATGGAGGCGTCCAGCTGCTTGCGGCCCACCAGCCAGTCGCCCCACTCCTCCTCCAGCGCAGTCACCTCCTGCGGCGCCACCACGCGGCCCAGTTCCAGGGCTCTTGCGTAGGCCCCGCCCTTGCGGTAGAGAGCCAGGGCCGCCTCCGGGCGGGACAGGCGATGGGCTATGTCCCCGGCCAGCTCGTAGAGCTCGCAGTGGACCAGGCCCTCGGTGACCTGCAGCATCACCTGCTCGTCCTGCAGGATGTGCGGCGTCTTCAGGGCCAGGCGAGCGGCCCGGGCCGGCTTGTTGGCCTTGAGGTAGAGGGACATGGCCTGCTGCAGATCTCCCTGCTCCTCGAGCACCTGGCCGGCCTTCTCCTGCTGTTCGCTGCTCAGCAGGTAGTCCATGTGCTGCTGCTTCAGCTCCGAGATCCTGGCATAGCCCCGCCTCTCCGCCAGCGCCACGGCCTCGTCCCACAGGCCCAGCTGCTGGTACATCTCCAGAGCGGCCTCGATGTCGCCCTGCTCCAGATATATCCGCTCGGCCGTGCGTAGGTCGGACGCGAGGAGAGCCATCTTGGCGCGCACCTGGGGACAGAGGATGCCCGGTGAGCCCGAGGACTCCTCGAACTCGTCCGCCTGCTGGATCATCCCGGCCAGGTAGTAGGCCTTGGACACGTTGCCCAAAGCGGCGTAGCAGCGCTGGGCCACGCGAAGGTTGCCATCCTCCAGGGAGATGATGGCCAGGTTGTGCCACATGGCCTTCGCCGCGGGATTGTCGCCCAGCGACTCGAGGAAGTGGACGGCCCGCCCGAAGTCGCTGTCGTTGACAGCGGTGCCGAACTCCACCAGGCCCTCGTCCAACTGGTAGCTGTGCTCGCTGGGCCCGTCCTGGGAGCGGACCACGGTGCGACCCTGTGAGAGAGTAAGGATGTGAGATAATATCAACTCCTTCTTCCTTTACCTACATTCTCGCGCAGCACCTCGATGGCCTCCCCGCGGACGCTCTGCAGGGTGACGTGCTCGGGCAGATCGATGTTGTACCAGATGGCCAGGTTGGCGTGGCTCTGGGCCACCACGACGTCGCTCTGGGGCACCCACTGGACGAAGGATATGTTGCTGAGCAGCGTCTGCTTCTTGCCCGTGTAGTTGTCGACCAGGATGAGGCGCAGCTTCTTGTCGCGAAACAGCAGCTTGTGGGCCGTCTCGCTCAGCTCCAGCCAGTCGATCTTGGTCTCGTGGTTGATCTGCCCGCTGGTCAGGCGGCTCACCAGATCCACCACGCAAATGGTCTTGGCATCCAGGAGGAAGGCCAGCTTCTTGTTATCCCGACTACTTCCTCGCTCATTCAGCCTTACAGAGATCACGTGCGGATTCACAAACTCCGTGCGGACGGAGCCTAGAATGGCGTTGTCGCCGTACTCCACCAGGCTCAGCTCGCCCACGTTGAAGACCAGGCACACGGTGGGGTTCTCGAAGTAGAAGCGTTCGTGGTGGCCGGAGGCGGTCCAGGGCACTTCGCTGCTCAGGTTGCGGGTCAGGTCGCAGAGGATCAGAGACTCCTCCGTGCGAGCCACCAGGTAGTTATCCCGTCCCATTATCCGCACATCGTCGATCTCCAGGCCCAGCTGCGACTCGATGGTCAGCTGCTGCGAGGGCTCCGTCAGCGTGCGCACCAGGAGCTGGCTGGGCGCCACGAAGATCAGCTCGAACTTGTCCTGCCACACGGTGCGCCTCAGCACGGACTCGAAGAGAAGCACTGCCCCGCTGACGGAGCCCAGAGCCAGGCGGGCTCCATCCCTGCGCCACAGGAGGGAGCTAATGGTGTACAGGCAGGCCACCTCCTTGCTGGCACTCTCGCTCCACGCTCCTTGGCGCGGGCTCCAGGCAAAGATGCGGATGCGGTCGAAGCTGCCGAAGGCCACCGCCTGGCCATTGGGACTGCAGGCGGCCACCGTGAACTCCCGCTCGCCCTCGGTCCTTGAATGGTCAAAGGTGCGGAGTTGGCGGCCCTTTAAATTAATTATATTAACTAATTAATTGGGCATACAAACCAGAAAAGAAGCTATACCAACCATGCTGTCGTAAAACACAATCCTTTGATCACAGCCGCCGACGCAGAATCCACCCTGGGGCCAAGCCAGGGCAAAGGGCGGCACAGGATGCTGTACCACCCGGCCCAGGGGCTCGGTGGCCTCGTCCGTCATGAAGTAGCGGATGATGGTGCCGTCGTTGTGGCCACTGAGGAAGCCAGTGCCCTTGGTGTTGGCAGCCAGGGAAATGCAGATGCTGTCGCCCCCATACAGGCTCTGGGACTTGTTGCTCTTGCTGTGCAAGGCGCGTACCTTGCCATCCTCGAGGCCTTTTATGTTATTACATAATTAATAATATTTATAAACAATAAATCAGGTAATCTACCTGCTATTATGGCTCCCGAGGCTAGCCATATGAGGGCAGTCACCGCACTCGCCTGGGGAAACTTGTTGCAGATCACCTTCTTGTCGTTCCAGGACTCTCCCAGCTTGTAGACATACACAATGCTGTCGCTCTGGCCCACCGCCAGCCGGGTGGAGTCCGGACTGAAGGCCAGGCCGCGAATGACATACGAGTTCTTGCCGTTCGAAGGATTCGCTGGCTTCGTGCTGAACTTGTCCCGCCTTTCCCCGGCGTCATCGTAGAGGAGGATATGCCGATCGGCGGTGGCTATGGCCAGCTTTTGCTGGTTGGGGGACCAGGCCAGGCCAGCAATGCGCTGGATTTGCTCCTGGTTTTGGGTAGATTTTGTATATGTCGAGATTTTACAAGGTTTTTATCCAAGCTTAACAATTTCTTAAGGTTAAGAATTGTTTTCGATTTAAATACATTTAACCTAAGCTAAATTCATATTTAAATTGCTTTCTCAGCTCGAAATCATGAGCATTCATTTATGTTTAAGGTTTAAAACCTTTACTTAGGCAATGCTTAAGCTTAAGGCTTAATTATCCTTTTGTTTAAAGCTCACCTGACCCTCCAGCAAAGTTCGCAGATATTTCAACTGCATTTTAATATTTATTTTATCTGGAATCTCCTTAAAAACTTGTAAACTTTCCCTTTAAACAACACTTTTCAGTTGAAAATGGAATAATTTTCCCTTGTGTTGTGCCCTTTGTAGTTGTTGTGGCAACCAGGAGCCTCGGCAACCACCAATTCCAATCCGAATCCCTCCCCCTTCATTTTTCCTGTGGTGTTGTGTCTATTTTCTCGGCGCTTCCGCTTTGCGGTGCCATTCTAAATAAATGGCCTTTGTTTTGGAGATGCAGCAGGTGCCGGGGCTGCCACAGGATGGGCCAGGATGTGGACCTGCCTTGCGAGTGGCACGACAGCGCTGGGGGGTGGCTGAGTGGGAGGAGCTCGCAGAGATGCCACCGCAAAGCTGTTGCTTGCTCTGCACAGTCATCTCTCTGCCCGCCGCAGGTTGTCCTAGTCCTGTTCGGAGGCAGGCAGACTGCGCATGTCCTGCGGAGAGAGCGGAGAGCGAGAGCTCTTACAGGTGTGCTGTCAGCGGCAAGAAGAGCACATGACCTCGGTGGCCATGTGGGGGTGGAGGTGCTTATTTAGGTATAATAGGTATAAACTCAAGTCGCGCCATCTATCGGATTTTTTCTTAAACAATAGCTATTGAAGCCATAATTAATTCTTTTAATAACTTTAATAAATAATAATTTATTCTTACACAAGATCCTTTTTGTGTAAATTTTTAACATTAACAAAAAAATTGAAAAACGTATATCTTATTTGTTATTTGTTAATAAAAATTGTTTTTATATTGATTATTATTTTATTATTAAACTTACTCCGGTTCAAGCAGATTAAATTCCTTTGTTATTTTGCCATAAAAACGGCTTTTTATACACACAAACTTCTTATTGCACAAAGCAGTGCGACGACAAATCTTACAATATTTGATGAAGCAGTGCAACGAACTGGAAATGTTGGAGAAAGCCGTACAAGTCGGGAAAATTGGAGAAAGCGGTGATACACTGCTTTGTATAAGAAGCAGTTTTGTCGTATAAGAAGCAGTTATTGCACTGCTTTATCGTTAAATTTTGAATTTCCCCATAGGTGGCCCTTTGAAAATTTTGTCGCTAACGGCAGTTTTCATAATTATAAAAAAAATCCTATTTAAAAAACTAACATTTTTGTATCATTTTTTTTATTTTTTTATAGAAAAATTTTGCGGTACCTATTCTTAATGGTTCTTTAAAAATGTTCCCGAATATAACAAAAAAATTTAACTTGCCTTTGTTCTTTGGCAATGAACAACGTGATAACTCGAATCAAACAGCCAGTTGTTTCTAAGTTCAGGGCTTTTAAAAACTGTGTCTCTGCTGACTTTCACGTAGAGCCGACGTTATTCATCTTTGCGTTGGTAGTCTCGGAAAAATTAACACATTTATTACTTTGCAGCCGCCTGAGCACAGTGACAAAATCTTTGAATTGATTTTTATAAAAATCACGGGCTATTGGGGCTGAAGAAATCGTTATCTGTCATGACGAAAGCGCCGTTCCACCGTTTCTTCTGGTGATTTTCCCTGGAATGCTTTAAATGGCCCACTGTGCGCCTTTTGCTTAGAGATGTGGGAAACTTACGAAAATAAACCGTTAGTTAAGTTTCATGCAGAAAATAATGTACAAACTGCTTCAAAGGATAGTTGACTTAGTTAACTGCTTGCTAGCACTGCTTGCGTTATTTCTCCACCCCACAAAGGACACACTTTTCGGAGTCCCGGAAGAGCTTTCACCACCGATTTCCCCAGCAGATGCTCTCATCAAAGCTCATCGCTTAAGTTCTCTCTCTCGTGAGCGATTCTCTCTCGTGTCCTGGCAGTGTTTCGGGCGCTTCGGGAAAGGATGTTCCCGAATCGGATGTCCTGCTCGTCTATGGGCCAACATCGGCCGCTGGATAAGGCTAAAGCTAAGGCGGCTGCTGATTATTTTATTCAATGGCGAAGGCCAAGTAAGCGCCAGAGCCAGCGCCAGCTTGGCTAATGTATGGCCCAACGCATTGTGGCAGGTCAAAGCGGGCAATTCTGTCTCGGCTCTCGGTTTTGGTCCTCGTTCTGGTCCTGCTCTTGCTCCGGTCTGCCTTTGGCCTTTTGCCGAGCTACTCAGCTAGGCGGCTTTGGCCTGGCCTGGCATCTCTTTAATGAGTTTCATTAATTAAAGCTACTTTGTTGGCCCAGCCTGTTCTTTTCCGCTCTGTGATGTATTTATGTGTGTGTGTTTGCCAGCACATATGTGTGTGTGGGGGTGTGCGGAGGAGAGTGTGCATGAGTAAACATGCAACATGAATTTTGTCCTTGACTTTTAATGGGTTTATGACAAAAGCGCTGCCGCCCCCGTCGCACAAAAAGCCGTCCTTTCCCTGGAAACGTTGCTAATGTGCAGGGCGTTCTCAGATGTGTGTTCCTATACATTTATATAAAAGGATATATATACAGGACACGTGCGTGTGTGTGTGGGTAAAAGAGTTGTTAAAGCGGACGTCTGCCGGAAGCTCTTGTGGGTGCCATTTTGGTTCATGTTCCATGCGACGCACGCCATTTTTATCTCAGTTCCTCTTTGGCCCGGCCCTAAACCTAAACCTAAACCATTCCGCCAGACTTTTGTCTCTAAAACTTGGCTGCTTCCTTTTGGCATTTTCCCCGTCGCTCTGTCATTGTTTCCACGCGGCTTTGCTGTGGGTCCTTTTCATATTGGTCCGTGTGGTGGCCGTGGCCAGTGGCGCTGCATTTCAGCTTCAGCTTCAGCTTCGGCTTCGGCCACATCCGTTTGACGGCGGCGGCGGCATCTTTCGCCTTGGGCGCGGCTTAATTTGTCGACTTACAATTTATAGCTCCTCGAGCGTCTGAGATAAGCTCAAGATGCTCTCAATTAGAAATATCTCACTTGGTTTGAAGCGCCCGTCCTCCTTTTGTCCCATGCTAACGTGTTTTTGCTGGCCTATTAACGCCAAGTTAAAGCAGAGTCTGCCTGCCAACATAAGAAAGAATCCTGTATGCTTTTTGTGAACGGTTTTATCTCTTAAGAAAAATGACAGGGCTTAGCGGAAATTTAACAATTACTTTTCCTTACTTCTGTAGCCTTAAATTAACTTTAAGTCAAGCCAACAGTTTCAGTTTCGTTTTCTGTGGCTCTTCAAGAATTTTGACCCATTAGGGCAGCCAACAAAAAAGCCCGGCTAATTCAGCTTTAAGGCAACAATCTGGTTAAAACTCGCATAGCCGCAACTCAAATCTGGGCATTAGTGACTCGCTTTACCCAGTCTTTCAGCGAAAACCGAAACTTTTCCTTCAACTTTCACACACACTCAACTCACCCCGCCCGAGTCTCTCAGGGACTTCCCAGACCGTGCGTAGAAATGAAACTGCAACAAAACTCGAAAAGTGCGGCAGCGGCAGGAAGTACGCGAAAAATAACAGCAGAACAGCGCCGGCCGAGTGCAAGTTCGAGTGGAGGGGAAAGAGAGTACGACGAGTGTGCTATGCATAATGAATAACATTTTCAAATTAGTTTCCGGTCAGCGGAGATTTTTACGCAGTTTGTCAAGCGCATGAAGGAAAGTCCACGGGGGTGCTGTTTTCACGGAAAACAAAGAAATGCCACTCTGGAAAAAAACACACAAAGGAAAAGCAGGCGAAAATGCGCAATTCGTTCTGAATTTAATGATGGATTTTATGCCACCAAAAATATGCAACTGGTTTTTTTGCTAGCAACCAGCACCGTCAAGGTGTTTTCTTAAATGTTCAGGTTTAAGAAAACATTAGAGAAATTATTTATTCAGGGATACAATGGGATATATGCTTCTATTCCTTGATCTTTAAATTAAGCCATTACTTATTTATCCGTTTTTTTTAACGTTTAATATTACATTTTTCGATCTGATGATATTATTATGATCCAATATCATTATTATAATTTTCCTACAATTTAAAATGTATGTAGAATATTAAGAAATTTCAATAAAACCAGATAATTTATGATTTTCACTTGTAATTTCCTTATCCTCGATTACAATACATCATATATTATATATAAGTATACTCTCCTTTCACCAAATGGTAATATACAACATAATTATACCAAAAACACATTCCCCATAAGATTATTCCAATAATAGCTCAACTCCACAATTTATTTTCAGCCAATAACATTTTAACTAGAAACCGGGAGCCTTCGTTTGGCCTGAAATTATGGTCCTCCTCCGTCAGGATATAATTATATGCTGCTAACGTGCAATCAAGGCGATTGCCATAACAATAATAGCAGTGACAACGGGGAGGTGAATGTGGAGCGTGGAGTGTGGAGCCTAGGTCAATCATTTAACAAGCCCCCATGGAGGGGGAGGACCAGGGCCCGGTGTAAGCAAGCAGAACGTAAAAATACAAAAAAAAAAGAAGAGGAGAGGCATAATAATGTACATAAATGCCTACATCTGGCCATTATAATGGGTGGAGGAGCCCTGGAATGGAAATATTCCGCCTGCTGCCGGCATAATGAAATCAAAATATGGCTCCTCCCCATGGTATCCTCGTCCGCTCTTGGCCTTGTACGTACTCTGTGTGTTTGAGGCAACAATTTGCGTTAAAAATTGGCACAACAATTGCAAAATAATCACCTCGGAGAGCTGGAGAATTGAGCGCCGTGGAGATGGACTCTGCACTCGACTAGTTTGCCCAGTTGCGCTCCGCCGGACTTGGCCGCAGTTCGGCCAAGTTACAGGGCGAGGCTGCAACTTCGATTCCCTGCTGGCCAGCCAGTTAAAAGTATTAAAACTAGGGCCACGGCACGGATGGACTGCGCCGGACTGACTGCATCCATTCAATCGCAAGCTGAAGCAATCGTTTTGATAGCTCACGGGCATCATTTACGAGAACCACAAGCACTTTTAGCCAAATGAAATGTGGCACAACGAACTTTGGGCCAAGTCCTTTGGCCTTTTTGGCTCCCGGCACAAGTCATAATTTTCCAACTGGCCAAGATAGATGGCTGGCCAAAAGCGAAAACGCTTGTACTTGTATTTTGCGTTATCTCGGGATGAGCTGAAAATTTTCACGAGTTTTTTTCCGGAGGGGAGTCAAGGCAAAAGTTTTTGCCAATTAAGTGATTAAGAAATAGCCCCAAGGGATACGAGTATACTGATAACCCCCAGATATATGTTTTGGCCTGGCCATTAAGGGAGAAATTAAAATGCTTGGAAATGCTTTTGGCCCAGTGACATTTGCAGTCCATTTTCGATTGGCCCAATAACATGTTTGCTAATATTCATGACCGCTGTGTTTGTGGCCAAACAAATTCGGACAGAGACCACATAAAACCGAAAGCAATGCCAATGTCTGGAACCCTTTAAATTGCTACCCTTTTGGGGGAATGGTTTGGGTTACACCAGGAGAAATATGGCCATAAATTTGGATTAGGTTTGCATTAAAATAGCTCCATTTGTGGCTATGCAATATGGTATTTTGTATACCTAAGAGTTATGGCTTGGTAAACCAGTCTTTATGGGATTCTCTGGGTTTCTAAATATGTTTCCTGTTCAATTCTAGCTTTGTTTTAATTATTTTATCTTTATTGAATGTGTAAATTTATAAAAATATGTATTAATTCAATTAGTTTCGTATCCCTGAACCTTATAAATTGTTTTCTGTGCATTTAAATGAATACATAATTAGTAAGTAAATAAGTAAATAAGTCTTTATAAGTTTCTCTGGGTTTCTAAATATGTGTCCTGTTTGATTCTAATTTTGTTTTATTATTTTATTTAATCTTTATTAATTGTGTAATTTGATAGATTTATTTATTAATTAAATTAGCTTCTTATATTTGAACCTTTTTGATTGTTTTCTGTGCATTTACACGACATGCATGACTAGTGCTGTGCGCTTTATTAGCGCTGGCTGGCTGCCTGGCTGGCATTTCTGCTTTGCTGCTCTTGGCCAAACACAGAGCCGGTCCCAGCTCCAGAGTGAGCGCTATTAGCCAAAAGGCCTGCCAAATAAAAGGGAAACATTTGTACCAACACATGCCAGGCCAATGGCTGTATATGTTTTATGTCGCGATGTCAGCATGAAACACTTTACGTTTCATATTTGCCAGGCCACTGAGCACAGGCTATACACCCACCCGAATGCTGGCGGAGATTCCTTGGCTTTGCTTCGACTTGCCAGTCTCGCTTGGCGTTTTTCTTTATGCAAATTAGCCTTCAGTCAGTTGGATTTCTTCCACGTTCTGCTGTTGCTTTTGCCTTTTGCATAAATTTTAAATTTCCTCCTTTATTCGTTGCTTCTCGGCTTGCCTGGCTTGTTGTGTCGTATTTATTTGGAAGCATACTTTTATGGGCGCTGGCTGTGACAAGTCCTGATACGTCCTATACGTCTGTCGCTCTGTCGGTCCCTGTCTCGGCCTTATTTATGCACTAACATTAAGAATTATTAACTTTGATAACTTATTGCACTACGACACCGCCCGCCTCTGCCGCCATCCCGATTTCTTTTCATTTTGATTCCGTACATGTGCGGAAATTTTATGTGACACTCGAGAGATTTATGTCCGGGGTCCCCCGAAAAAAAAGAAATGGAACCCAATGTGGCAGCAACTTGTGGGCGTGGCGCATTGTTGAGTTTAAAAAGTGCCATCGGAGAAATGCCAAACACGTGCGAAGGACGCGCCGCCGCTGGCCACCGCCTTCTTTAAGATTCCGATATTAATCATACGCACCGCTGGCCAAACAACATCTTTCCTTTCTCCAAACTTAGTGCACTGCACGAAGGCGTTAATTAATTCCCGCTATCGCCGGCAATATTTGACATTTAATTCAAGTGTCACAGCCCCAGCAAACGGCCATGAAATGGAGCGAAATTAATTTCTAGATTTGTTTGTCTCGTCAAGCTGTCAGCGTCCCTTTGCTTTGACATTTATTTGCACGGGGAAAAAACGGGGAGAAGACAAAACACCTTTGTAGCTGCGAATGTTGAACATGCGTTTACAAGGCTGCGAATTTAAGCCTTAAATTAGTTTCGCGTGCTGGTTATTAATTAATCTCCCTGGAACAATCAATCTAAATCGCTTGTCAGCGGCTGCCATAAATTAAATGGGCCGACGTCCGGCCAGCCAGCGCAGTTGCTACATCCACAGCCACAGGACATTCTATTTTCATGTGGAGCTCGCTCGCTCGGATGAAACTTTCAAAGGGATGTCCGCTTTTCAATTAAATACCAATTGACATTGACTGACGGGGCGGCCTACGGTTCCAGTTAATTAATAAATAATTGTGATTATGAAAATGTAGCTGGACTAGGTGATAATTATCAGCGGGTCGCAGATCGTTTCTGGCCTTCTATTTTTGGTTTTGTGGCCACATCACGCATACGCCGCGTGGACAAAACAATTTCTGTCACAGGCGGAGGCGAACAATTTGGGCACGCCCCATTGTCAGTGGAGTAGTCCCGGTTTTGATTGATGGTTGGTTACGTCGGTTTGGCCACCAAATCCTCCTCTCCAACTCCCAGCGGCTGCTGCATATTGTTTCTCCCTCTTTTTCTGGGTGGTTGGGGGTGGCTTCTGGTTTTGTTTTCTGGTTATTTGTCCGAAGGGTCATGAATTCGTGATGTGGTCGCCGGGCCAACAAATTGAAGTGGCCTTGTGCGCGCTCCACTCGAGGACGGACTGGCCGCCGCTGTTGCAGTTGCGGTTTTGTTACCACCGGAACCCCTTGGAGTTCCATTTGGCGGAGGCCAAGCTGCCCACTCTGGCTTGACGGATTCTATTTAGGCTTCGAGGTGATTACGGTGCCTTTGTGCGGACCCACTGATTGATAAGGTCGCCAGTGTCAAAGGCCAGCAGCAGCAGACACGGCACAAAAAGTGGCTGCCTCCTGTGTGTGTGCACATCAACAATAACACGAATCTCATTAATCATACGTATGCATAATGGCTCGTGTCGTACAAGCAAAGGATGCCGGGCAAACGGGGGCTGGGATCTGAGCCACTACTAGCCAAGACTAATGTAATGTGCCACAATATGTTACCAGTAGGGGACAGTGGGGGGTGCAGATTTGGCCAGGTCAAAGGTAGCTGCGGTCGCCCAAAAGCTCCATCTACCCCGCCCTCCTATAGAGCGTCGCTCTGTACCTCCTGTGCTGGCTAAACATAATCATGTGTCATTGTCGCTGTCACTGTTCCAACCTTACTAGGGTCTTCCATCACTAAAGAAAATATTCCAACTATTTTTTAAGGGATTTTAAGTAATATTTTTAGGTAAGTTAGGGCATAAACTTGGTAGAAAAAAATGTATACATTTTTTATTCATTTATCTTTAAATAATATTTTTACGATATGAAACTAATTTTTGTATAGATAAAAATATAAGTTGTGAAAAACTTAAAGATAGGCTGCTCAAAACGATTTTTTTAGCCTTATAAAATGTATTAATTTTAACCATTTCTTTGTCCTTAATATATATTTTCTATTACTTATTTATTTCTTGTCATAATATACTTTATTTCCCAGTGCACCGCTCACCTTGGCTTCGTTTTTGTACAAGCTCTGTGACTCGGCTTACATTCAATTTATCCCCGCCCTATCGCCGGATGCCTAACAACCATATCGTGTTCCCATTCCACGCGTGTTGCCGCTCGGGATAATTAAGGGGGATGTCAGCTGCGGCCCACCTCTTCATCAGGATCATCCATAGTCCTGTGTCCTGGACAGCATTTAGCATTTTGCAGCGCGCACGGGCCACCAATTACTTTTGGGTTAGCAAATTTAATTATACTCGTGGCGCACACCTTTTCCGGGGGCGCATCATTCAGACCCGTGCGGATTCATTGGACCGTGAGTTATGCGTTTTTAATTGCTGACCCCCAATGAGCGGCTTGACCCGACAATTCATCTTCCAAGGGTCCGATTCTGACCGGGACATGACTTCATTAAAATTCGCTCAGCTCGAGTGGCTCGGGACACTTTAAAGTGTCCTTTAGATCACGAAGCTCACACTGCAACTGCCACATTTTAGTTCTGTGCATCCACACAGACACTGAGCGAAATCACACGAGCATCCATCATTTTGGGACAGGGTGAAGGGTGAAGGGGGAAGGGCAGGCAGCTGGCCAAACATGGCATGACGTCGATTTTTGTTTCCCCATCTCGCAATGTCAATTTATTCAGACTGCAAGCGTCGCTCGGCGATAGAAATTTAAATGTTCAAATGGCAGGTTTAGCCACAAATTTTCCTCCTTTTTTCCGACGATTTCGATTGCGATTTCGATTTCGATTTCGTTTGTTTGCGGTCTTTTGGGGATTTGCAGTGGGTATTTGTGTCGGAAAGGATGCAAAAAAAAAACCAGTGAAACAGAGCCAAACATGGCGAGTTAATCGTGCAGGAACGAAGCGAGTAAAATATATATATCGCTGGCAATGGAATTATGTGGATTAGCTTCTGCTCTGGTGCCAATTTAAATTTCAAATGGCCTGGATTTATAGTTGGGCCAGCAAGGAGTTTATCATAAATTTAAGTTTAATTGAATCTAACTTTATATTCAATATTCTGTGTGCTCTGTTCAATGCCTTGGTCCAGCTCAATTATTCATCTGGCAGATTATCTGCCTTTTCTATGTATTCCCTGGAATCCTCCGCAGTTTGCACACACAGGCCACAAAAACTATTAAGAGCTGCCCGGGCAATGGCTAATAAAGCAAAATATCCTTGCATATATATGACATAAATAACTAGAGTGCCAGGCGGCTTAAGGATTTTTCAGGAGCACCTTCCCCCAGCGACCTAAGTAGGTGTTTAGTGGCTATTATCATCATTGTGTGTGTGTATTTTGAACTCTTTAGCATCAATATTTTATGTGTAATAATGCCAGCAGATTATGATTTATGACTCGAGCTGCTCACACCTTCTCCCCGGGGAGGCAGTCCCATTGTCTTGGCCCCGCTTAGCATTCCATATTTCATGGAAGCTCTCGCTCAATTCGCATTCAGCGCTGAAATTGCGTTTAAAAGTGTTTAAGTGGCGCTCGCGCTAAGTAACAAGTTGAAAAATTGCGCAGCTCGCTCGTAAATTTGCTCGGCAAAGTGAAAAGTAATAATATACAGGCATTATAAATGGCTGTGCGTCCTTGAAGCACACGCCTGTCGGCGGGTAGTCAGGTGAGCAGTGGGAGTGGCAGGAGGTGATGTAGTCACAGTCAATGGCCGTCGCCACCGCAACTCCTTTTGCTCATCTTTTCCACCGAAGAAGAACATCAAAGCAAAGGCACACGGAGAAAATATCACAGGACATATCTGCGACAGATTGGCATCTCAACTTTCGCTTTCTTTCTGACTCAATTCAATGTAACTTTCTTTCAGGTGTAGCCTCTATTGCCATCACCATTAGCTGCAATTAAATTTAAAGGAAAATCCCATCGGATTTAATTGAATATACATCGTACATATCTCCTTTTTCTCTGTGGATCTCTATGACAGAATTAGTGAAGCAAATGAAACAAAAACAACACTAACAGCAAGGACGATGAGTCGGTGATACACACACACATATGCATATGTCCTGCCTGTCTGTATGTATGTGTGGCGAAAGCATTTCAAAAGTAATTCAAGCAAGAAAAAAGTTGGGTAATTGAAAGTTTGCCCATAAAAATTTGTCGCTCTGCGTTTTGCTCGTCTGAGTGGCAGAAGGGCGCTCGATCTGCCCCTTATTCCTCTATATTTCAGATGTATATATATGCCCCTTGGGGCACCCCCTGCTTCGCCTGGCAACTGGTAACTTTTCATTATGCATCCATCCCCCCACGAACCACAGAGTCTCGTGCCATTATCTGGAGCACTATCGAGGCGCCCAAAACTAGTTGAAGTGCTGGAATTGTTTACGTTGATAACTTTGCTTTTTTTATTGAAACTACCCTGGAAATTGGCAGAGTGTTTCGCATATTTAGGATGGTACATTAACAGGGGAGATTCTATAAAAAAGTAAGGGTTCAAAGGGTAGTTTGGAGGGTGTATATATCCTACTTTTCTGACAGACTTTTTATAGGGTAACTACCTGGTCTGGCTCTAGAGGCGAGACAGAACAAAGTTTCCCATCGGCATCAGCCGCTACTTTTACTTTGTTCGAAGCATCGCCCGTTTTATGGGGCCGCATAATGAAAACGCGCAAACGCGATTGCAGTTTAACTGCACTTTCAATGACAACGAGAAGCCCTTTCCCTTAACCCCTTCATCGGGCGACAGGCACTTGAGGCCACAACGAATTGCCAGCATTGATAAATAGCAAGCGTGTGCACAGCCAGATGTATCTGTATCTGTACAGTGGAGTATCTCCCTTCGAGTATCTGTGTTTCTGGCTTCAAAGCCAGGGACAGACCACAAAATAAGCGTAAATGATATGAAGACATAAAAGCACCGAAATTGGGAGCTGAAACAGAAAACCCAAACACACTTGGTGCACGCAGAAAAAAGTACAAAATTATCATGGGTATTTTGGTCTATTTTAGGAATAAAATTAAATAAATAAAAAATCTGTGGAAATCGGAAAAATACCAATACTTTTATTTTACTAGAATTTTAAGAGCTTAATTTGAGATAAAAAAATATTAGGTAATGATATAAGCTACTTAAATACCTTAATAACGTATTAATACTTTAATACCTTAATACTTTAATACCTTAATACCTTCATACCTTCATACCTTCATACCTACATACCTTCATACCTACATACCTTCATACCTTCATACCTTCATACCTTCATACCTTCATACCTTCATACTTTCATACTTTCATACCTTAATTCCTTAATACCTATAAACCTATATACCTAAATACCTTAAATACCTTAAATACCGTAAATACCTAAATACTTCAAATAAATAAACTACCTTATATACCTACAGTTTGTAATTAATGTGTCTTCAAGACCTTAAAAACCTATCTAAATACAATTCATTATGTTATTTGAATAATTCCTGTTTAAACCACTCTTTAAATAACATAAATAATGACCAAAAGAGCACACTAAACAAGTAACTCATTTTGTTTGCCAGTGTAAACACCGACACTCAGCAAGCCAGTCAACTTGAGAGTCTGTTTTGTGGCGGGGCTTAACACCACAACCACACCCACGCCCCACAACACGCACACACACAGCACACAGCTCAAGATGGGGCTGCTGATGGCTTTAAACTGGACCGCACAGTGTAATAAATTAGATTTACCGAACCTGATGCGACAAATGCCGCCAAATATTTAACACCAATCAACATGAGCACGAAAAAGAACTTTTCGCAGGACCAGCAGCAGCAGCAGCTCCAGCTCCAGCCAGAAGGCAAAAGGCAAACCCAGCTAAATAAAGAGAGAGAAAGGAAAAACTTTGCCCTTTCTGGAGTCCTGGAGGGGGGCTACCATTGTTTCCAGCACCAGTTAGCCGCTCCCTGCCAAGACCAAGACGAAAGGTGTCAACAATGACAAACACTTTTAACTAACCAACTTTTGCTGGCTTGTTTTGTCGACTTGGCATCGTCCTCCTGGTATCCGGACGTCTGGATCTCCTGCTGATTGTGTTGCCTTGATAGCGGCCGACAGTTTAACCCATGCAAACAACAAACTTGCGGCGACCTCTGACACAGGCCACCGAATAAAGTCCCCAATTTCGGGTTAAGAGGAATGCTGGCTCTTAGCAGGCGGTATTTGTTCCCAAAGATGTTTAGGTTTTAATTGTAACCCTGAGCTTTGCGAGGATCAGTCCTTGTGTGTATATTTATAAAGAAACCATTTATATTTCAATATATATATCGATATATCTAATTAGTACCAGCCAGTTCCGATATATCCCAAGAAATATCACTTCCATTGGCCATCTCAAACGTGCGGCCGCCTAATCATGGCAATGGCAATGACTTCAATCTCTTCTCTCGCTGCCAAATGGGAGCCATCAATTTTACAGCAGCTGGGTCGCGAGGTGGAAACAGGTAAATCAATCACACGCATTATGCGATGGCTTTGCCCCGTGAAATATGCCCACGGAATCTGAGCCTCAGAGGCGGCAAGTCCATGGCTTGGGTTTCGTTTTAGGTTCGGGTTTGGGTTTGGGTTTGCGTTTATTTGGGGTTTGGCTTACCATATACTTTTTATGGCTCACATGGTGCTGGTGGTGCTGGAGGTGGTCGGCTTTTATGCCGCTGGCTCTTATTACTTGTAAGTGGGGCGAACGAAACGACGTTGCTCATACGCCCCGTATACCGTATTGCAGCCATTTTACGGCCTGCTCTTCCTCTTTATGTATATTTCACGTCATTTGCCTTGGCTTTGTCATTCCGTCGAGTGCGAAATGGCGGAGAAGGGCGACTCTGTAAGATTTTGTAGGAGGACAGCAGCAGCAGGCGAGAGCGAGTGCTTAGGCATATTTATTAGAAGGACTCTCCAAGAGCTCCTTGTTAGCCCCGGATGAGATGAAGGTAATTGATAGTAACTCCTGCTCAGGTTGAGCATCTTTATAAACGTAACACAATCACTGGGGCCGGGCTCTTGGTGCATAAATTATTGGGTTTTAACGCTTTATTTATAGCCTTTATTTATTATTATATTTGCAACTCTTGATTTACGTAACGCGCGACACAAAGTTTTCAAAGCAATTTCTACGTAATTGCAGTTGAAAGTGAACAAAAATCGTACAACAAATATTATTGTTTTGGTTCATTTTGTTTAGCTGTTCGCGCATTTAAATTCCTTTGTTATGGCGACAAATTGGGACAGCGAACAAAGGCGTGAATTAATTCTTGTTTGCCAGTGCTGTTAGAAGTTTAGGTTTCGACTCTTGGATGTACCCTTGAAATGTTAAATTTCTGGGAAATATGTGTCAACTGTTCAAGCCATATGATCAATAATATTGTTCCTGATCCGGCTCAAGGGCTGTAGTGGGGTGCGCAGTAAAGTTTTCCCGTTTGTGGAAAATTAATCCAAAATTGTATTGAATGAAAATACGACGTTCTTGGACAAAATGACTAATACGAATAACATCAAGAATTTTGTTACTAAGTAATAATATATCTTATCTTAATATCTTGTTTGCACCGAACGAAACTTACGTCAACAGACTTAATTTATTTTAATTTTGCGAATGACTTTAAATATAAAAACTCGGACAAAAATGTGCAAAATATTGAAAAGGAAGATTTAAATTAATTTAATTAATTAACTTTAAAGTATTCTTTAAATTGCTTAAATGAAATTCCATCACCTAAAGATTACCAACTTTTACAGGGTATTTCCCACCTGCCAACGAGCGACTGCTTTCCCTGTTCGCTGTCGCTGCCGCGCTCTCTCCGCTCAACCCGCTTTCACTCTTTGAACCCACTCCCGTGACTCCTTCACCTCTGCAGTCATGGCTCGTGGATTTGAATAATTGTGCAGCAGCGTGTAACGGCACTGGGGGAAAGTTGTGGAGAGAGTGTGTTGCACTTTCCATTGTTGCTGTTGGGCTCGCGGAATAACATTCTCTTTCTCACTTTGCAGCGCCCTCGAATGTATGCTACATTCTGTTATTGTTAAATATTTCGCCTGTTTTTGTTTGGCCGAATATAAAGCGCTTGCATTTAGTTGTTGCTCAAATTAAAAATGATTTAGATGCTGGCAAATTGAGTTCACTTCTGCCATCCAAGTTTTGTTTCCATTTTGCCTTTGCTCTTTGCCGGCGTGTAATTTAATTGTTTGATATTTGCCAGCCGCACTCACATCTAGTACGATACAAAACTAGGAAATCGTATACATATGTCCTCGTATCATTTGTATCGTTGTGTTTCAATCAAGCCTGGCCATTGTTCAACGTCAGTGGAGACACAGAAAAAAGAAGCAAATGCCATTTTGTTTCGGCTGCAATGGGGTTTCTGCGTAAATTGTGCATCTTTTTTAGATAGACAAGCTTACATACAATGAGGGTTAAAAAATCAGCGTTTATATGGAATATTTTCGAGAAATACACACAAGATATATTAGAAAATACAAAATGCCCCACTAACTTCTAAGAAAATATTTATCCAACTAAGTATGATTTTATCTAATCATTTAAAGTGACGTAAAAAATCCCCAATTAAAGCTAATAAAATTATTAAAATACAGTTCAAGTTCAAGTCCTATCCTGCAAGTCACAATCCTATTATTTTAACCCATGCTGTTTGAAATATTTCTGTTTAGAAGCATACGTTATCTGGCTTTGTTTGCTTTTCAAATGCCAATTGTTGTTGGCATTGCAATTAAGCATCCGAAACATGAGCAGCAGCCCACACTAGGCAACAAAATAGTTGAGGCAACACAAAAATAAATATTTGCAACATTTCTTGGCATGGGGGCTAGCCCTAAATGATCTCTCCTCTCTCTCCCAAAAAAAAAGGAGGAGAAAAAAGGAAATTTGCGGAATGTTTGCGCTGTATCCCCACCAACACAAAGAAATACACTTAAGCACCGGAAGTGACATTTCGGAATGTCACAGAAAAGCATCCCGGAAGAGGGGGGAGAACTTTAAAGAAAAGAAACAAAATAAAGAGGGAAAAGGGTCACTCGACACAAAGGGAAAAACACATATGCCTTGAGTGTTCCCAAAATCACATTCGGTTCGCTGGCTTAGCAGGTAAAAAGGGTTCGAGCAAACAGAGAGGATTATATTTTCTTAGCCAGCATCGAGAATTTCGAGTGTGTGGCCGGCAATGCTAAGAAATTGATTCGCAGAACAAATAAAATATATACCACGCGCGATGGACACTTCACTGGACACTTTCCTTTTAAAGCCAAGTTCGGGTCATAAAATGCTTTCCTCGGCCGCCCTTTGTGTGTGCTCCGCTCCCCCTTTTCTTTTCTTTTCTTTTTTTATGATTTGTCTGTCCCGGCCATAAAGATTGCCAAGCAATTGAATCCATTGGCCACGAGCCTGTCCGCCGGTTTCATAATCAAATACATAACTTTATTTATGCTTGAGTCTCGTCCCTATACCCGCCGACCGTTATCCTTTCGCCTTTCGGCCACCGAAAAAGTTTCCACCAAATTTGCTTACATTGGCGAAACAATAAAATTCCATTGTCAGAAAGGGATGCCAGAGAGAGGTCCTAGCCGGATGCTATTTTGTTAAGTGCGCGAATGTTGGCGCATAAATAAAAATATAATTGAGCTGCTGCGCCCCAACCCGCCTCGTTCTCGTTCTCCTTCGGACCCTTATCTGGCAGAGATCACAATGCTGGCCACATGGCCTGAGGCCACTGCCCACTGATGATGAGGAATTCGTGACACTGAACTAAAAAGATTAGGTGTAAAATAGTGTGGAACAGGAAGTAAAGGAGTCGGTTTGGAGTTTGGAATCTCTGGATAAAATACCAACAGGATGCCATGTACATTTCAGTAATGATGTCCTTGATAATTTTTCTGTATCTACAAAATACTGTCAAATATTGAAGCCAGATGATTATCTACTAAAAATAATATAATAGTTTTAACTATATTTTACTTACATTTTTTAAAAATCCGTACTCAAACTGAGAATAGTACTTATTTGAGAACGCAAATTCTCAATTTCCGGATCCCATAATTATCTGTGTACTTTTATAGGGATATTTAACATCATAACAATGGGATTTAATATATACTTATAAATAAATACTTATTTCATAATTATTTTCCCTTTAATTATCACTCGCCCGGTTGATATATCCGTTTTCCCTCAGTGTCCTTGCGTCACCCACCCTCTCTATTGATTTTTGGCCCAGTTCAAATAAATTAGCGACCATTAATTGGAAATACGGATGGGGGCGATTCACTCAAGCAATGCACAATTTGGACCGAGACTCGACTCGGCTTAATTGATTAGCTTCGGCCAAGAGCTTCCGTTCGCCTTCGCCCGTGCCTTCGACCCAGTTGTCATTGCATTTAATTGCATTGGCAAAATGAGAGTTTCGGGCGCCCAACAACAATTAAAATTTACCCAGGCACCTGGATGAACTTTTGTGCAGACCAGGCCAGACAGCCAGGCAATTGAGAGCCCAACGAACACTTGTTGGTGGCTCCTCCGTTCGTATCGTTGCTGCTGCTGATGCCTCGTTTAATTAAATTAATTTAAAATTGCCTAGGATGATTCTCCCTGCTGGGCTGGGCATTAATTTTGTAAAAGTTCAGGTCTCTGTTTGCGAGCCATTTAAAATTTTAATTGAATTTATTGCCAACTATTCAGCAGTTTGATTTCACGGCATTTGCAGGTGATGCCATGCGCGATATTTAGTTCATAATTGGGATAAACAGGATGAGCAGGATAATGCCATTAAAATATGTTTTTAAAACTGGGGCAGGATTTGCATATGTAGCTTGAATATTATGTTCGCTTGCAGTTTAGTTTGCCTTTTAGCATAATTGGTGTTACATTTCATTAGTGAGTGTTTTAGAGTAACCTTTAAGCTTGTGACGAACACGGTTGCGTGGATACCGGCTGGGTGCATACTCTGCCTACGGGAACGGCCTAGCTCAGGGAAGAGGCAAGGGGGTCGGTTACTCCCTAGTCAGTATCACCGCCACACAATAAAATTTGTAGACAGAGTTAGGAAGGCTTGGGGAAGGATAAAGTCAGTCCAAACGATCATAAACAAAAAAATTGTAAGAGAGATATTGTAAACCCTATTCTTGAAGAACTCAGGTGTTATTGCTCTTCGGCTTGGCCCGCCCTACCTGTAAAGACATTCAATGATTGGTTGCCCTTACCCATTAAAATTGAAACCTATTTAGCTCAGGTGCCCATTAAAGTTCTACTTTATTCCATAATAAATGTCAAAAGAGTTCTAACTGTAATTAAAGGTCAATAAAATTCAAACTTCATTTCTTATCCTAACAAGAAGGCAAGAATTACAATAATGATAAAGGCAAGAAATGATTAATATTTAAATATTACGAGCTGGACCCGTCAGCAAGTAATTCAAAAGTTCCAAATTCAATTCAGTCATAATTCAGAATATAATCATATTCTTTTTATGTATGTGTATGGTTGGTTTATCAAAGACACTTGTGTGTGTACTCACGATCAATCCCTCGAAGTCCGCAGGCCTGTAGACTGGAGTGCTATGATGACTTGATACTCGTTAAATGTTAATTAATAAATATGTCTTGATATAATAATGCCAACGAATGAATGATATGTACGCTATAAAAAAAGAATATGAGTATGGGGTCGAATAATGATAATAAAAGAAAAATATTTTAAAGTTACTTAAATACTTCCAAAATATTACTCGAATGGCCTTCTTTTGGCCTAATAACCGCGATCTGCTGTTGCTGATTATTTGTTTATGGGACGGTACACTAGCGATTGCGCTGCCGGTTAATCGTTACAAAAAGTTTTTAAGACAGCGACTGCAGCGCGATCTACAGCTTATCGAAACCGTTTACCAATATGGGGTTATGTCTAGTTGAGTGACAATCCAGGTTAGAATAAATCCAGTTGAAAGTAAGGTAAGTCCAATTGAGAGTATCTCCGAGTGAGGTTAAATCCGGGTGCTGCCTAGGAGAGGTTATGCCAGAACTTTCGATCAGATGCTGCCCCAATCACGCACAAGTTGCCAACCGACACTCGAGTTTCTAGCTGAGTGCAGTTTTGAGAGTGGGCCAGCTCCTTGTACGTTTAGGGGCTGATCAAAAGTTTTTGTATGCCTGAGAATATAATGAGGTTAAACCCGAACTATTGCAGGGCTAATCTATGCATACCTAAGAAAGAATATGCCTGTCCAACAAGAAAGCCGAAATGTTACCCTGTCAGGGACTGCCGGTAATTTGCAGCAGGTGCTTCACGAGCCGAGGTTTGGGGACGAGCAAGTTTCCGTTGCTTGCAGAGATTTGGGTTGCTTGCTGCAATTTAGCAGACTGCCAAGACTGTTCTCTTGCACTGCAAGGGATCTGCACTTGCTTCGATCTGACCAAGAAAACACAATTACTATCGCCCATGAGTTTGCAGAATTTTCAACTGCTCACCTGCCGGCTTTTACACACGCGGGACGACGAGGAAGAAGAAGGAGCGGACCGAATTTGGTCTACGCCGGCTTGAAAACTGTTTTGGATGTGATGCCTATATATATTAGGACTTGTTCGCCAAGGTTATGTTGCACACGCGGAACTTTTAAGTTAAGTTAAAACGCATGTCTGTTTCCTTAAATGTTCCAATCGCAAAAGAACGATTTGGCTGATTGAAAGTTTATTCTTGGCAACGTAAGGGTTGCCGGATCCTCGTTTGACAACTGTCAAGGGTCGGAGATACCAGATCTTTTGTATAGCGTTAACAGCACCAATCGTGCTGTTAAGACCAAGTTGGTAATTTTATGACGGTTTATTTGAAATAATAAGAAAAGAAAATAATAATAAAATAAAAAGAAACAAAAGAAATCGTACCCTCACAAGCTAAAGCCGTACCCAATTCTTCTGAAGGTCTAATTTTTCCTCTTATTTTCCTTGTCCCAAAAAACAAAGGTAACGAGTGCAAACACTACCTACGACATCAATCACTTGGCCACACACAAAAATGCCATGGCACACATATCGCAATTAATTTACCCAAGCCAGGCCCCAGCCTCGATTGGAAGTCAGCCCGTGTGTTTGTCGTCCTTCTCCTGTTGCAGCAGCTGCTGCATCTGAATCGGAATCGGAAACTGCAACATCTCTGCCAGCAGATACTTTCCATTTCCACGCAACCGAGAAATGCCAGGCATCCGAGCTCCGAGCTGTCTCTGCCGTGTTTGCTTGCATGTCAAATTCTCATTTCATTGAAATCGGCAAATATTGACTAAGAACTTCGTTGCAATCAACGCTGCCTGCTGCCGGCGACTGTGACAAATGGGCGTGGCATGTCGACATCCCGGAGTCAAATCGATGGAACCTATTTGCCTGGCCATGAAAGTGAGACTGCGATAGCTCACAGAAAAAAAGTGAAAGTCACAATTAGGGCTTAAAGAGCTTGAAAAGCCTTCAAAGTGGGAATTATTCTAAAACTTTAAAGTGTAATAAAACATGTAAATTAGCCACAGACAAGGGTTAGTTATTTTCTTTATTTGTAACTTAAGTGTAACTTACAAGCAATATCCATTGCCTAGATTACTACCAATAAATCGTAGCTAATACCTAATCCTAAAACTTGAATACAAAATATAATAGAGCTTATCTGCCAGGACAACGGAGGCAGGAGGTACTTAGTTATTAAAACATTGCCGCAAATTGCTACGCAACTTTTGCGTCAATAAACTAAACGGCCAACAGCGACGGTCGAGGCCACTCAACCGAATCCTGCCTGGCCCAGGATAAGGATAATCAGCCCCGCTCAGACATCCTTTGAAGCAGCCAAGCAGCTTCAGGTGGAGGCAACACCTGGGGAGCGAGTCAAAAAACAATTTCGCCTCATTATCATTTCAACATATTGTATGCCCAAGTGTTTCAAATTGTTCAAAGAGAGTAGGGAAACTCGAAACTGAGAGAGAGCGAGCGCGGAGCTCGAAGCCCAAAGGACGCAGGCTCTGCCTGATGAAGAAGTTTTCCCTTTACGTCCTTGTCGAGGTTGTTGTTCCTACCCCAGCAGCCCCTGCTCCTGCTGGGATGTCGGATGTTGCTGGTGGCTGGTAGATGTAGGTGCTGCCTGAAATCACTATGCTCATAAATGGGCCATGAATAAATTAACTCGCTGAAAAGCACAGAACCGGCAGAAGCCAAAGCTAAACTAAAAGACAGGCGGCGGCGGCTCAGAGGGCGGTGGAGCCTTAGATTTCAAACGAATGATAATAATAATTGAGGCAGCGACCCAAGTACATTGGTTAGATAATAACACCGTACACATGTACATGCAAATGGGCTTGGCGTATGGGTGAGCACTGTGAGAAAATGATATTTAAATATTTAAAACTTAATAAGCGGAATCTTCTGGGAGAATATTAACAAAAAAAAAGTAATCCGATTATAAAGTGTACAACAAATGAGCAATATAATAGCTAAGATGTCGATCGACCATACATTTTATTTGCAATATGCAAGCACTCAAAGGCAGTGAGTGACTAGAGTCTTCGGCATCGACTTAAACATGGACAGTGTACAGTTTTAATTAAATTTAGAAAATATAAAAATCCCCTCTATTCCCGAGAATCCCGTCCAGTCAGAGCTGTTCCATTGATTTCTCCCGAATTGATTCCAAACGAAGCCCAGCAACCGCTGTGTTGCTAGACAACAATCGAACTTTCCCGAAACAAAAGGGGCTGGCATAAGCTTTATCGATACTCTGACTCGACCCCGGCCGAGCACCCCTGACCCCCAAGGAGCAACAGCAGGAGTTGGCTTTCGAATCGCGTCAGGTGCAGCAGTCATCGCCATCATGTCCACGCACCACCAGTCCATCGCGCGGCATGCCTCCATGGCCGCCCGGCAGCGGCAGACGCGGATCGCCCGGATGACCCGGCACACCATTTTCACAATGAAGCGACCCGTCACTTTCCAGGTGCGCAAGTCGCTGGTGGAGTTCGTGGACCTGGAGCTGGCGGACATGGAGACATCGGTGTTCTACCAGCGCATCTTCATCCTGGCCAAGAACACCCATCTGACGCCCGTGGAGTCCGAGCCAGAGACGTCCGAGGCCCCGGACCCCGTACTGGTCAACCCGGCCGATCCAGAGCCACTGACTGGTCCCCAGCTGGAGTTCAAGGAGGATATGATCATACCCAACGAGGGCGAAATGTCGATGAGCACAGATGCAGGAGAGGGCCAGGGAGAAGAGGAGCAGGGTCAGGAAGCTGAGCCGGTGGCCGCGGCGCGCGAGACCACTGGTGAGCGGGAAATGGAGGTGCTCACCCACACGTTCCGCTTCAGCGAGGGCGATGACGAGGAGGAGGCCGGCGGCGAGGAGGAGGAGGCGGCCCCTAGCGTATCGATAATTGCCAAACCCAAGGACTTCTTCGCCATCTTCAGCGAGCGGCTGCAGGAGCTGCACATGCAGTGCAAGGACGTGGCTATCACCCCCGATCCCATGTGCGGCCTGTATGTGCACATGGGCGAGTACAGCCTCCTGATGCTCGAGTCCTCGGAGGACATGATGGGCTGCTTCACCCGGGCCCTGGCCGACATCTGCGACACCTTCTGGCTGACGAACCGCGTCTTCCAGATCGAGGATCACATCAAGGAGCTGTACACCAAGGATCTGCTCTTCCGCCGCATCCCGGCCGTCTTCCTCAACGAGAAGTTCCCTACCTCCACGCCCACGGACGAGTACCTGATGGGCAAGCAGCACCTGATCATCAAGGAGAAGCTCCTGACCATTTGCCGGCTGATCTGGGAGTCGGAGCAGGTTGGGGACGTGGACTCCATGCGCGGCAGTCTGGATGAGGACGACGACAAGGGCCTGCAGAATAGCAAGTCCAAGGGCTCGATCACCAGCAACACGCTGCCGGTGGACATATTCCGCAAGCACCTGCCCGAGATCCAGCGCATCGAACTGGTGCTGGCCTGCACAAGATTCTACTACGAGCTGGACGGCTTTGCCAAGCTCTACGGCCAGGTGCCCTTCAGCCGGGACGAGGAGGGTCTCTTCTGGCCCATCTCCAACAACTACACGCCGCCGAACATCTTCCGGCGCACGCCCTATGACATCAACTTGACCTTCGCGGACTATGCCTCGGCGGCCACCCAGAGAAGGACCATGAGCCTGGTCTCGGATTATTCTGGAGAGGGAGCAGCCGCCGAAGAGGAGCCAGCGACCAAGGAGGAGACGCCCCCAAAAGCTGATTGATTCTGTTTTACTTCAGTTTGATGCTTTAATTGATCATAAAGAGTATGACCTCAGAATCAAAAAAACTTTTTAGAAATATTTTCTGAAGAGAAGAGGACTTTAAAATGTATTTATTTTGAAAATGCCTTTTTCCGAGTGTCGTTTAGCCATCGCCCCATCATCAAGCTGAGCCCGTTGACGCTGTTATCTGTGAAACTCGCGCGCTCGGCTACAATGTTTTCGGCTTTGTGCACATGACTGCATCCCATCTCATCCGGGGGCAGGTGGATACGAGGGGCTGCCTTGTTTTGGCTTGCCACTTGAATGGCTCGACTTTGTTAACATAAACATAAATTCGCGTGTGTGAGTGCGCACATGTGTGTGGGCCGCCTCAATGGTTTGCCTTTTAACATAAACCGCATCAGACGCCAGCTGTCACTTGTAATACTCGGGAGCTCGGTGCTGGTGGCTGGTAGCTCAGATCTTGGAGAGCTCCGTGCTCTGAGCTCCGAGCTTGCAGCTGTCAAAAGCCGCGCTGCCATTTAAAGTCACTTGACAGTGGGCCAAAAGAAACACAAGAAGGCTTAGTGGGTATTGCGTGGGGTTAAGTTTTAGGGGTGAGGACAAGCATGTTAGGGTTAAGCAGAGGTTTGCTAGAGAAATTTGCCCAACAAAATCGACTCTGGTTTGTTATTAATCATTTCTTTAGAGGGTGGAAAAATAAAGAGTTAAATTGGGAGAAGTGTTTTACAAATCGAATACATTTATAGGGAAACTGCCTCTTTGTTTTACAAAAATTTATGTTCAGCCGTGAAAGCCTTAATAACTTTTTTTAATTTGATTTTAACCCCTGCAGCTGCCCTCGCCTAAGCCTCTGCCATTAAGTTAAATAACCCCTTTTGGCTTAAAAAAAAGAAAATAAAGTAAGCCGAGAACATGTTTAGAAATTGAGCTGAAAAAGTTAATTAAACTTTTTGTGAGGCTGTGGGCCAGAGCTGCCAGTGACGGGACTCTGCGGCAGGACGACGGCTGACGACATGCAATGACAAGGACACAATTCAATCAAGCGCCGCAGGGGCAGCAGAGTGTCGCCGCATAAACAAGGACATTGCCCTCCTGGGCGCAGGTCGCCATTCCCCATTCACCCGGCTGGACGGGAAAAGCCAAACATTTGCCGCTGCAGTTTTCATAAACTGCCAGACAACAGCAGCTGGAAAAAGGGAAAACAAGCGCCACCAAGGTTGGCCGAGACAATGGCGATAAGCCGTCGCTGCAGTGGCTCCTGCTCCGACTAAAACCCGGTTACGTGTGGCCCACAACTTGAGGCGCAAACTCATAAATTACACAGCCGAGAAAAGAGGCCAAAATGACTTTTGGCTGCTGTTGCTGCTGCCAGTGTTGCTGCTTTTGGCCATCAAAAGTGAAACTGTTTGCTGCAGTCGCTTAAGGGGCGTTTGGGCGTGGCCTTAGCCTCTGGATTGCTCTTGGTGTGGTCTGTTCTGTTCTGTTCTGCCCTGTTCCTGGTCTCTGGTCTGGTCTGGTCCAGGGCGCCAAGGACCAGGCATAATTCAAGCCAAACTCAATTTGGCCATACCCTTGCCAAGGATGCTATAAAAGCTGGGGCATCCTGAAACTTCGCATCATTAAGGTTAGATTGTAGGTGGAAAATCTAAACTCCTGACTCCTTGAAGCTAAAACTTTAGTCAAGAACTCAATTCAAGTCTTTAAAAAGATTCTAGTATTGATTGAGCCAAACAACTGTCAATTATGCCCGGAAATTGTATTTCATTATGGCTATGTAATACATATTTACCATGTTTACAACTTGAACTTGTATAGCTTCATTTTTCGACACAAGAAACTATTTTTATGGGCCATAAAGGGAGAGAAATATAAGTTGAACAAATCCAATTACTTAAAGTTTTCCCAGTCTTGAAGCAAATATTAATTCAATCTATAGAAGGTCGACTGAATTTAGTTTCTTTGAAGTCTATCGATATTTACAATGGTTCGAATATCAATTTAAATGTAAAGTAGACATTTTCCTTTATATTGAATTAAACATCATTGAATAACGATTTCCTTTTCATTTAATAAACTCCATTTAAGCTTTAAACTCAATTAAAGAGCATTGAGAGATTCGGTTCACTAAACTCTCGAGTTTCTCGTTTGCTTATAATGCTTTTAAAGGCAGGCAAAGGCTGGCCGGGAAATAGAGAGTGCAAACTAACTAAAATATATATAATGTGCTGTGTGTATATAAAACATACAAAAACGAAAACAATTTTGCGGCGCGATAAACGAATTTCCCGACTTTTTGTTTTTCCTTGCTCCTACTGGTTCCTCGGATTTTTGGCAGCAAAAGGCAAGACACAAGGATAACATGGCAACAGCAGAGGGGCTGGCCTAAAGCGAGGAGGCCGTGACTCTGACAGGAGTCCAGATTGCATTTTCCCGGACACGATTGCCAACTAACTGCCAGCGAAAAGAACGTTTCAAAGGCTCCGACTAGATCTGATCTGGAGGGAAACTGCAATTAGTCAAATGAGCAGGACGTGAACCATATTTCAGCCAGGATAAGACAACTTTTGACTTATAACGCCTCCCACATACATACTTCCCCCTCGAGGCGAACAGAGCCCGAAAACTTTGCCACAATTTATGCTAACCAAAAACTTATTGACTCGCGTGGGCCCGGCTCGATTCCGCATTCATCATACGCCTAGTTGTGCGCGCTTTAAATCAAATTAAATGCTTGGAGTTTAATTCCCAAAACAATCAGAAACTTTTGCCATAAAAACGGGCCCGCATGTCCCTTTGAACCGCATAAAAAAATAAGGAAAAAACGACGACAGCGGGAAATATGAAAGAAATTAAAAATAATAGCGCACATAAAACCACAAGCTGCCTGCCCCGGGGGAGGGCGGGAAATTAAGCGTGAAAAAATCAGTGAAAATGCCTGGAAAATAGAGCGAAGCCGACGGGATGACAGCTTCATCTGGCCTTGGTGGCTCTCCCGGTTTTAGCCGGGAAATCCAATCATTTCCCTTGCCATTCAGGCGCGTTTAATTTTGGCCATTAAGGATATCTTCTTCTTGGCTTGTTTACATGCGCCGCCGCGTGGTGTGAGTGTGTGTGTTTGCCTAATACACACACTCATGCATACATATGTGTGCCTGTTCGCGCTTTTGTTTATCTTGAATTTGTCTGTCGCCATTTTATTTTTTACACTTTTTCCCAGCACATATTTATTATCATGTCGGTTTCGGTTTGCGTTTCCATTTCCGTTTCCGTTTCCCCTTCCCCTGTCCGTGCTGTTCTCGCGCCCTAATGAAAACCTCCAACTGTCCCTTTTGTCGGCCTTTTCGGCTGGCATGGAAAATGTTTATTATGTGATTATGCCCGACTTTAGCGCCCGTAGCTGCAGGGAGCGGGTCTATCCCAGGAATTCCTGGTCTTTCCTGTCCTGTCTCGTCCCTTTTTGCCAGCTTCCAGCAGCTGCCTCTTCCCGGTTTTCCCTACTGACTGTTGACCGGCGGCAGGATTTGGCCTTTTGCCTGAAATTTGTTTGTTGTTTTTGTTACGGCTTCCATTTGTCGGCTCTTTCTTTTTTTGCTCCTCGTTCGGTTTAAAGCTTTGCCATCCCTTATGGCTCTGGATGTCGTTGACTCAGGATCCTGCGTGGGGTTTGTTGTTGCTGTTGTCGTTTTAAATTACATTGTTACAAGTGTTCCGTTGGCTCTTGTCATCTTTTCAGAGGTACTCGGAGAAAAAACAAGACTCGTTGCTAAATAAATTAATTCTGAAAAGCTTTTTAACTAAGATAGCGCTGGTAAAGGCTACATGCAATTGGAAAAAATTCTACAGAGCTAATAATGTAATAAATATTTAAAATTTAAATAGATTAAAATGTTTGAAATACGACCCTAAAAGTATTTTCAGATAGTTCGAATTGTTTCAGATAAATTTTTACCAACTTTAAATCATTTAAAGGTAAGTTTTTTAAGAGATTTTAACTCGCAATATATTATTATACTGATTTATTTATTATTTTCTTATTAACTTAACTAAAATTAAGTCACAAGTTCCCCTTATTTTCCACCGTGTACCATCTTCCGAGAAAGACACAACTGCAGCTAAAACGATGATTTATAGAAGGCTGAGAAAAAGAAAGCACCGGCTTAGGCCAGCTCATAAGGTTAAAGTTCAGGCAGTAGATCAGGTTTTCGGGCCCATTATAATTGGATGGACAGGCAGAATGGCCGGCACCCCCCGGGGCCACTCATTAGGCTAGAGTTCTCGAGTTCTCAAGGATTCTGGGAAAAGGGGCGGCGTGCCTTGAAATTCTCCAGTTCTGAGAGCAAACAACAATCGGCAGGATAAATACTCCATGTCACTTAAGTTAAGTAAAGTTCATCGCTTCTGGAGCATTCCATAAATATTGTTAGCTGGATTTAATTATATATGGCCGTGTACAAGAAGGGCTGGGCAAACACATCAACGTCATAGTGGGGAGCATTTTGGGAAAGTAAACACATCTGGGGGCGGAATCATTAAAAAGCATTTCGCACAGCGGGTGCGGAAAATGGGAAATGTAAGCGGAAAATCAAGGGAAGCTGAAGCTGCGACTGTGGCTGTGTCATTGTGCGAACATTGTTTTTGGGCAACACACGCAGTAATTAACTGGTCTGTCACATAAGTCGCATTAACACAATGTTATAAATGTTCCTGCAGCTGCTTCCCACACTCCTTGGCTCCGTCACACTTCCCTCTATCCCTTATCCCTCTGCTCTGTCTCTGAGTAGTGCCAAGCATTGCATGTCAGCCACATTAAGTATACGCCACATGCGACGCATTTACATAGATTTGCAATGTTCGTGGCATACGAAATGGCAGCAAGCTTATTAATTCCCCTTCCACGCGACTGGGACTGTGCGTGTGGCACAGAAAGTTTTTGCCGCTGCCAAAACTTTTGTCTTGAACTTGGCCAAATCTCTCCTTTCCCGCCTGGATCCTTTGGATGCAAATTAATTAAAGCCTGATCCAGTTAAAGGTTTACTCTCCGCTTCTCGCTTGCCGTGGCGTCGGTCAGTTAATTAAATTGACATGCGAGCAGCCGTGAATCGAGTTAATTTGCGCAAATCCAATGCACAATCAAAGCCGCAAATTATCTTCAATATTTTCCTGCTGGCCGCGTGCAGTTTTTCCATTTTTTCCCCGCCATCTTTTTTGTGGCGTAAATTGAGCGGGTAAAATGCGGCGAAAAAAAATTAAGTCTGCCTTTTGATTTAATTCCGCGGCCATGACAAACTGCAGGGAAAAGCGGTATGTAGAGTCGCTGGAGCTGAAAAACATTAATTTTAAATTAATGAGTGCAGTGCGAGTTTCGCAACAGTTTCCCGTTTCAAGAGAGTCCAAGCTTAACCCCAGCCCGCACAGCTGAATATCAATTCTGTGACTGCGATTGTTCTGCCAGTTTCTGGGTAAATAAAACCAAAACACGCACACAATTATCGCCTCAAAATATTGATTATTAAGCGCATTTCAAATGCCATTTAGGTGTTTCTCTTTTTCCCTGTGTTTTGTGTGACCTCTGTTCTGTTCTGGCGAATTTTGTGGGTTTTTTTCTGCTCTCCTGCTGCTTTGCATAAAAAGTGACAATCCCAGTGTCTGTGTGTGGATTCCGTCCCCCTAGTTTTCACCCCTAATTTGCCCCATTTCACACCGCCCGCTGTGTGCACACTTGTTTAGAATGCAGAGCGCCATTTGCGGCTGCTAATGAAGTAATTTCCAGGCATATCACGCATAATCCAGGGCACGTGAGCTACTTACAATGTAATTCGTTGTCTATTTGTCTGATATTGAAAAACGTTCCTCACGACACTGCTCCTCCCGGCGCAAAGGGGGTTAAGCCATGCCCACTTGACGCTTCTAAGCAGTGGTGACAACAAACGATTACAAAGAAAAAATAAACATCAATGATTACGAATAGATAGAAGTAATAGAACTTCAGGTAACTGGAAATTAAATGTAAATTTATATAAAATACACAATAACCCAAGCATGCTTAATAAATATTACAACTTAGCTTACACTCGAAATAATTTTCGGTCTATCTTAATGAAAGTCGCCTTATATATTTTTCCTTAATACGAGAACAATTTTTCACAAAACCAAAAATATTTATCTTAAAACAAGAAAAATTATTATAAGTGTAGTAGGGGTGCCCACAGGCAGCAAATTTCTCTGTCTCTACATTTTTCTTTTTGCCATATTATATATTTTTTTTATTATTTCTTCACACACATTATTATTTCTTATCACAAAAATTAAATGGGTTTAAAATTTAAGATATATGCTTCCTACATTTCTTTCCAACACTTTTAAACCCAAAAGAAAATATCCCACTTGCCAACACTGCTTGCTAACGTCATGGAATGCTGCATACTCTCAGGCACGCCGAACCAGAGCAAGTCAGGGTCGACCGGTTGGGTCTGTTCAAGTGCAATCCATTGTGATTATTACGTGCCATGGCATTGAAAACGCTTAATTCCACACATCGATGGCACACTGATGATCATCCCCGGCCAGAGGAGGAGCGGCAAGAGCAGTGTTATTAATTGCTCACAGCATATTTCAATGTGCGCTGTAAGCCCCATGCCCACAGCTTGACCATCAACAGCCAAACAGCTTAATAACTTAATGCCCGGAAAAGTTTCACACCAGCAGCAGTCGAGAGAGAGTCCAATACGCACAATAAGTAACGATTACAATCTCAATTACTTCGACCTTCTGCGGCTGGCACGCCCCCGCATAAACGCCAGGCAACGTTTTGGGGAAAATTAACTAGAATGGATCCATCGCCCATCCCCATAGCTGCTGGCTCAATAACCGAAAACCCCACTAATCTCTTGGGCCGAACTTACTCTAATTATACGCAACATAAAATTCACTTCCAAGCGAACTTGTTTCCGCTTTGGGTTCAATATTTATTGACTTGACTTTGTCTGGGGGATTTAACGTTTGCCTTAGTTTCTATTCGTTAGTCGCAATTACTTGCTTTTAGTTTTCCCAGAATGCTGTGAATACCAAAAATGAATGAACATATTTTACGATTAATTTAGGGATATTATATTACAAATTTATCATAAATAAATTATTTGTGAGCGATTAAATCCTTAAACTCTAACCTAATAGAAATAATTCAAAGTCAACAAAAGAGAGGATACTAAAATTAGTTTGTGACCCAAAGACATGAAAATCGTAAATGTGAAAATCGTAAAATTAGAAACTCCTATTGCAATTAAGAAAATTCCATGGGCTTTCCGCTCGAATAAAAGTGTTAAAAGAGTCATAAAGACCTTCCGCACTGAGTCGTGTAACAACTATTTGACAAAATGTACATAAATCACTGCTGGCGGATATGGGAGCAGCTTATTACGTATACGCCGCGAGTGCCACGCTTTCGCTTTATATTGCTTAAGCTCTCTCCTTCCCTTGCAGAGTTATTTCTTGCCGTTTTTTGTGTAAGCTGCAGTACTTGCAGCAAGAACAACAGCTGTAAAAAAAATACTGGGGAGGCTAAGGCTATATCTTCGCTGTCTGCTGAAGCACGCCACATGGCGTATGCGCAATTTATGGCGCGGACAGAAGCGGGGAACTATGTGTTTATGGGAGGGAAGGAAGCTGCCGAAACCGGTCAGAACCGGAGCACACATATATACGTATGTTAAGTTGTGCGATAATAACGAGATCTAATGCAGCACTCAAAACACTTTCCCAAACAGTTTTACAGCTTTACTCTCTGGCCCCATAAACTGACCCTGCATAATCTGTTCCAGCATGTTCATAAGTCTTCGCCCGGCAACTTAATTTCTGGCCTGCGCTGCAACAGAGCTAAAAATGTTCCGCATGAAGTCCTGGCACTGCAGTCCTTAAATTTCCCGGACAATCCCCGACGCTCTCGGGGAGCCAAGTTGTCAACAATGTGTGTGTGTGCGCACTGGGGGTATCCCAACTTTGTTGTGCGGGTTAATCATATGCAGGACAGCAGCAGCCGCAGCGGCACACAGTAAAATGGGATGAAAGGTCGTCCACGCGTGCTGGAAAAGTGCATTCAATCTTCGTCCAAGGACTGGCTCTCGAATATGCCACAGATAGGGGGTAGGGGTGGAAATTTGTCCCGGAAAATGTTGGCAATGTGTGCCAGGCATTTGTCTTTCATTTTGATTGCACACATTGTGCTTGCTCTGCTCGTGCTGTGCGCTTCGTTTTGTTTTGAATTTTTATTTGACATTTAATGCCATTGCTGGCATATTTCGAGCTTTGCTTTATGAGATTTATTGCATTTCGCCTGCATTCTCCGGTCTCCTTGTGCCCCTTTTTTTAACGACTTTTGACGCCTGAAAAGCAACAGTTGCGGCGGCATTCATCCGCTGATGTTTCATGCGATTTAAATACGGCCTCCGCCTTGAACTTGCGCCGCGGAAAATCGCATTAAAATGCATTTTTAATTAAAACGAAAGCAAAGTTGACGGCTTAAGGGAAATGCGTCTGGGTCTGCGGTTTACATTCTTTCAGGGCGCGAACGCAATGAAGATTTAAGCCCTGCCTGGCCGCAGAAAATTAATTAAAATTATATAAACATTCCCTTGGCCGAGGCAGGGCAGAGCAGGGACTGACCATGATGAGGCGGATGCGGATGCGGAATGGTGACGACTGCGGGCGATATCAGCAAATAATTCGCCCAGCATTTCGCTCCGAAATTTACGCTGTTTGAATTGTGCAAATCGGATTTGTACGTGCCTACAAGCCAGAGGGATCGCAGGGAGCAAGCAAGGATGCAGGGATGCAGGGATGCTGCGATGCTGGGATGGATGGGGGCAAGCTGGACAAATGTTTGGCCAAGCGGTTCGCCTCGGTGTGTGCTCATATGTGCGGTTCTTTGAGCCAACATTCGACCCCGCCTGTCCCGGTTCCTCTAACTTACTGGATATATTTGCCTTTGGCTCCACGCAGTCGCACAGCTAGCTTTATTTACTTGCATTTTTTTTTGTTTGATTTCGAATTTAGCGCGCACAATTTCGCTCTTTCTACCAGTGTTTTTCTGTTGCATACTTTGCTGCGGGTGCACTGGGGGAAATAAAGGAATATCTCTAGATAATTATCGATTTTTTGAGCGTTAAAAAGCTAAGTTTGCCTAAATAAATAGCAGAAATAGCCTTTACACTCTTAGTTTAGGTAAGAAATTAGATGTAAATTAAGACTTTAAAATCTTGTAATTTGCCCAAGTGCACTCACAGTTTGTGTGTGTTTTTGGTGTGCAATGGCTTTTGGGTTTGGCAAACGGTTTGGCCGCCTGGCTGACTGCCACTTTGACCCATTTGGCAGGAGCCAAGTCAGCGCAGTCACAACGAATCCTCACGGCAGTCGCACTCCCAACGCTATCCCTCCATTTGCATCCAGCGAAACGAGTCGAAACGAATTGAAAGTTACCCAGAAAGAACCCTGACATGACACTGCCAGCCTAAATTTGGCAACCAAATGGCAGCCAAAGTGTCAGCTAGTGTGCGCCGTTTGTATACTTTGCAGCGGCAGTGTGCCGCGTTTATGTGTGATTACATTATGGGGGCCCAGGAATTTATAGGCCTTCGATACTTTATTGAGTGGCTTGTAATAAACATTTCGGCCGGCCACACGGCGTATGCGCATTGTCCCCACATTTGTTTGTGGCTCGCAAGGAATGTGGCGCCAGGCAGTCGAAAATGGACTCAGCCAGCGCTTGCTGGCCGAAAATAAATATACTGTAAAATCGAAAGATAGAGATATCTATTTAAGAGAATATTTTTCAAATATTAGTTCAACTTAATTGACTTTTAATATTTAATACCGAGTGGAGGGATCATATATCTTGTGGCATTTATTGACAGGCGATGGATGCCGGCTGACCAATGCTGTATTTAATTGAATTACTTTATTTATAAGCCCCACCTCCCCCCAGGGGCCTTGATTTCTTTTTGTGGCCACACATTTGTCGACTTGGAAATCCGCTTAAAACAATAAATATAAATAAATATAAATATGCATATTGGAGCACATTTTAAATGTGAATTTTTATTGTATTCACGGACCTCGATAATTTCAGCACATTCCATTTTAATGCCCCATATTGTTGTGCTCCATTTTGGTTGATTTAAAATCGAATATTTATTTATTATTCGATCGCTACCTCTTTTTGCCTCGTTTGGCAATTTTATTAAAATTTATTCGCCTTTTGCAGCTGGACTTTTGTTTGGATTTTGGTTGCATGCGTTTGTATTTGTTTTTCGCATTTTAAATTCTCTTTTTTGGCTGTGGCCTTATTAGCGACGCTTAATTGCCTCATTCAGTGCCGAGCGGTTTTCAAATGGTTTCCTTTGTTTTTCCGTCGTCACTGCCTCAAGCAATTGTCAGTGAAAATTATGGGCGTATGGGAGTCGGAAGTAGGCAATTTCCTGCCATTTTGTAAATCATTTACATGCCTCGTCGTTCTGCTGTAAGCTTCCTCTATCCGGCTAATTATCCTGATTATCCTTGCAATGCGTGGGAATTTCGGTGGAATTTTCACTGCAATGGCAACTATTGTTTCGGCCAGCTGCAATCTGAAATCCCAACCACATGCATGGCATCAATTAAAGACTCAATAAAATTCAATCGAACGCGGGCGCTCTCGTTTCCCCCTCGATTGAGCCACTAATTGAGCGTCCATAAAAGTCTGTTGCCGGCTTTGCCAGCACTGAGCCAGTGGCTGTCAAACCGTTGGCCAAACTGCCAAATTGCCAATTTGTTTGTCGGAAAATGGAGGGAAAAACAACGGAGATGCCATACAGAATACAGAGCGCAAAGGCGTGACTTTTAAGGGAATTTATGGGAATTTATTCACTAGTTTTCAGTTCTTGAAAACCTTAAAGAAATACAGTTAAATATTTCAAAAATAATCAAGAGCATCCTGATAACTATCAATGACTTTGGTGCTCCAGAAATTCTATTTTCGTTTTAACAACTCTCCAGAGCTCTCGTTTCTGCGGGAAAAGCCAACAAAAAGCTATGTGGCGCATTAAGGAAAATGCCAAATGAAAACAGAGGAAAACTGCGGTGGTGCAGTCCCCCCATTTTTCGGTATCATTGCACAGAGCAAAATGCTTGGGCAATTAATACAAATGACGCTGAATGGCGGGATGATGATGATGACGCTCCGGGATGCGGATGAAGCCGCTGGGAAGCTGGGAAATGCCAAGGATGGCGAGGAGCTTCTGCTGAAAGCCAGGCCAAAATGAAATGAGCAGCTGCAATCTCAACTTCACATGCATGAAAAATGCAGCTCATCTTCTTAATGCGCGCGACGTGCCAGTGGAAGCAGTTAGGAGAGGCAAGGAGCGGCAAAAGGGACCAAAAAGGAGGACGAGGGCTGAAAGCTGCTTACCAGCGAATGGATGCTGCTTACTCACACTCGGGGAAGCCCCTCCCGGTCCGGCGCCCCTGACTTGTTTGTTTGTCTGGATTTTGCAAGAGCTGTTGCTGAACATGCTCTTTTGGCTGCCTTGGCAAATTACCGTCAATGGATATTGTATACTGAGAGAAAATATGAACGAAATAACAACAAAACAATTATTAAAGAGTCTGCAATATTTTTAGTACTAAGTAATAATTATTTCAGAGGCTCTCTTCTTCATTAAATTGGTAATTATTGCTTACTTGCCACACTCACACGCAAACGTTGAAAACTTGGTAACTTAGTATTTTTTTGTGTGCATTAGCTATGTTTGTGCTAACGTTTGCGTGTGAGTGTGGATTAACGCTTTATAAATTGTTAATTATAATGAGTCCAGCAGCGAACAAAAACTATGAGAGTAACAATAGCGACATGATTTACATGAGAGCTTAACATTTTATGCGGGCGCCAGCACAAAAATAAAAACTAGAGCAAAAAAATGGATAAAGTCCAGCGATATTGGGGCTTGGGTGGGTTATCCTCTCGGAGCTTTGGAGCTCAGAGCCACCTCATAATGGCCAGGATGCCTGTGGGCGCTTATCCGACTGACATTTCATTTTTACACATCAACAGCTGCCGCTACCAACTCCCGGCACGTTTCACATGGCGGATGGGCGATGCTGCTGCCCCACATGGCGTATGCGTAGTGCCACAGCCACAACCACATAGTTATGGAATTAGAATTACAGCAATAACAATCACGATTATAATGGCGACATGTGCGGTGGGCGAGGGGATTTGGATTTGGATTTGGCGGTATAATATATATGCAGCTCGAGGGCTGATGCAGCTTACAACTAAAAATTTCCCTTCATTTATAATGGAATGCAGAAAATGCTGCACACTCCTCGCTCCACATTCAGCTACACAGAGATAGGAATAGAGGAAGAAGGGACAGAGACACGTGCTTAAGAACATGATGATGATAGATTTGCCAACAATTGCTGCGCTCAAGCCGAGAGAGAGAGCTCTGCCAGTTCCGTCTTCCTTATCTTGGCCAATGCCGAACAATGGAAGTGGGTCAGCATTAGCGGCGACCTGGAAATGCTCTAACAAAGGGGGATAAGCCAAGCCCTATGAGTGTTCGGCATGAAATTAATCAAAACCAACAGAGATTCCATACAAAATACCAATGGGCCCAAGAGGTATTTGTAGTTAAGTGTAGTTGCATAATTGTTCGATAATTTGCACTGAAATGTTTTACCCAAATATTCGTTGAATAAATTCATTGGTTTTCTTTGCCTTTGTATTTACCTAATTCCTAATTCCAATAAATATTTAACACCTTACAATAGCCCATATACCCCTCTAAACTTTTTTCGGCTAGAGTATCTGCAAATTACTGAAAGCATATTGCCTGACATTGTTGTTGTTGCCGCTGCCGCTGGCACTCGGCGCCACATCTTCCCATCCACCCCAGGCTTCCACAGCTCCATGTTCGTTCAGCAGCTACTTTGTGATAAATCTGGCGCCATTTAATGTTGCTGCAACACCCACGCGATCAGAGGGAGATAATTTTTCAAGTGGCATGAAATCTGTTTCAGCCTCTCGAGGAAACCCAAACCAAGTGGAAATCCAAGTAAGCGGAAAAGTTGCAGATCACAGGGCATTTTCACGGCCTACGACAAAGGAACAATCAATCAAAATGAGGACAAGGAATATATTATTTTCTGTTAATGCGAACTTGTTGGGTTATAAAAATAGCTAAAAAAGAATGGAGGAAGCTGGATTGGTTTTATCGAAATCCATTATGAATATATGTTTTTTCTCTCCTCCCATTTCAGCTTAAGAGATTTTCGATTTCCTGCTTGAAATAATATTAAATCAAAAACCAACCTTTTATTTTTATGCTTTTTTTATTAATGGCCAAGAATGCACTTTTGTGGGTTACAAAAAAGAGGAGTACTTGATTCATACAATTATTATCGTTTAAAAACTATTGAAGAAGACATGGATATGTGATGGGGTTGCTTTTGGGGTTTGGGGATTTTTTTATGGCTGGGCTGGCTCAATTGGCTCATTGTCCTTGACATCCCCGAAGAGATGTCAGTGTTTTCTTTTGGTGCAAAGAAAATCACCTAATTGGGATTCAGCTTCACTTCGGCTGTGGCTGCATTGAGGCGCGATTTGGTGGGCAGATTGCGCTCCTTCTTCTCCACAAAGATCTGGTAGTGACCCTCGCCGTAGCCGAAGCCGTGCATGCTCTGGTGCATGGCGTCGGGGATGATCTTGAAGCCGCCGCGGCGGCGGCGACGCTCCTTGAGGACCTCGGGATGCTGCCCCTGCTTCTCGTCCTCCTCCGGTGGGTGGACGGCTCGGTTCTCGATGATGCAGAAGAGCTGCAGGCACTTTCGCATCACGTAGATCATCAGCAGGATGACGATGTTGGTGGCAAACAAATGTTTGCGCGGCGCCAGGAACAACATCCTTCCTCGGCACTTGGCACTGGGTCTAGCTATCACAGAAGCAAAACTCACACACTCTCGACGGACGACGATTTAGGGCTGACTATGGCTGTGGAAGAACATCGACGGAATGAAGGATGTTCGGCCAGCGATCGGCTTATATAGCTCGGCAGGACCTGGCTCTACTACCTGTGTACCTTAGCCTGAGTACCCTTTCCCTCCTTAGGTAGCCCATCGCCAGAAGGTTTTACCTTGGCCTGTACCTCTGGGAGTTACCTGGGAAATTGGTACCTAGCTGGGTATCTGGGTCTAGTCCTTCAGATTAGGTAATCAGTTGCTGGCCAAATGTGTTTACGATTTGCAGGAAAATGCTCGACCTTATCGACAACGACAGGCAGCAGACAGTAAATGCATCAGCAGCCGTAAATGCCTTCCCCAGAACCGGCAAGTCTGAGCGAGCAGCCAACAAAGGCTGACGAGCCAGGCTGGAGAGGCACTGCGAAAAATGCCAAAATGGCTTCCCTAAATCCAAGAGTCTCGCGGGGAAAATTAGCATTTTATGGTTAATTTGTATTTAAGGGAATTTCCTGGCAACAAAACTCAAAGGTAATTTGTACAAAATATTCCTAATAATGTGGTTTCATTTTGGGAACAGAATATAATTATATTTAAGTAGTTATCCCGTACTAAGCGATATTTAAAGACAGCAGACTCATACCGTTTGCTTCAATATTAAAATACAAATTAATTTAAATCTTGCATTCTTTCATCTTAATTTTTGGTTTATCACAAGATAGTACTTCCATTCCAATAAGTTGTTAAATAATCCATAGTTTTCCCTATGGCATTACAATAAGTAAGCTCAAAGCATACTCTCATGTCTTTCTAGCTTCTCTTTAAAACTCCTTACCAATCCGCTTATAAAAGTCCATCCCCATCCATGCCTTAAGCTGCCTTAAACACTTTCCTAAGGCTGCCCCCGAAAAGCAATTCCCAGGAATATTTCGCCTGGTGCACTCTTCACACAGCCTGCATCCTTTTCCATTCGGTGATGCATCTGCAGCAAACTGAATTTCCCCCGGCATTGTCGCTTTCGCTGCCAAAAAAAAAAGTAGTAGCATAAATTCACAAATTGAATATAAATAAATTTCCTGCCAGGCAATCGCACCAGCGAAAAAAGGGGAATAAATATACTGGAAGCATGATGCATACATCCAGCCCACACTCTCTCATAGATATAGATGTGTGGCACGTGCCACGCCCCTGCCATGGAGGAGCTGCTGCAGTCAATTGAATTTGAATGTGGGACCCGAGAGCAAAAATTCAGCCTGGCAGCCCGACGAGAAAGAAGAAAAACTGGCCATAAAAATGGCTAAAATATGTTGTTGGCCAGCAGTAGGAAAAGGTAAGGCAGCAACCTCGATTTAATCAATGGCCGAAGAACCGCACACTCATTAGGAAGACTCCAACTTTTTTCCTGTGCTTTTCACCTGCTTAAAATGCGCCACCTCCCTGGTTTGTCACAAAAAACTGGTGCAAAAAGAAGGGCACAAAAAGGAAACCCCTGAGCAGGAAGCTGACCAAAGTTTTGAGCAAGACCTCGGGCCGAACAAGCTCATTGGCCGCAGCGGCGAAGGAGGAGGCGACTTTTTGCTTACTGGCTTCAATATTCCGCACACTGCATCCCAAAAGTCCAACAGCAGCTGCACCAGCTGATGCGCCCCAGCAATTTGCCTTCATTTGTTGACCTAATCATTTGATTGCGTTTTTCTGCACGCGCTGATTGAATTTTTCAGCCAAACCAAACCCAAACCGAGCAAACCGAGGCGAAAGTTTTGGGCGTGTCCCTCGGCTAGCTGCACAACTCTGCCGGGAAATCAAGCTAATTAGTTTAATTGATAGTTGCGACTCGCTGCAATTTCTATCTACTTTGTGGGGGGCGAAAAAGGCAAACAGAAAGCCAGAAAGTTTTGGCAGAAGGACGACAGTCGGCGACAGCTGGCGAGATGATTTGGTTAATAAAACTATCTCAAGTTATGGCTGGATAAGTGGCTCTGGCCAGCAGAGTTATTGGAAAACTTCCATTTTCCTTAGTCCCTCAAAAATATTAAATACAAATCATAAAGGACTAAGCACGTAGGTTTGCCTTTCCATTTGTCCATCATAAATTAATGTTACCTTATTGTAGACGCATTTACCTCGAATTTCGCATTTCCTTATTTTCTACGAGCCACAAATCAATTGAAAAGAAATATTTCACCTCAATATATATTTATATGTGCCGCATGTGCTGGCATTAAAGATGATTTTCCGATGAATCCTCAATAAATTGCTCGGCCATTCGACATGAGGTGCTTTTGGGGCTGTACGTGCCTGGCCAGCGAAGACGTTTCATAAATATTTATCATGTGCCACGGAGAGATCTGCATTCCTCCCGAATCCAATCCAGGCTCATTGTTCTAACTGATTTTCCGCGCAGCGCATATAAAAAATAAAGCCAAAGAGCTGCGCTTTAACCTGTGTCCGCTTGGCCGTTGTTTCGCCAGTTAACCGGGCCAACAGAGTCGGCCATAAATTATGCATTAAAAAGTTCAACGTTCAACTTGATTTTGATTGTGTTGGCGAGGCGAGGTTCCTGCTGTTTCTTTTCACAGCTTCAATACACAAGAAAGAAAATTTTAATTCACTTAAAAAATGCAAGAGATAAAACTAGCAGAGTTACTAAAATCCAAAAAGTAAAAGATAATTCTAGATAATTAAATCACTAATTATTTGAAGAAACTATTTCCCTCAACTCTGCGAGTTTCTCAGTGTGCATCCTGCTCGTCCTTTGACTATCTTCTGGGCTACCTGTCGTCGGCAAAGTTTGCTGCTCGAGGAGCTTCGTCTGGTTGGCCATTTTAAGGACATTATGCTGCAGTGGCAGTCACGCTGCCAGAAAGCAGCCAGCCAAAATTTATTCTAATGCGATTTGCATTTATTTCGCTTGGCGTAATCTTTGCTTCCTCCCCCTGCTCCTGCTCCTCCTCCTTGGCAACAACAAGGAGGCAAAGAATTAAGTTTAAATTCTATTGAAATTGCCATTTTCATTCGCTTAGACAACACCCTGTGGAAAAGGCCAGTTTATGGCCTTTCAACTGACCATAATGCTGAAAACTGTCTGCTTACTTAGCTGAAGGATTGACACAACCGACTCTGTGGAAAAACGGAGAGAAATGAGACCATTAGAAAAAGGTACACACACAGCAACAAAGCGGGCCTGGGCAGAAGAAGCAGCAGCAGGATCAGGACGAGGTGCAGCCGCATCTGCATCTGGTCTATCAGACCAAGCAATTTCCGTCAAATTTCCATGCGCCGACAAAAACTTTTCAGTTGAGTGCCAGCCAGACAAAGAGGAAACCAGAAGCCAGAAACAGCAGCCAGGAGCACAGAAAACTCGGCTAACAGCCCGGTGATGAGCTTTCCCCGAAACCCGACATTTATATTCTCTATTTATGGCCAATTAGGAGTATAGCATCAGCACTAATTGTAAAGATGTTCAGCAGATTTAAGTAGTACCAGGTAAGTTCTGAGATGCCACTCTCCCAAAATTCCAAGCCCAATTAAAGGGTATTCGGCAGGCTCCTTTTGCCAGAAAGGGGACCCCGACTGCCTGCCTTGTTGGCCTCCTTAGCAGGCGCATTCAAGCCCATTACTTTGCATTTTACACCTAGCAACAATATTAGGGCGAGACACGTCGCTGATGGGCGTGGCTGGCTGACTGCCTTGGCTTGCTTTACTTTCCTTTGGCATAAATCCAGAAAAATACCAAGTGTAAATCTGCGGCCAAGCGAGGCGTGCAAATGATTCTGTAACGAACGCTGTCACCGCACCTTTCATTCCGCTCAGTCAACTCTGGCTCCGACTCTGGCCCCGAAGCTGCCGAAGCCAAAATTCGAGTTAACTGGACAGAAGAAGCTCTTGAGGGAGTTTTGAACCTAATTTTTAAACCTAAAAGAAAGCTTACAACATGTTTTGAGAGCTGAATATCCTGAAACTTAGTAACATCTCTGAATATAATATCAAAGTCTTCCAAATAATCATTGTCCTATTTTTTTTAATGACTTATCTATTGTTCAATTTAAAACTCGGTTAACTGCTCCAGGTCCCAGCCCAAGTGAACTATCCCATATTGCACATAGCTGTAACGCCACCATTTTGGCCAGAGGGGAAGCCGTCGGGTCATTAGCCAAGTTTTGGTTGACTGGGCGCCTGCATCCGCCAATGCCATTCGAATGTCATTAGTGACACGAGGGGGCTGCCCCCTTCAGACTGTGGGTATGGAAACGGAATCGAGGTGGCAGGTGAACTGGAAGCCCAGAACCACATGCATCGTAATTTGATTCGCAGCCAGCACCGATGCCGAAATGCCGAGCAGGCCGAGTAAGGTGCTAACAGGATTCCGCCACTTGGCCAGCGTGGGCGCCAGATGCATTTGATTAAATGCCGGTTCCTTTGGAAATTCGAATTCGAAACCGAGTCTCTGCCGTTTTTAATTGCGTTGGAAATTAAAAAAGCTTTGCATAGTTTTCAGGCGCCAGATTTATGATTTCAATTCGTTATTTATGGCGCAGGAGAGCAACTATCGCTGGCCGATACATTCAATTTGCACTCCATGAAGATTTACGATTTGAGCCGCTGCCCCCAGCGGCTGTTAGAGCATTTTTCAAATGTATTTCCTTTTAGCGGGCAAACCAAACTAAACACATTTATTGTGTAAACCCTTGTCGACAGCGGCGGATTTTGGAATATGTTCTGTCAGTGTTATCCCGGCCCAGTGTTTGAGGTTGCCACGAGAGCTAAATAAATATTTATTGATTTGTTCGTTTATTAATTTTTTGAAGCGATTGCAGGCTGCATAAAAAAGCGCCCACAAAACGAATCTCTTTTTATTGCAAATTTTTGTGTGGCTCGCTTTTTTGTGCAAATCTCATAAAAATTAATAATAAAATATAGAAATTGCTCTCTGGAGTTTGATCAAAAAGCAATATTCCGAAGAGTATTTTATTTTCTGGCTTTGGCATTATGAGGTTTGCATATTTGCATGAATTATTTGATGGTCACTTTTGCGAAAATGAATTCTATAAATATTTATGTTTATCTGCGTAAACATGAGATTTTCTACGGTTGAATTCTTTATTTTGTGTGCAGTTGATGTGAATATTTTAATGTTTTTAAACTCAACAATATGATTTTATTGGCAGATTTTCTTGTTTTGTTACAAAAGTAACGTTTTACAATGATAGATGAGAGTTTTATAAATTTATTTACTTATTCATTGGTGTAGTTTTCAGACTTTGACCCCTTAGAAGTGATTTATTTATTTTTCAATTTGATTTTATTGACATGTAATTTGTAGTTTGTCTTTTTTTTGTGATGAAAGTATCATTTACAAATTAGTTTTATAGATTTATTTACTTATTTTTTTGTGTATTTTTAAACTTTGGTGGATTTTGTTGCTTATTTGGTTATATATTTATTTTTCAACTCACCAATTTAATTTCATTGGCATGTAATTTGTAGTTTGTCTTTTTTTGTGATGAAAGTATCATTTACAAATTATAAATGCTAGTTCTATAGATTTTTTTTTACTTATTCATTGAGGCATTTTCAAACTTTGACCCCTTAGAGGCAGGTTAAGTTTTTTATTTTCTTATTTATTTATTTATTCATGCTATCGAAACAAGTTAAAGCTTTTTCGCTCACTCTTTATCGCAAATACTAATGACTAAGCATACAGCTGGCCATAAAAGCTCTGGCTAGATCGTTTAGAATTTGCTCTTTTTCTGTAGAGCTTCTCTGTATGTTCTCTTTATCGCTAGTTCTCTTGCCAAACCACCTTCTCCCGATATTTGCTTTTGTAATGCCTGATTAAAGTTCAGTCTCACTTCAACGGTGAATGGCATTTAATCGCCGTCTGCGGCGGAACACGCTTTAGTTTTGTTTACGCGCCGACAGAGACCACTTCTCTTCCGCTCTAGTACATGTTTAATTTAGTTATTATTAACACAAAAATAGAAAAGTTTTCCCCGCACACGTAATTATATTTTCCGACACGCGTGTGTCGGATTTAGCTGGGAGATTGTGTCATTCGCCAGCCATCGAAAATGACATCAAAATCGGAATCAGCAGGCGGCAAACAAACCGAACAACATGACCAGGTAATTATATGGCGCTGATGGCTCCAAATCGGGTGACTGTGGGCCGTGGAAGGTTATTAAATGTTATATGATGCGATTTCGTGCGTTTATCGGTCTAAATACGAGTTGATTCCCATGAAAATCCAGCGGTTCCGTCTGTGTTTTTTACCTTTGAACGGAATTGCACTTCTTATCGCCTTGGACTCTGCGAAGCTGATAAGATTTCCGTAATAGCGGGAATCAAAGTCAATGTCTAGTTGAAGCCATCAGCTACCGGAGGAATGTGTTTTCATTATTTATTATTTTGAAGGGGTTATAGTAGCGACAGCCACTTAAAATAAACCAACAAAAAAATATGCTTTATCAAACGAACGCGATCTTAACATAGGAGATTAAATATCAGTAACATACAAAAATGTTGTTCGAGAAAGCGGTTTAATGGGTTAATTAAAATGTACACTGTTCGCTGTAAAAAAATGGTTTTATATATAAATAAGTTAATATGTAAATCTCGCTAAAAAAATTCTGCATTAAAATTACTTTCTTAGGCTTAAATTAAGCCTCGTTTTCTAATTACAGAAAACTTGGGTTTACTATAGAAAAATATATATATATAGGCCCAAAATCAATTAATGTTAATTAAGCAAAAGTTCAGCTGTTTGAACTCAGCCGGCTTTTCAAGTTTTTATTATTTTTTCTTTTTTTACGATCTAATAACAATCTTAAAATAAAAATGAAAGGGTTTGTTTCTGTCATAATACAAAGGCATGTGTTTTGGCTAAAATATAAATATAAGAAAATGTATAAGGAAACTGTAGTATCCAAATAAGATGTGACATTTTCTATCTTCTTGTTTAAATGCCAATAAATATTGTCTTCTTCGATTATTGAGCTCATTAGGAGTTCATCCAAGCTCACAGTCTCAAAAGTTCTCCCAACTATTTCGTCACACTTGAAGGTGTTTCAGGAGGCTAATTTTCAAGCTGAGCGAGCGTGCAAAAGTTTTTTTTCGTTTGCTGAAACTTTTTGGAGTTTGCATGTGCAGCAGCAGCAGCATCACTCAATTGCAGTGGATGCCACGCAGACAGGCAGACACACAATCGCTTATCGATTGAACCGAAACAATGGAAAAACTAGATGATAAATTGTCGCCCGGGCGGCGCTGCGGGGCCTCCTGTCCATCAATTGACACCTGCTCCCGGGCCCCAAAAAACTCGCTCAGTTGTCAACCGCTTCAACTTTTTCACACAAACCAATTGATCAAAACGTTCCGAGTCCGAGTTTGAGTTTGAGTTTGAGTTCGACTCCCAGGGGGAAGGGAAATGGTACGCACGCACACGCATCCTGGGAGATAAATGATGGGACACAGTCCTCGCAGGAAAGTGAAGCATGTGCATCCTTCAATGCCAGCGATAATAAGCGATGCATTGTGGCAAGATTTATTGCAGAGATGCTAATTATTTGCAGATATATGACAAGTATAGTTAAAGCTGTAAAATGCTCATTTTATGCCTAAGCTAAGCTATTTGCCTTTAGCTATGCCTAAATGAACTTTGGGAAATGCCAGAGCTACATTTTCAGCCTCTTTCTGCCATTCCCAAACCCAAAAACCCAACTAAACTGGCTGACAGGAGGCTGAAAGCAGCTACCGAGTGGCCCACTGGCAATTAACAGCTGACAAGCAGGACACCCCGCTCGCTAAACCAACTTTATCGCTTTCCAGCTAGTATTTGCCACTCGTTTCCTGCACAGAAAAAAATAAGTAACCTTCTCTTGAGGCCCTTTTAAATAGAAATATAAATGATATCAATTTCTTATTAAATAGTCCGAATAATAGTTGTAAAACGCCCAGTTAATCATCATTATTAATGATTCAATAATAATTATATTTTCCAACTAAACAAATATTTCTCTCTGTGTTTCCAGGAACCGATGGATGTGCGCATCGACATGCCGTGGGGCTATGTGGTGGGCAGGTGGTACGGCAACCGTCAGGTGCGACCCATCCTGGCGTTGCACGGCTGGCTGGACAACCTGGGCACGTGGGACAAGCTGCTGCCGCTGCTGCCCAAGCATCTGGGCGTCCTGTGCATCGACCTGCCCGGCCACGGCTACTCCTCGAAGCTGCCCGAGGGCATTGCCTACCACTTTGTGGACTACCTGTGCGTGATCCTGCGCGTGATGGAGGAGTACGGCTGGCAGAAGGTCTCCCTGATGGCCCACTCGATGAGCGCCATGTTGTGCTTCATATTCGCGTCCCTCTATCCGCACCGCACCGACCTGCTGGTGAGCATCGATATTGTGAAGACCCGCTATCGGAAGCCCGCCTCACAGATCGATTACCTGCGCACCAACATTGAGGGCTATATGGTGGAGGACGAGCGGTTCGCAAATGCCAAGCGTCAGGAGCCGCCCGCCTATACCTACGCCGAGCTGGAGCAGGTCCTGCACAAGGGCTCCGAGTACTCGGTGGAGTTGGAGAACTGCCACCACATACTGGAGCGCAACATCAGTCGATCCACCAAGTTCCCGGCCAAGTTCTTCTTCTCGCGCGACGGTCGCTGCAAGTACTACACGGAATTCCACACGAGTCCGCCCTTTGCCGCCGAACTGGCGAGGACTATTAAGAATGTGCCCTACTGCGTGATCAAGGGATCCGAGTCCAACTTCATAGACGAGCAGAGCGACGAGGTCATCGGCATTCTGCGGGAGAACAATCCACACTTTGAGCTGCACGAGGTGCCGGGCACCCATCACGTTCACCTGAACAATGCCTCCGGAGTGGCTGCCATCATCAATCCGTTCATTATGCACCACCGGCCGCCGCATCTGGAGACCTGGACTGTGGACGGTGGCGAGCAGGATGAGGCCCTGCCGGAGGTGGTCAAGGAATTTAAGCTCGCCGTGGAGGACTCGGAGAATGTGAAGCGGAGGAAGAGAAAAAGCAACCTCTAGCTGCTGCCAGCATCTCTGAGTCTGAGTTTGAGTCTGAGCAGCGCGATGAGAAGATATTCGATTTCATTATGCCCATGTGATGCTTTATTAAAACCTTTTACTGGCAACAGTTTTTAAAAAATAAAAAATATACAATGCATCTGCAAAGCTATTCAATTGATTTCTGCGGCCCCATAAATATCCATTCTATGTATTAAATTTATTTATATGGCTAAAAAACAAGTTTTTATATGGCAACACATTTAATTGAATTTACTTTTCATGGCAACTCATGAATTGCAAAATTCAATCCATAATCAACCGCATTTTCCATAGCGAAAAAATTATTTTTTTAGGTAGTTGGCTGCTGCTGGTATCTGTAGTAAATTTGTCCCCTTCAAAAAATTCATTCTTTTCGAGCCTGTGGCGAGATGCCAACGTGTACCTTTTTATCTGTGTTAACCTCCGACCGCACAACATATTGAACTGCTGGTGGCCGCAACCTAAATCGGTTTAAATATTTTTTTCCCATTTATTTGTGCACCTTTTTCGATCAATCAATTTTCGGTTAGCCATTTAATTTCGCTTTAATCTTTTGGGCTACAGTTCATTGGCCACTTCATTAGTGATAAGGGGATCGGTCCGACAAACTGGAACTGGTGGCCCCGTTCGCTGCTGCTGCCACAAAGGATGTGCGCCGGCATCCACTTAAAAACAATGGGCGGGCAAAAACAAAGGGAACGCGGAGGAGCATGGATAGAGCAGAGGAGGCGGCCATATCCTGTGTATACAGTGTGTGGGAGGATTTCCAGCGGGCGCCGGAAGGTATGCCACACTCTAAACAGCAGAGTCAGAGCCAGTGGGAGAACGGATGAAAAAACACACTGAAATCGAACCGAGACCCAATCCGAAAAAGGGAAGTCCTGCGTCCTGCGCTGCGGGCCGGGATCCCCTGCGGACCTGCCAGGGCTTGAAAAAATAAACAAATTTAACGCTTTTATTGCCATTGCACGTTGCGGCTCCGGCTCTCTTCGGCTTTCTACGTAAATTAAATTAGGTAGAACCGGAAAAATTTCACCCAGCAACAGCCGAGATGCGATTACGCTCTTTCCGTCGTTACGAAATTGATAGCGGATATAAATGTTTAATGTTTTGGCAATAAAAATTCCGTCTGAAGGCTGCAGGCCGACGAGAGAAGCTGAAGGAAGCGAACTGAGAGGAGAGGAGCGGAGCCCAAGTCGACTAATAAAGCGACTTTATGATAAATTCAGTTTGCGGTTAACGCACAATTTAATTTGCTTAAAAATCAATAAAAATCATTAACGAACGTTGCCCAGCAGCAGAAGCAGCAACAGCAGCTCAAACTTGTACTTTCTCTCCTTCTTCGACTTTTCTCGGCGAGATTTAATTTCTTTTAAGTTGTGCAAATCATAATTCCGGCTCATAAATAATTAATAATCTCTGTGAAAGGCTTATTACAAGGCAGCAACAGATTTCTTAGCCCAGCTGCAGCTTATAAATGTTTTATGGAAAAAGTTAAAAATAAGCCTTGTACGGAAATTAGTTTCCAGGGGGAATTAAGGGTATTTGCAAGCTGCGATTTCCTTTTTCTCGAGTAAGGGCATTTGATTAACATCCTTTTTGCGAAAGGAATTAAGTGTATTTGTGGCTTTCTTTTGAAATTCGCAAAAACAAAAGGAATTAGATGAGACTACACAGTGAAGACAAAATGTAACAACTCAATAAATCAGAATTTCATTTCATCAACAAAAAGTCAAGATGAAATAATTAAGTAATTCAATATTTCAACAAATTAACAATTGAAAAATTCAATAACTCAACAATTCTGTAAATAAACTATTGAACAATTTACAAATTCAGCAGTTCAATAAATCAACAATTGAGTAATTCAATATTTCAACAATTAAACAATTCAAAAATTCAATACCTCAACAATTTAGCAATTTAGGAATTCAGGAGTTCAACAATTCAACAATTTATTCATTCAAAAATTAACAATTCAACCTTTTAAAATTCAGCAATTCAACAATTCAGAAATTCAACAAATAATAAAATCAAAAATTTAGCAACTCAACAACGATATAACAATCTACATTTTAAAAAATTCAATATTAAATTCAAAAAATTCAACATTTTAATAATTCTATAATTTAAAAGCTTTACAATTCAGCAGTTTAACATTTCCAAAAATTCAACAATTCCGGAATGCAACAATGCAACAATTCAACAACTAAGGGATCTAACAGATTAAGAAATCAACAGCTCAACAATTTAAAATCAAGAATTAGAACAACTCAACAACAATATAACAATTTACATTTTGATTATTAAAATTGATTGAACATTCGATTGGAAATATTAAAAAAAAAAAAAAATATATATATCGACAGTCTGAACAACTTCCCTTGATATTGACAATAAAAGGACTTTACAAATTAGGACATTCTTTTGGCAAAATAAAATGTTTCGTGTTTATTTTGAATTCCTAAACAAGGCCTGCGCTTATATTTTTTCCCTGTGCAGGGACCAGCAATGAAGATAAATAACAGAATAAACCCATTGACAATTCCACAACGAGTGAGTAATGACTCGGCTAGATGGAGCAGAAACAAGTGCGAGTTTAAAGTGCAACACTTTATTATCAGAACTTGGGGTCGGCCTTTGGATTGTCGGTGATGATGTCGCTGCCGGTTATGGGGTACTGCTGGAACACGCGGCTCCTGCCGAGCTGCACGGCCTGCAGCTGGTGGGCGGGCTTGTTGTGGGCCAGAAACTGATTGGTGTGCCAGAACTGTGTCTGTTCGGGCGATGGCGGCTGTCGTCGGATGCCCAGCAGGCGGTTCCGCACATCCACCAAGCTGGTGGAGGGCGGCTGGAGCCACTGGACCACCGCAATGGCCAGGCCGGTGAGCACCAGGGCGACCACACTGCCGATGACTAGGGCTATCCAAATGTCCGTGGCATACGATTCATACTTGCAGCTCTCCATGACGACCAGCTGCAGGATGAATCCCGAGGCCAGGGCCAGCTCTGTATAGAGGAAGGGCGAGTATTCGAGCAGCCAGTGAATTCCCTGGCTGGACAGCACTCCCACGGTGATGTATATGAGGCACAGGAACAGGAAACAATGCTCCGACTGCTCCTCGCTGTAGATGCACAGCAGGGCCACTATCAGTGTCATCTGTATGAATCCAAAGAGCAGGTACACCAACTTGGGGCTGTATCGCATCAGGAGCAGGGCTCCCAGGCTGGTACCGCCGGCGTACAGCACAAAGGGTATAAAGAGCTGAGTCCTCTGGAGGTATCCCACCGTGGAACTCCACATCAGCTGCATGAAGGTGGGCGAGAATAGCAGGCAGCTCTTCTGTAGATACACCAGAGATCCGCCCAGGAGCAGGACCAGCCACTGCCTGCTATCCTTCAGTGTGTAGTCAGTGCGTCCCACAAACTGGGCCAAAATCGCCTGACGCGGCAGGAAAACCATCCGCTCCTCGTTGAGCAGGTTAAACACCAGATCCCTCGATTCCTTGTAGTTGAGGCAGCCCGTGTGGTGCAGTAGCTCGTTGAGGCAGACCAGGCAGAGCAGCAGCAGGTTTAGGCCCAGGGCAATTAGTCCGCATCGTTGCGGCTCCATCTCATTGAAAAGCAGAAATCCTGTGGACATTCCACCCGCATACAGGGAGTTGGCCAGCGCGATCCTTGAGGGCCTCGAGCCGGAGGCATCGCATCGCAGGCTCACGTAGCTAAATCCGGCCAAGTACTGGACACTCAATCCCACGAAGCTGAAGTAGTAGCTAACACCTGGGGGATTAACCGAGATTAGTTGGAGTTTTATATACATAACTCCTCGATGGGTTTCAAAGGCTAATTTAATAATCATGTTATCAATTAGCCCATTATCAGAGCTGGTAAATACCCTAGCTTCGTTATCTACCACACGTTATTTGCCACCTGCAGAGTTAATCAGTTCAGTGGGAACTCCATTCATTGCCCGTGACTCACCCAGTTGTTTGGTGAGCATGAAGCAACTCCCCATCAGCGAGCAGAGCAGTCCGTAGAATATGATGTAGTAGTGATCGTAGCTGTACTGCTGTTTCTTGTGCTTCCTGAGGGTCCAGCCCAAGGCCAGAGCTAGGCTCACAACGCCGCCCACCAAGGCGTACCAATGGGGCCACAGGTTGTCGTACACATAGGCGGACTTCGTGTAGTAGCCCAAGGAGAAACCACTGGCCCACAAGCAACCCAAGACTGCAAAATAATGATATTTATACAGGAAATAAATAAAAAACGAAGCCAACTCAACTTACCCAGCAAATCTGGGAGCGACAACATGGCCAGGACATGCTTCCACACGCTCTCCATCCTGGTTGACAGCTTCATTCGGACGGAAGTTCACCTTTCACTTTACCTCCACTCCACTCCAAGTGGGAGTTCGAGTCGAAATGGAGATGCAGCCGATGCTGGCTCCAGGTGCCTGGTGCTTATCGATATTCGATATCGCATCTTGTCGAGAATATGTCTCCAAGGGAATTGATAAGATAAAACCCGACTCGGAACAAGCAACACCCTAATTAAATGGCAACGATGATGATGAAGATGTTGAGGATGGGCCAGAGAAAAATCACCAAAAGGGAACTGGGAGTGGTTGTGAATTGCTATTTTTATTTTCAGTCAGAAGACAACTATATTTAGATAGGTTAAACCACAGTGGAGCCCCATTCCATACCCCCAACGGAATCAATCCCGATAAACCGCAGCGATAACGACGTAAGCACTATAATAAATCATGGAGTATCATTAATGTGTAGTATTTGTGCCCAGATTAAATCCAACACTGATACATGTTGGGTTAATAATTCTCTTATCATTCGGACACTATATAACTCTTATCTGAATGTTTCCGTAATTTATAACATAATATATTTCAAGCTCTGAGATATATAAGTAGGAAGATATTGTAGTAAAATGTATTAAAACATCTGTTAAGTTTGATAAGTAAGTAATTAAATAACATATATTATCACCATCATAATTGATGCAACCGAGAAAAGTACAGCATCTCCTAAATATCCATTCCCTGTTGGCCCCTCAAACTAACCCGAATTAACCTGACACACTTTTCACTCTGCCGTCACCTCGTAAAAGTCACTCCCAAAAACAACAGCCCACATGCCCACATCATGCACATCCTCTTCTAAAACCCGACGTTAAGTGCATTCTTATTTACCGCAAGCCCAAAAGCATTCTGCACATTTTTTTTGTGTGTTTTGTTAAGTCCCGAGGGGGCTCTGATGAGGTGTACTCTGTACTCTGTATACCCACCTCTTCACCTGGGGCAGCATCACGCTAATTAGTTGAAGTTGTGTTGCAAGTGTTGCAGTTAATTGACTTTTGACGACCCGCCGAGGATGGGAGAGCAGGTCGGCGGCTGCAGACCAGAGGATGAGGTTGGAAATCCTCGGTTTACCCCTTAGCTTTTTTATCTCAGAGATTTTCCGAGCTGCATTTTTTCATCCACCATCCTTCTATTTTCTCATTCAGTTCGGTGCGGGCGAGGGATTTTCGCTAAAGTTCACCAGGATTTACTTTTCGAGACGCTTATGAATTCAATGAAGCAAACACTAAGCTGCCTCTCAGCACACTGCTCTGCTCCTTTGGCCTTTTCCACGGCTTGTGGCAAAGTGTTGCCCTTTCGAGAACGCTCCGAAGTGGACCAGCCACGAGTATCTCGCCATTTCGCATCCCTTTTCAGCTTCTTCGACTGCTTAACAAGATTTGCGCTGTAATTACGCATTAAATAAGTCCGGGGAATGCAGTCTGCTGATGGCTCCGGCTCCGGCTGCTGCTGCATAAACATTTCACGTCTTGAGCCATAAAACTAAACACATTGTGCGGCCATAATAATAAATTCAGTTTAGAGGCAGCTGCAAACTGCAGCCAGCGTAAATAATAGCAAATTAAATTATTTCTAATGGCCAAGAATCGACCATTTGATGGCTAGTAATATAATTTAAGCACCGCCATGGGAGACAATGAGGGAAATAAAATGGAACTATCATGAAGATACTGTGTAAGGAGTCTTATTCGCTATTTCGAGCTATTGTTATTGGATTTAATTGAATTGGAAGATTTGAGATAATAAATGTTATTAAATTAGCTTAGCTCCATATGTTAAAACAGTTTATGCAAAGTGTGATTAGTATATATATATAAACACTCTTTAGCAGAGGTGCCCACGCAGTGCCCTCGAGGACCAGTAAGGAGGTTTGCTGTAGCTTTCCCTTACCCTATGAGCATATCTGCTATACAGGAACCTTGGTGCGTGTGCTGATATACCCTGCGAGACACCCTTTGGCCGGCGCTGGCAACAACTGCGATGACGATGACAACAACCGGGAAAGTGCATTTAATTTCGCTGAAGCGGCCACTTAGTGGCCCTCGACAAGGCGGAGGACGCTCCTTCCGCCGCGGTTAGCTGTAGTTGTGCATAAATTAAATTAAAGCTGCGCTAGTGAGCCACTGAACCGCCGCACAACAATTACTCAGCGGCGAACGCCTAAATCATGTTGCACAGCCCGTGGCCCGTGGGCCGTGTGCCATTCCCTCCTCACCTCTGACCTTCAGACATTTGCAAATGTGTAAACATTTTTCAGAGCCACCACCGAGAGCTGGCTCCACTGAGAGCCACGAGAGCCACCGCACCTACGAGGCGTGCTCTCCATGTGTCACAGATACTTTGCCCTGATTTATGCAAATTGCCTGCCTGCCGGGGCACCGGCTGAGCGCGGGGTGAGAAATCATGAAAAATCGTTAATTGTGCAAAGTGCTGGACGTTTTTCATTAAAGTTTTCCCCACACTCTCGCCCGCACTTCCGTTCATTGCATACACATTGCGGACACGGCTGGGGTCAACGAGGGCCGAGGGTGGCGGTAGCGGGCCACTTGCAGAGGCGCCTCCACTCGCCTGACTCTCAGCAATTATGTAAATTTTTAAGAGCGCAGCAAAAGTTAATGCGGCTTGCATTAAAATTGATGCACTTTAAGGGATTCGGCGGCAAGTCAAGGCGAAAGAATTATCCCAGTATCCATTGGTAAGAAGAGTATAAGCTGAGGGATATTAAGTCTGGGAGTTCAAGACAAATATTATATTTATACTTTAAAAACAAAATATTTAAAACTTCAGCAGAACTTAATACAGGTGAAGAAAATAATATTTACTAATTAATAATTCTACCTAAACAATGTATATCAATTTTAATTTTATTTCCCAAAGAAGTAGACATCAGTAAAAAAAATTTCCTTAAATTAAATTGCATTTTCCGAATAATTTGGATGCTATTTCTCATTTCTCTATTTCTATTTCTATATGTTTAAGGTATTCACAAAGTCGTAGCCTCTTACCCGCCCTTTTTTAATTTCATTTCTCAGTTTATTTTTCCTTTTGCAGAGTCCTTATCGCTGACCATTTTTGTTTCTGCAATAATTTTATGCAATGCCGGCTGCAACAAAGTGCATTTTAAATGTCTGCCCCATGCGATTTGTGTGTAAATTTTTCATGAGTCAGCAGTTGATGGGAAAATAGAAGGCCAAAATTAAAGGGAGACGAGAAGACGAGAGCTCATTAAATCAACTCTTTGACGCCGTTTCTTCATCGTGCTGACGATTGAGAAAATTGCGAAAATTCCCGTTTTCCGGTATTAGCTTTCAATTAAAATTTCGCTACACAAAACGGAGGAGGGAACAAGCCAACGTAGTGCACGACGACATGACATCATCTATTATTAACTCCTCCGATGTCCTTTTTCGCTACAATTTTATTTTTTCTTTCTTGGCTCTCCTTCCTTTTCCAGCTGCTGCTGCTGCTGGTGGCTAGCCTTTAATCAAACAGCGGGCCATGAATAATTTTATGAATGAAAATTATTTTTATCTAAACAATGTCAGTCTAGGAGCGGCGTCGGAAGCCAACGCAATTACTCAAGTTCAACGAGTTTCATGAAAGTTATTAGCCAATCCGAGACAATCATAAAGCAGCCACCAGCGGGAGGGAGTCAGATGCGGAGGGAAAGGACAGAGAGAGACGGGAATGCTTAAAGCGAAAGAGACGGCGATAACGCCAGGCTGCAGCTTTTATTTGCCAACAGATAAGATTTATGCAGCCATTGCGATGGGCTAGGTAGTTGCTGTACACTCTCATGTGCTTCTATGTCTGTACACGGCAAAAAAATTAAAAAATGTATCGCTGGCAAAAAAAATGTCTTGCATATTGCATGATCTTAAGTGTTTAATTGTAAAATTTGAAGTAATAAGTACAAATCTCTTTTGAAATATTGGGGGTCATGGAATTTGAGCTCAGATCATTTTTCTTGCCTTAGAATTACAAAGCAAGCGACTATTAAGGACAGACATTGTCTAGAAAGAGAGTTTCTTCAAGAACCTCTTTAGTTAAAATAACAATCATACCTTAATTTTTCCGTAAAATTCTTTAAGAACCTCTAAAATATTCCCTACTTTAGGTCTTAGTTTTTCTCCAAGTGCACCATCGTATGTGACAGATGAAGTTTAATAAACAAGAGAGGCTGTAAAAGAGTGACAGGAGGTATTGTGCGAACAACAGAACTACAGGCCATCCACGTGGGCATAAAAAAGGATATGAAGGCTGGGCCTGGGCGATGATGGTAAAGCAAAATCGCACCCGACAAAAAAAAGCGCACAAAAACCTATGTCAGAAGCCTCCACCCCCATCATTCGCTTCAAACTCTCCTCTTTTTTGGACTTTTTATGCAGCGCTATAAATAAAGCAATAACATCATTTTGAAGTATCTCATTACGTGTTACGGCACTGCCATTTTTTACGACTCGAACACACTCTCGCCCAGTTGCGTAGTTTTCGGCCCTCGGAGAAGTTCGAGATGAAAGCCAAGACGAGCAGCCATTTATGCAAAACTTTCTCCTTCTTCTCTCAGTTGGCATTCTTGGCAATTAGTTTTTTTCCCTTGTTCTTTCCGCCTCTGACCGCACACATTAGAGATACTCGCCTCCTGGCGGTCCTGGCCATCAAAATGATGGTCAACTATCAAATGGTCAGGCGCACACATTTGCACAGCTGCCGCAATTAGCACGTTTCACACATTGATTTCAGCTCCTCCTGCCTCCTGCCATGTGGCATGTGCCAGAGTGGAAACTTGAGTGGGCCAAGTGATGTGATGGGTTATTAAAATACTTTGCCTTTGCCTCCGTCTCTCTCTCTCTCTTGTAATTATTAATTATGTAATAAGTCGAATGGATGGACATTTGCTGAGCCCCGGATTCTATTTGGCTTTGCGATTCCAGCTTGCCACTCCAGTTACGACCAAGGAATGGCCGGGGGACCCCATTTGGGGCCAACGAAAGCTCATTTGGCATTAAAAGTAACATTGGTGGAAAGGCAGAGGGAAATATGAGCGCCACAAGGAAGAAGATTGTCGGCCGGAAACGAACATTTAAAGTTGTATAATATTCAAGATAGAATCAGAGGAAGGCAAGTCATATTCATGTATTCATATTCATGGAAACTCTCGATCAAGTATGCCCTGAGCAAATAAATGTCAAAAAGATTTCTACCCAATCAGAGACAGATTTCCAGTTCGTCATAAGTTTTGTTTACCTCGAACGATACGGATCGCGTTGAAAGCATAACTGACTAAAATTAAAAGTGAAAAATTTCCAGAATACAGAAAAGAAAATTTGGCAAATATTTTTTTCCAAAATATTTTTGTACGCCACAAAATTTTAACTTCTGTTTTTCAACGTATTTCTATAAATTTTGAGGCTACACTTTTATTGTTTATATTGGTTTCGGAAGCAAAATTGTTTTCTTTCAAAATTAAAAAAATCTCGTGGCTACACTTTTATTGCTTATATCGGTTTCGGAATCTAAATTGTTTTCTTCCAAAATATTTCTCGGCAAATTATTTTTCCAAAATATTTATCTACTCTACACATTTCGGTTTCGGAAGCTAAATTTTCTTTCAAAATTCAAAAAATCTCGTGGCAATACTTTTATAGGCAACACTTTTTGTTAAGCTAAATTTTGTACTCGTTGTTGCCATTCTCTTTTTCTATGACTTCCATCACCGAGTTCTCTAACATGACTGACTGTACCGGCGGCAGCCTGGCCGAAGGCGCCAGCGAGTGCTTCGATCGCCAAAGAGAGTGCTGTTTGGTGAACCAATGCGGGAAACCGGACACTCGCCCGCCTTTTGCCAGGACTATGCCGGAGGGACGACGCTACGGAATAGTGATATCCAATGAGGATCAGAAAGTAAACTCCTCATTGGTCACTGGCCACATATTCGACACAATCGAGAGGTGCGGTATTCCGAAGCTCAATTTCAGTCAGTGTGTCCCCATGTCAGAGTTCTGCGGGAACATGCTTGTGGTTTGCCGAGATGATGTCACCGCCAGGTGGCTGATTGGTGCGATCAAGGAGCTCAGTCCGCCCCACTCTGCAGACCCCTTCATTCGGTTCTTCGGTCTAATCAGATATTCAGTTGTGCTGCCTGTTTTCGAGCCTAGGCCGACAACATGTGCAATTTTTAATTTTTTCGAGTCTCAGAATCAGAAATTGAACATTAAGACCGACAAGTGGACTGTGGTGGAGCGGAAGGACTTGGACCCTTGTGATGGAAGTGGCTTAGAGCCGATACAAGAGGTTCTAGAGAACGAAGTCCTAGAACTCTTCATAGATAAAGAGACTATAGAAATCATGAAGAATCATAATTGCTTCAAGTTGAAATATGTGTTTTGGACAGTAGAGTTCAAACCCAATTGTTAGTTCAAAATTTAGGATATTCACACTTTTAGTACACTAAAATGTTTGGCAATATTTTCGGAAAATCTATGTTCCCGTAGAAATTGTTAGTATATGTGCCCTTAGATCCGGCGGCTACTCTGCTATCTGGTGCGACGTTGTTTGCTTCGACGGTGGGCTTCTCTCCAGATGTTGTCGCCGCAGGGCGCGTCGCTGCCGGTGGGGCACGCCGGTAGCTGCTGGACATACCGCTGGAGCCAGTGCCGGGCAGAGACTTGACCGGTAGAAAATTTACCTATTTGATTATAGATTTGTTGACTGAAAATTGAAACTTACAGGAAATTAGAACAACCTGCAACAAGGTGCAAGCCTATCGAAACGAGCAAGCAAACGAGGAGAAAAGCAACGAGTAAAAGCGGCGAGTAAAGACAAGCAAAGACAACGAGCAAGTCAGAGCCAGCAAACGAATAAAAATAAAAATTGTTAGTATTTTCATATGTTTATTATTCAGGCCAGGCAAGTGATCCAATATTGTCTAAGAATTCGGGCCATTTTGATAAGAATGCTAGAATGGTAGAATGCCAGAGGGAAATATGAGCGCCACAAGATAGTCTTGGCCGGAAACGAACACGTAAGGGTGTATAACATTCAAGATAGAATCAAAGAATGACAAGCCATCCTTGATGATTGGATAAAGAGATTTTGGCTTAATTTATACAGATTTTCAGTTTCTAAAGATAACTGTAGCACAAGCTGCTTTTAAATTTTTTTTAAAATTATATGTCTCACATTCTTTCGCTTGTTAGGTTTGAGGAAATCAAGCCTTATATCTAAAACCAAACTAAAAGCCATATCACTTCAACATTACGGCATTAAGACAAACAAACAATGTCGTAACGTGGCACTTTTTTAAAAATCTGTTCAACAAAATGGAATTGCTTCCTCTGGTGCCTAATGCTCTATCACAAATTTGTTTCATTTACCAGACAGCCCAAAGGACTTTTTACCATTCCCCCAAATGAACCTCTTGTCTCGAGTGAAACATATTCCCTTTCGGTTTCCTCTGGCAGCTACTTCCTTGACATCCATGTATTCAAGAACATTATCATTGCCATTCGGCATTGCCGCTTCACATGGTCGTACAGCAGAGTCTCCGAGAAATTTGCATAAAATTTCAATTTTATTTATTTTATAGCCCCCGGAACAATAATGTCCAAAAGAAGAGAGAAAGAGGGATGTGCGATAGGAACAATGCTCATTTAAGTTTTCGTCAGCACAATTTTTAAATTTTAGCTGTTTGCTGCTCAAGATTAAAGTTTGGGTTTAATATGGGGAATTTCCGTGGAATTAGCTTGGAATTACTCGATGGGTGGTGCTGTCTAGACTGGGCAAAGAAACCCTTGGACAGGACCTCAGCTCAATTCAGTCACACACACGTGCCTGACATCACCAGACAGAATCCCGTTGACAACCTCCTGCCTGTCATCGTCACTTTTGCAACTGTCGCCAAGGAGAAGTCGTCTAACTAACACAGCGCCCACTGAGAGAAATACGACCTTGAAGTTATAAATTCAAATTTAAGTGTTCAAATAGAGGTTTGCATATGGACAAGATGTGTTGATAAGAATAAGTATTCAAAGCAACGTTTTTTTTTGCTTATTATTTACTTGTATATAAAGCATAAATAGTTGCCTGATTGAAGATATCACGTTTCTGTTTCCAGTGAGCGCCGAGAGCACCCAAGTTAAAATTACAGAAATTGAAAAAAGGCGTTCGCTGTCAGAAGTTCGCTTGCGGAAAACGGTCCCAGGACTGACAGGATATATTGGCGCTGAGAGAGGGCTTGCTTGGGTCTGGTTGTGGCATGCGTGCAAATGCCTTGCCACTTACTTAGTTGCGATCAAGTTGGGGCCGAAAACTTTACATTCTGCACTTAAATGTGCGCCGACAATCAAAAGTGAAACAAGTTTTTGTTGCATGTTGCACACACATACTACATATATGTATATATCGGGAGGAAGGAAGTCCTGCCCGTTCTGCTTTTTGGTTTTAGTTCAGTTTAAAAACTTTTTCTCAAGTCATAAAAAAAGTGCGGTCTTGAAAGTTTCTCCTTTGATCGAGGGAGGAAATATCCTAGCAAAAAATGGAACACCCTCTTCATTTTCCAAGAGAATTATATTTACTGTTTCATTTCCTGTAAATTTTATTAATAGGTTTTATATATAATTTAACATTGGATTAAGCTTATATTCCTTGAAAGTCGCATTGTCCCACAGGGTATTCTCTCCACTCCAGTTGGCAAATTCAGTTTGGCTTGCTTCTCTCTTTTTTTGGCTCCCAGCCCCCGCAGCAATTTGCCACATGTTTTGCAGGCAAATTAGCGAGCAGTATCTTTTCGCAGTCTTGGCTGATTTCGGTCCTCCACTTTCTCTCTCCACTGCCACAAGCCCCCT